>QANW01011795.1:191758-274898 GCA_003254865.1 Dryas drummondii | reverse complement strand
AAAAAAAAAAAAATACTCTGTCCAATAAAATAAGGACACATAAGGTGAGATATAAATGTGGAATAATTAGCATTATTGTATATATACATACTTCATCAAAAGACAGTGTTAAGAATCCCTCTGTTTTCATTTCACAGTTCAACTCTTTCAATAAATATACCATTCAATAAATACATCCAAATGGGGGCCTGGTTACCAAGTGGCATTGTACGCCTGCCTACCACAACAGTTCTAGTCATTTGTAATGTGCCATGCAATGCATTTCTTAAATCTTAAACGACACTTTACTTAAACGTAGCAGGTCACCTTGTTGAACAAAATGCATGTTTTAAAACTTAACATCCATAAATGAAGCTGATGTAAACATAGAAAATCCAAAAGCAGAAATGGGTAAAAAAATGGATTTCACTATTAAAGAGTTATCTTACAGAAAAAATAAATATATATATTTAAAACAAAATAATGATCTGAACCAGATTCCTCTTACAGGTTGGATTCATGTAGAACGGGATTTCCTCTCGGCATTTTTAGAGCCCATCAAATCTGTTCAACAGTGAATTTCTCATTTGTGCTCAGCAATTGAAGTTTCATCCCTACCAAAGACTTGTACAGGCACCAAGACCCTGAAAACAGCATAGTGATGATTTAAGCTTCTTTCCCCTTGGAGTCTGTGAACAGTACCCAATGCCCCTGCATTTGGGTTTGGGAACGCAAAGAATATACGCCTAATTCTCTGATGGACAAGTGCCATTGCACACCTTTAATAAGAATAGAATTTAGAATATTAGAATATTTAACATAATAACAAAACTTAACAGGATGAACACAAACTCAGATGTCCAGTAGAAAAAAGTTTGCGGAGAGAGAGAGAGAGAGATCTCCAGGGCACAGACAACAATTTTATGACTGCAATACAAAGGCTTAACACATAGCTTAAAGATAATGCTGTTTTCTTTAATAAAAATTCTTTCCGCAAATTATTTAGTGTGTACAAATGATGCACCACAGTTGGTAAATAATGCTAGTTATATATAAATGCACATTCTATTAAATAAAACAACAAAGAGAGAGTTTACCGATGGAAGAGATCAAGATGATAAGACCTACTCGATCAAGCCTAGCGATGAAAAAGAGTGAATAACCTAAGGACAGGATGTCGAATCATGCCTAGGTTTCCAGACCTTTGATAGATCTTAGAGAGGAAAGAAATCAAATAATGAACAGTCCAAATTTCTATCCCGCAGGATTTTAGAACACCTATGAGGGTATGGAAAGGATTATGATTAGCCATATTTCAAATGTCAACTAGGTTCAGATACATTGACCAGTGTAAAGGATGCTGATGAAAGCAGTGCTAAAATGAAGTCCCTATCCAGCATCCCTCAGGAAGCATGTATAGGCAGTGTAAAGAGTTGAATTAATAAACAGAAATAGTATCTCTTTAACTAACAATTAGTACATCATTTCATTGTGATGCAGCTCATACAAACTACTACGAATAAAAGCAAATGGAATCCTACCCAATCAAATTTTTATGGAACCATAATTATCATTTGGACTATACATAAGCATAAAAAGTTAAAAGCTAAGTTACTATCAGGGGACCTGAAAAATTTAGGGACAGAAAAGAAATATAAACTGACTTTCATGAACTTACATTATGCATGGCTCCCAAACAAGGTAGATGTCAAAACCTGTACACAGATAAGGCCTGGCTGATAAAGAACTGGAAGCTACACCATTAGCATCCAGATTGTTGTCACCGTTAACCTGAATAGAAAATAAAACTCTTAAATATAAATTTGTACACTACAAGTCATCCAAGAACTCAAGTGTCGAAAGGAAATGTTAGTGTATAAGTTCTGGTTGTCCTGCAATTTCAATACTTGTGTGAAAATGAGATGCTTCACAAGGTTCATATTCAAAGCAATAGGAAAACCTTACAGTACCGGCCCACTTTACTGAAATTGTAAAAGATTCCATAAGATGAAATATATAAGGGAGATTTTCAGGGAAATGCTAAACTATATTAGAGTGAAAAACCTGGTTGAAAATCAATATATCATCTCTAACAAATTGCAGGGAACAATGATGTGGGTAAGAGAAAGTTTTCATAAAAAAAACAGATGTCCCCCACCCCAAAAATAAGAAACGGAGAAAAGATCTAGTAAATGATGGAAAGTGAATAGACGCTAGACAACCCCCCCTCACCCTCATTTAGTGGTCTCCAGAAACTCACAATTGTAGAATTGGTCTTCTGTCTTTTTGCTGGAGAGCCTGCAGAATAAGACTGCATGTGGTCCGTTTCAATAGACTTATCATGGATTTTTCCCAAACTGGGGAAAAGATGTCTGTCCCTGGCAGCAGAAGATTCAATAGCAACAATTGCAGCATGATGTAAAGGGTGCCAATAACATGAACTCATGTCTGCTTGTTGCTCAGCCCATTGCCAAGGATATAAACAAGAAACACGAGTATATAATTGTTCTGATTTGTCCAAAGATTGCACAGTTTCATGGCTCAATACTCCATCTGAATCACTATGGGGAACAGACACTTCTAGCTTCTTAGAGCAGCTGGTTTCAAGGGTGATCTTGTTTGTGGGAGCATATGAAGAGCAAGTTTGATCACATGCAGTAGCGATTACCTGCTTAACTGAAGGATCCACTATTACTGCAGCATTAACTTCCTGACATAGAGTGAAGGAGGAGGGTTATACAGAAGCACCAATCACAGACTTAGAGGTATACTAATAATGAATCTTAGTGTCTCCTTTCCTATCACTCAAATTAACATGCAACAATATGAGTGATGCACCAGCTTCTGAGGGGTGAAATGTAGGTAAACAGGCCCAAAATAAAAATTACTAGATGTACATATGTCCTGACAACATTGCTTTTTAATTCCCATAAAAAAATAATAGACATCCCCCACAACCCCAATATGAGGCTTCAATTTAAGACCAAACCAAAACACCATTTACGAAAACCTGCTTAAATAACCAATCCACAGCCAGAAGGGCTTTCTTGTAATGAAAAATATTCTCAAAACTCCCTAAAGAAACAGAAAAATTAAGGGGTGTGTGTGTAGTGGTGGTGATGGTGGGGGGGACTGCCTCTGCATGCAAATAAGTTCTGTAAGGAGGCAGAAAAACATCACAAAAAAGGGAGGTGTGTATGTATGTGTATGAGGGAGAGAGAGAGAGAGAGAGAGAGAGAGAGATAACACCAAGAAAGTAAAATAGTTACCAAATTATCACTGGATTTTGCCAACTGAATAGCATACTTCATGAAGCTGAACACCAATTGTGAGTCTTCTTCACTGAATCCAGTAATGCCATCAATATTACTGTATTTAAAAGGTAAAGGAAAAACAAAACAAGAGTCAGGATAATATTGGACAAATAATTGTTTTCACATATGTATTTGGGGACTGCCGAACCAGCAGGAAAAAAGAAGTATCAGAAACCCGCACCAAAAAGGTGCCAATAGAAAGCAAAAAAATTATGTAACCATGCAATATGATATTCAAACTATGCTCATAAGTACGAAGAGCCAAATTTTTTCTGTTAGTATTAGCATAACTTCCAGCATATAAAATTGTCAGGCAACATTTCAAGTACAGAGTACAAAAATTCTCTTCTATAGATACATTAATTATATTACTGTAAATTTACATTGTAGCAAGCAATGGCATGACCTTGTTCCATCAATTACATTCAGGAACAAATTATAGACTTGTTGATCCTTACTGAGATATCTTTCACCACCTCATCACTCTAATCTTAGAAAGAATGAAACTAAAGGCCCCTGAACATCAATGACAGCGCTCACTATCTACAAAGAAAGCTAGGACATCACTAAGAAGGAAATGTGGGTAAAAAAAAAAAAAGCAAGTATGTAAACCAACATATTTAAATGACCAATAATTTTAAAAGGAGAATGGGAACTTACTAGGTTGGTGGATGATAAGATGTTGGCCATAGCTTGCATTGTTCTTCCCACTCTTCTTTTGATGATGCCGCATACTTGCAGACCTAAAATTGAGTGGATTCAAAGGTAAAAAATATGACTGTCTTGTCTTAAGGGAAAGGAAACAAACACAATCATAGCAAGTTCCACGCAATCCTAGAAAGTTCTGAGACTACACACAGAAAAGTAGGATTTTAGAAAATAATAACAGAACTCACACAAATCAAATTGCAATTTTCAAAATGGGATCTCGAGTTCATGCAAAAGGATCCATAATAGATTTTAACAAGGGCACCATCGTATCTACAAGGCAATGTCAAGATGCAGCTGCATGAAAATGAAGTATTTAATAAAACAAAGTCTAAGAACAAGCTCAGCATTCGATGGAACACAATTAAAATGATTCCATTCAATTTTAAGATTAAATAAAGAAAACAATATGGTAGTAATTAATAGATTACAAAATCCACCAACTTTGTGTCTTATGAGTTATGATTTTCCTTAAGGAAACACTTTCATCATACTTCCCCAAAGCCCACTAAATGCTCATTTATGGTCTTAGGAAAACTTAAGCCATACAACTACATTGAAGAATGGCCAAATTCTTCCTCTGAATGATTTTACTGAAACGCAATGCAATAAAAACAGCACAGAACGGCTCTGAATGGCTTTAGAACATTTGAAATCACAATGATGAGTAAGAAAAGAGAAGAACGATTGACAAAAAATGGCTACAGCATACAGGCATTTTTGCTCATTATGCATCTTTAAAAAAAGAAAAAAGAATATCACTCAAATAATCAAGTAGTAATCACTAATGTAATTCAACAAGAGGCATAACTCCCAGATTGCGACAAATTAATAGATGATTTAACTCATTTTATTGAGCTAAATTAGACAAAATATCTCTATTTTTGTTATAATGTAATGTTATTGATAGTGTAAGATTTTAATACCATATAACAAGAAAATCATTAAGATCTTCATACTTATAATACTTAAAAACAATCATCTTATGCAACTAACTTTAAAATTATAGTAGTACAACAGTAGTATTTATAATGTCTATTATAGTGAAAAAAAATAAGTATTACATTAATATGATAAGAATACTGTATATGTCTTCAGCTTTGTTTTATGTGCTTATATTACTTTCAAAAAAAGCACTAATTAAACAAGATTTAGAAAAAGGAAGACCTACTTTTGTGATAAAAGGACTCAACTGGTAGGAGTTCATTAGCTTCAGTACATCATGCTGTATGCTGTCCAACTGATTACCATTTTCAGAAGCTAGACATAAGATCACAGATAACTGAGTAGTTCCTGTAAAACAAACCAATGATCACCCTCATATTTTTTAGATACCTGAAAGATTCGATTGTAAGAGCAATATGGTGTCACCATGTCAGGAAATATCATCTTGACATAAAAGTATCGTTTAGTTTTCTCTTGAAAAGTCCCCCCAATTCAGTGCAATATCAAGCAAGAGTTGGACATATGCATAATTGTTAAACAAAACATACTGATATGCTAAAATAACAAGATCTTCATACCCCATTTTGTGATGCTGATGATTATTTTGTTTTGATAGACACATTGGAAAGCATATTAAGGTGAAGACAGAATCCCCCACCATAGAGAGGTATAGTTTTCTTTGACTAATTACATTTGAGGTTAGGAAAATCGGCATGACCCTTAATAAACAATCTGTTCTGTTTGACCAATATAATGCAATAAATAAGATCAGAAGCTAGTTTAACATTTTTCTAAATCTAATAAATTTAAGATATACTTTGTATTCAAATTCATTAGAGAAATTGACAGCTATAAGAAAATAAAAACTAGAGATCAAGAAACACATTTTGGAATCAACAATCTTCAATATAACTGAAGAAGTAACTTTTTTTTTGTACTTAATGAGCCACAAAACTTTTGCTAAATGCCATTTACACTTGATATTAAACTTGGTGAGTGAAATATTGCATGCCATTTACATCATAATCATAATTTTAAAATAAAATGATTTAATTTAGGACTTGGGTAGAAACAGATACAGACCCCCTTCAACAAATTTCTTCTTCACCCGCTTCACGTGCCGGAGATTTTCCAGCGGAGCTATTTGGTTTAAACGCCTACATGGGTTTTCCACTTTTCCATCAATTTCAATTTCGTCAAAATGAGAAAGGAACAAGTTCAAGGCAGAAACAGAATTACAACATGGGTAGTAAAGAGTAAAGCAAAGCATAATAATAGTAGGCAGTAGAAGAAGGCAACCTTACAAGAGTGTTGGCAAATTTAGGGTCTATAGGTGAAGCAATCACATCCACTGTGGCTTGTTGGTCCGAAGGGATTGGGGGCTTCTCTGGGATGTGGACGATCTCCCAATTATCCATGTCCACGTTGGTGATGTTGTAAAGACTACAAGTAAGAAGGGGAGGGGTTTTCAGCTTACAGATTTGGGGCTTTAGCCCAACGTTAAGTCCAAGGCGGGAGAGGGATTGGTGTTTTATATTAAACAAAGCTTTTTTACTCAAATACCACTCGATATATAGAGAGTGTGCTCAAATACATTACAAACTTTTCTTTTTTTGTTAATTTACCACCTAAACTTTCACATATTGGCCAATTTATCACCTACCGTCATTTTAGTTAAATTTTATGTTTATTTCAAGAGTATTTTCGTCAATTTATATGATAAAAGCATTTTAAATATTTAAAAAAAAATCTAAGTAAACCCCCTAAAAAAAAGGGTATTTCCATTTTTTATTTTTTAGTTTTTAAGTTTTTTTATAATTATATTTTAAAAATTTTTTTAAAAATAATATTATTTTTTTATTGTATTCAAGTACAAAATGGGAAGTTTAGGAAATTTTTTGATGATTTAACAGAAAAATGGATGTTAGGTGGTAAATTAGTACATATTGATAATTTCATGTGGTAAATTAGCAAGAAAAAAAGTTTTAGTGGTATGAGAGCACACCTCCTATAGTTCAGGTGGTATTTGGATAAAAAAGCCTTAAACAAATGATAGTACTTTTTTTATTTATTTGAAGATTTTGTTAAAAAAATATTGCTAAATTAATAGCTAGTAAACACAAGTTACACAACATGACTCATCATCAGGGTGTCTTTGAGATTTTGGGGCCCTGTTCAAAAATTAATAACATGTTCTCGCATGAATACCTGTTTCTAACTCAACCATAGATTCATAATACATACACATATTAATATAAAGGGAGCCGATTCATGACATCCTATTTTTTACATAAATTTTGACACAAATTTTTAATGGAGCTCACTTTATATAAGATTTTAACGATCCAAACCGTCTATCTTTTAAGTTTTCATTAAAGGATTATTCTTGTAAAAAATTAAGTAAATCGGAAATCGTTTACCTACAAAAATTGAGTGGTCAACAAAATAAATACTTGAAATATTGACCATTTAATCTTTGTAGGTAAATGATTTTCGATTTACCTAATTTTTTACAATTATAATATTTTAATGGAGACCTACAAAATATACGATTCGGATCATTAAACTCCTATATGAAATGAACCCCATTAAAAATTTGTGTCAAAAATAGAATGTCATGGATCTATTTCCTAATATAAAAATTTAAATAACAAACAATCATAATACATACTTCTCTTAATTAGCATCTTTGTCTAACTATTGGAGTGGTTCCAATTCGTCAATCAATTGGGGTTCCAATAATTTGCAGTATGAGAATAGAGGGAAGAAGTGCAACTGTAGAAGAGTTTAAAGGACTAAGACTGAGAGAGAGGGAGAGAGAGAGAGAGAGAGGGGTTTGTGGGTGAGTCTGAAATTTCAATTTAAATATTTATATTTTATATAGAAAACTGGTGAAAAGTTCAAAAAATTGAAGACACATCATGCTTAATCCCACAGTTCCCACCACCTGATTAGCCATAAAGGATAGGCACCGTTTGGAGACTGAAATAGTATAAATAGTTCTACATGTTTTAATTCCATCTATTGACAATGTCTTACATAAAGATTGTAAAATGTTTAATGTGTAATGTAGAGAAACAAATGGTAAACTAGATATGGAATTGACTAGAGTAGATCTTTGGGTAGTTGCTAGTGCACGAAAGAGCGGTCAACCAGTTAATGAAATAGTTGTAAAGAAATTTGTATGAAAACTTGGTTATAATTAGCCTTATGTTATTTTTTTTTATGGTATTATTAAAATAGTTGATTTTGAATGATGCAGGATGACTTAGTGATGGCAACGGGGCGGGTCGGGGCCTCCCCAGTATTTTTTTATTCTCTAAATTCGCCCCAATTCCTCGGCTACTTAAACGGGGATTCCACGTCCCCGACCTCGCCGGGGAATGGCTTCCCCGAACCCACCTAGAATCCTCGACCCCGTTTTCCTGTTAGGCAGAGATGTCAATTGAATTCTATCTAACTCATTCACAATTAAATTATCTCCCTTTCTAAGTACTTTCCTCAATTTTCCCAGCAACCAAACGGATAAAAAAAAAAATCACAGTAGATCTACTGAACACACACAACATTTCTCAATCACAATTATATTCTTAATTTGAAAAAAAAAATTAACGTATTATACAAAGTAAACATGGATTGACAAATACATGAAAATGAACTTCAATCAGAGCGAAACCTTAAGGCAATGAATGATAAGCCTTAAAAATAAAATTTAGCAAAATGAGGACGAATAGAGATGTTGGTTGCGTACTTGCATACCATTGAAAGAGCTGGGTTTTTGGGTGGAGAGGGGACGAGAATGCGATGATGGGTTTATGTGTTTCTGAGAGAAGAGAGAATGGGCAAGAGGGCGGCGAGACAAAGGGGCAAGACAGAGGGGTGAGATGGTGGCGAGAAGGCGACGAGACAGAGGCTCACGTAGGCCTAGATGTCGAGCTGGTCGCCGGTGAATATGGCTCTGTTGCGCAGTAATGGGCTCCTTAATACTAAGAAAAGAGGAAAGAATGCTGAAAATGGAATTCTTAATTCATTTCATAACTGATTGCGTACAACTCAATAGAAAACTTATATAGCTAGGGAGCCCTAAGTATTATACTATTAAGTATAATACTTAATAGTAAAAGCCCAATAAAGCTAGAGCAATACAGTCCACATAATATGCTCATACATGCAAGGTAACCCATCAAGTACGTACACCCTCCCAACAAATGGCCAGTCCTCAGACTAGATAATTAAAATCTGGAAACCGAGCAAGCATGGCATTAGCATCTTCCCAAGAAGTATCCTCAGTTGGCAAACCACTCCACTGAATCAACCAGCTAGTAACAAGCGTGTTGTTCCTTTTGATTATACCATGGTCAAGTATAAGATCAGGAATTCGAGTGATAGAGCCAGAATCATCAACTGGAGGAAGAATGGAAGAAGGAACCACATGGCAACCCAACTTAGCCTTGATTAGTGACACATGAAAAACAGGATGAATTTTGGAGGCCGGGGAAATATGAAGACGATATGTGATTAAGCCAATTTTTTTGATCACCTAGAATGGGTCATAATAACGGGATGTCAACTTATGGCAATGACAAGATTGCACAGAGTGCTGCCCATATGACTGAAGCTTCAAGTAGACCCAATCATCCACAAAAAAAGTCTTCACAGTTAGATGTTTATCAGCGTAAGTGTGCATCTGTGATTGTGCAAGTTGAAGATTGGATTTTAGGAAGGCCAAAAGGTTATCTCTATCACGCAAGGCAACATCTACTTCATGGATAGATGTGGAACCAAGTAAGTAAGTAGAAATGGTGGGTGGTGGATATCCATAGAGAGCCTGAAATGGCGATATCTGAATGGCGGAATGGTAAGTGGTATTATACCACCATTCAGCCCATGGAATTCCTGCAGCCCAAGTTAAAGGTTGATCACCCACATAACAATGGAGGAAGTGTTACAGCGTACAATTGAGAACCTTGGTCTGCCCATTTGTTTGAGGATGGTAAGCTGAACTATGGCACAACTGAGTGCCCTGCATCTTGAAGAAGAATTGCCAGAAGGAACTCAAGAAGACTCGGTCTCTATCAGAACGAGGAAGACCATGGAGGCGGAATACATTAGCAATAAAGAGTTCAGCAACCTTTTTAGCCATGAATGGATGGACCAAAGCAATGAAATGATCATACTTGGTCAACCGATCAACAATTACCAGTAAAACATTTTTACCAGCTGAAAGTGGAAGGCCCTCAATAAAGTCCATTAAGATGTCGAGCCAAGCGCCATCTGAGATTGGAAGAGGTTGGAGCAGACCAGGAGAGGATTGATGGCCTTGTAATTCTATCTTTGGCAAACATCACATTCAGCCACAAAAGTTTTAACCCTTTTTTTAATTCCTGGCCACATAAAACATTGAGTAAGCCATTTACAAGTCCGTAAATAACCTGAGTGACCCCCCCCCCAGAACCACCATGAAACTCTTATAATAACTTGTCACGCCAAGAAGAAGCAATAAGGACATAGACACGCCCTTTGTAAAGGAGCCGTTGAGCATCAAGAGAAAAACCATGTTTTGTAGGCAACCCGTTTTGCAGGGCTGTGATAATGGCCAAAGTATCAGGATCGGCTAGACATGTCTGTTGGATTTGCTGGATGTAATAAAAAACAGGTGTGGAAGCCCCAAAAGAGCCAACAACTCTAGTTAGCGAGACAAAGCATCTGGAACTTGATTATGAGCACCCACGCGATAATGAACTGTGTAATCATAACCCAACAACTTGAGCAACCATTTCTGCTGTGCAGGTGTCGTGATTCGCTGCTCCAAAAAATGCTGAATAGTTCGGTGATTGGTAAGAATCTTAAAATGGTGACCCAATAGATATAGTCGTCATTTCTGAACTACAAACACAACGACCATCATTTTTTTATCATAAACAGACAACACTTAATGTTTGGGAGCCAATTGCTTGCTAAGGAAAGCAATCAGATGGCCATTCTGACTAAGTACTTCGCCAATGCCTACGCTGGACGCATCACATTCCACAGTGAATTCTCTTTTCTAAGCATATCAGTCAGGGGCTTAGCAATTGCGCCATAATTTCGTACAAACTTTTCGGTAATACCCTGTAAGTCCCAAGAAACCACGCAAACCTTTCAAAGTTGTGGGGCGAGGCCAATTATGTAATGTCCAAAAATAAATAAATAGATAAATAAACATTGGGCTATATTTCTAATGTTTGAGCTTTAGCCCAAGTTTATACATGATACAAAGCCCAACTTGAAAAAAAAAAAAAAAAAAAAAAAAAAAAAAAAAAAAAAAAAAGGGAAGAAAGGATAACACCAACGCCATCAGCCTTCTCAAAACTAGAACATCTAAGCCTTGATCAAGGGTGATGATTCTTTTAGGGGATAAGTCCTTATCTAAATAATCATTAGATTCATCCCTTCTTAACTGAAAATGCATGTCAATTAGACTATAAAGTTTGCTTAAGAATAGTCTTGAGCAGCAAAAAGAAAACTGAACAGAGGAGACTAAAGAAGAAACCCGAGAGAAAAAGAAAAGAGAAGAAGAAAGAGAAAGAAGAAAAAAAAAAAAAAAAAGTCCAGCAGCTAGACTAGATTGCCTAGATATAACCGAAACCCAAAGGAAGAAAATAAGAAAGAAAGAAGAAGAAAAGAAAGAGAGGTTGGAAACTCTAGTAAGGTTAGAAATTGAAATTTCATCTTAGAAGTTTTTCTTTAGACTTTCCATAAACTAACCCATTTTAGTTATCTTTGGTTTTTCTTTACTGTAGGAATTCACAGCTTTTAGCCTCTATAGAACTCAAGGGGGGGTATAAAGAAAGGTGAGTCTAAGGAACCCATGAAAACATGGGTGTCCTTAACAAATTTTTCTAAAACTTCTTGTTTTATAATTTTATTTACATGCTTTTCTTTTATGTTGTAAAACTAAAAATTAGGTTGTAGATAGCCTTATTATAGCCTTAAAAACATGTTTTGTGGTTTGGAATTGAAAGAAAATGAAAAACAAAGAAATATGAAAAATCTGGAAATTTTTCCAAAAAATTCGCATTTTCGTATGGCCTCCTTTCGAGCCTTATAACTTGAGTTTTAACCATCCGTTTTTCATGTTTTTTATATAGTTGTAAAGAGGTGATGCAGAGCTTTAAAACAAGTATAAGTTTGCTCAATTTGGTAAAGGTTTGATAGGTCAAAAGTCGAGTAAAAAATGAGATTAAAAAACTAGAAAATCTGAAAACAGGGGCTGTTTAAAGAACACGATGAACAGTGACCGGCCAGTCACCCCACTCGCACCGCCGGTGCATGGTGGCGCGTGCGACTGTTTCCGGCTACCGTTTTCGCCCAATTTTCACCCTCCCAACTCTATTTTTCGATACGAGTCCATTGGTACAAGTTTCGCGTCAATCCGACATCTCTAAGTTAGAGTGTGAGTTACACTCTCCTTAAAAAGAGAGTGAAATAAATTTAAATTTAATTAAGTTATATATAAACTATATTTTTTAAACTTTTTAGACCCGAACGCATAGGAACGGACCAAGAAGAAACTCGTGCTCAAGAAATTAAGGTAGGGTCTCTATTTCCCCAATGATTGGACTATATTACAATTAATTCTTGTGTTATGTTGTGTGATTTATTTTCTTGTGATAAATTTATCTTTATTACTTGTGATGTTATTTCTTCATTAAATGTATCAAGTGCATTATATTTGTGAATAAGCTTTTATTATTAATCTTGTGTGTGCACTGTGAAATTTCATAAGTTGGTGATACACTCAAATTGCGTAAGGTTGAATTATTATACATGTATAATTTAATTTCTCTATACATGCATTAATGTTTATCTTTACATACATAATCATAAGTGCATAAGGAAAGTGTGATTGTGAACAAGGTTAAGAAAATGATTAATTGAGACACCAAGAAGAGAGGGAGATGAACTTGGTGGTCTCATAATTTATTAAAGACACCATGGAGAAAGGGAGATGTACCTGGTGATCTCATGATTTATGGAAGAATTATTGAAGAAAAAGTAGAATTAATAATATTCAAAATATTTGGGTTTAAGGGACGGACCGGTGTTGGCTCATACTTGAGACATTCGGGGCCACAGTGGAAGGATGCACGGTATGAGACGTGTAGGCCTGTTTGTCTTGGGTATGTGTCAACGGGAATGGTTAAGGAGTGAGTACACACATTATAATTGCATATAATTGAAATCATTATTTGTATTTCTTTTCTTTTCACGTCTTAATTGTAGAAATAATTTTATTAATCTGCGATTAGGACGTAAGTCACGCTTCACTCCGAGATATTAGATTTTATTCAGGATTAGGGTGTGACAAATTACGAACTGAATCAATCTTGATAGGATCCATGGCTACCCCTTGAGCTGAAATAAGGTGACCCAAGTAGTCCACTGTAGATGAGCCAAAGAGACATTTACTCTGCTTTCAACTGAGTTGATGGCTACGCAAGAGATCAAAAACAATGGTGAGATGTTGAACATGATCAGAAAGAAAAGCACTGTAAATTAAAATATCATCAAAGAACACCAAAACAAAGTGACGTAGTTGGGCATGGAAAATATCATTTATCATGGACTGGAAGGTAGATGGTGCGTTGGTTAGGCCAAATGGCAACACCAAAAACTCAAAATGACCATCATGGGTGCGGAATGCAGTTTTCTCAACATCATCAAGGTGCATCCGAACTTGATGGTAGCCAGA
Source organism: Dryas drummondii (assembly GCA_003254865.1). NCBI lineage: Eukaryota > Viridiplantae > Streptophyta > Magnoliopsida > Rosales > Rosaceae > Dryas > Dryas drummondii. The sequence continues at coordinate 261,218 of QANW01011795.1, read as the reverse complement.
GCGCAAGTCAAGTTTGGAAAAAACCGAGGCACTGTGTAATTCATCCAATAGCTCATCAATTACTGGAATCAGATATTTATCTTTGACCGTTGCAACATTGAAGGCTCTGTAATTAACACACATCCTTCAAGAACCATCTTTCTTTTTTACCAATAAGACCAGAGAAGAGTAAAGACTTTGACTGGGCTAAATAACTCCACTGGCCAACAATTCCTTAACCATTTTTTATACTTCGGTTTTCTGAAAGTATGGGTAATGGTAAGGTCTGACATTAATAGGAGCAGTAGCCAGGAGAAGAGAAATTCGGTGATCATGGTTGCAAACAGGCGGGAGAGTATGAGGAGACTCAAATAAATCGGAGTACTGAAGGAAGAGCTGCTGAATTGGAGGATGAATGCTATGAGTTGTCTGTTCAGAAGGAATAGGCTGTAGTTGGGCGAGAAAAGCCTGGCGTTCCTCATGCAAAAATTGAGTCATAGCATGGCAGAGAACCCAAGTAGGATCTGTAGATTGTCTGCCCTATAGCAAATATGTTTAGTCTACTATGGTAAACCATATAATCAGTGATTCAAAATTCTATAAAATATCTCCCATCACTTTCAACCAAGATGCTCCCAACAAAATTTCACAACCAGAAATTGGCATAACCTAAAAATTTGAACAGAAAGAATACCCCTACAATTTAAACTCAAAACCAGTCGTATAACCAAGTGTTTTCATATAAGAGCCAACCAAAACATTAAAAGGTTCCTGGTCATCCATGGAACACCCAATGCACTTGACAAGGGAAGGATGGAGAAAATTGTGAGTGGCACCTGAATCAATCAAAACATGAACATGTCGCTTGCCTACAAATCCAAATAACAGCATCGTTGCCGGTCTAGGAGTGTTAGTAAGGATGTGTAAATAAATTAAAGGCTTTGAAAAATCCACAACCTCCTCCATGGCTATGTCCGTATCGACGGGAGAGTCTGGACACTTCACAGTATAATCCTCTAAAGCCTCCAATAAAAAAACCTGCCCCGTGTTTCCCTTTTTACAACGATGATCAGCGGTGTAAGGTGCATTGCAAAAAAAAACAGAGGTTTTTCTCGCACTTCTCCAAATACTCAGCACGAGAAAGACGATGCCCAGATGAGGTGGGTGGACCCTAGGGTCGTGGCAAAGATGACATCTGAAGTAGAGGGTGTAGACTTGGAGATGGAGCTAGTAGAGTGAAGCGAGGCAGTGGTGCAGGAAGTAAGGGACAAGGGGAAGAGAGTGTGCCCCAAAACATAGTACGCAGACCTGTATGACGTTCTTCGTAGACCCTGGCCAAATCAAAAGCCGCCATCAAAGAACGAGGCCGTTGGGCGCGAGCATCTACTCGAATGTCGTCCTGCAGCTCTCCCACAAAGGAGGCCACTAACAAATCCTCAGAGAAATTTGGCGCCCGACAAGCCAACTTAGTGAATTGAGACTGATACTCTACAATGGACCCAACCTGATGAATTCTGGTGAGGGCAGCTTAGAAGTCCAAAGAATCATACAGCCCAAATCGTTTCAAAAGCACATCTGAAAATGTGATCCATTCTCGCAGGTTACTAGCTTAGTAAAGGCGCCACCAAGCGGCAGCGTCACCCACAAGGTGCATAATAGCCACCCCAACCTTGCGAGCATCGGGAACCTGATAATGCTAAAAGTACTGCTCCGCTCGAGTAAATTAACCACTCAATGGGGTTATCTCCAGAAAATTGATCAAACTCTAACAGCATATGGCGCATAGATGGTTGAAACGAATTGTGGTGTTGAAAGTAGGGATGCTGGAATTGATTATCTAGCTGTGGAGAAGGTGGAGGATAGAAGGTGTTTTGGGGATGAGAATAATAGTTATAGAGGGTTCCAAGTGTTTTGTGGGACTAAGTGTGGAGGAAAATGAGGGAAATGGTATAAAATAGAAGAGAGAAGAGCGTGTAAGGGGTGGTGGGAATGGTGGTGGGGGTTGGTCGGTGGTGTAGAAGGACCGAGGGGGGCGGTGGGTGGCGCAACCGTGCGATCCAGATGAGGATTTGTAGAAGAAGGCACAAGAAACGACAGATGATATCATTGGGTAAGACTGGGAAGAAAATGACCTAAAAATCGGGATGGATGGTGGCACATCCTCAATCATAGGCGTTTTAGGACCACACCACAACTGCTGGAATTTCTCGAACAAATCCTTGCGAAACTCGTCCTGTTTGTAGGAAAAGGAGGCGACAACATCCCGTAACTCCTGGATATCGGCCGATGTCTGCTCGCAATGAGCTTGAAGATCGAGCTCAATCCGAGTGAGCGGCGCCATCAACGACTCCGGCCCTATGAATCGAGGGCGCGCTCTGATACCACTTAATGGGTTCCTTACACTAAAAAAAGAGGAAAAAAATATTGAAAAGGGAATTCTTAATTCATTTCATAACTGACTGCGTACAACTCAATAGAAAACTTATATAGCTAGCTAGGGAGCCCTAAGTCCAGTTAGTCACCTGGATAGACAAACCAAACAGTGGCTGCCACGTATCTCTACTACTAATGTGTAAGTATACTACTTAATAGTAAAAGCCCAATAAAACTAGAGCAATATAGCCCACATACTATGCTCATACATACAAGGTAACCCATCAAGCGGCTGCTTCTCCTTGTCACCGTCGTTGGTAAGAGAGAGAGAGAGAGAGGCTGGAGAGCTTTCATGATAGGGTTGATTTAAGTTTGGGTTGATTTTAGTAATTTAGACATTAGTTTTTTTTTTTGGTTAGACATTAGGGTGTTACAAATGGGTTTAGTAATTTTAGTTTATAAACTATAATATTAAAACTATATAAACTATATACTATAATATTAAAAAAGTATATAATCAATTAATCAATTAAATTTTTAAACTTTTTCTTCTAAAAAAAACTTTTAAACTTTAAACTTTATATAATTTTTAAACCATATTATATATATAGTACAGTAAACTTTACATACTATATATATAGTATGTATATATATAAACTTTAGTGGAGATAGTATCATACAACTTCATATATTCCATTTTAGTATACTAGTTGAGATACTAGTTGAATAACATATTCATATTGTGTATTCATTTGATCACTTTACATAGTTTATACTAATGAATATATACATATGATAACTTTAGTGGAATATAAATTTTTAAAGTCAAATTTTTAAGTTTAATTAATATGATAATAAACTTTTAATTTTTAACTATATATAGTTTAAGGGTACAGAGTATAGGGTATATCGTAGGGTATAAGGAGGGAGGTATAGGATTTAGGTTATAGGGTTTAGGGTATAGGGTATTAATTTTATTATCTGATAAGTGTATAAATATATAGAAGGGAAGACTATGTTCACAAGAATGACTTAGTTTGGTGGTTAAGGCGCTACTTTGGTTTCAATGTGGTCTTGAGTTTGAACCCTGGGTATGTTGCCTGCTTATGTTATTTTTAATATTAAAAATAAATATATAATATATATAATCGAGGCGGGTGCAGGGTTGGGGAGACCAATACCATACCCGCCCCGCCCCATCTAGATCCCCACGAAAATTCTCGAATTCGCCTCCGCCCCCATTTACCATCCCCATTTGTGTTTTAAGCGGGGCAGATCCCTACGAGGATTCGAACCCGCGGGGATTTTTGCCCTCCCTAAGGATGAGATAAAAATGGCTAAACAGGATCCATCTACATATAACTCTAGTATAAAGAATGATGCCCTAACAAAAGCCCTCGGACATGAACATCGAGGTTGTGTTCAAGCACTTGGTGTTGGAATAACACCTTTAAAACTTGAGGCCCAAGCAGCTAGTAGGGTGAATAATGCTCAAATTAGTGAAGAAGTGCAAGCTCTTCGGGAGACAGTGAAGGAATTAACTGCTATTGTACTTGGTAGACACCATTTCCTGATAATCATAAATTAAGATAAAAATTTTAATTCTTGTAAAAGTTTGAGAATTTCTATGTATATATATTCTTTTTTTTTAGATGAAGTATAAATAGGTACAAGATGTTATCAACCTCAAGATAATCTCATCTCAAAGCCAATAGCCAATGTAAGGCAATTAGATAGAATGGAACACTTCACAAAAAAGTGGTGACAATTTTCTTTTTATAATATAATTCAGAGTAATAGCAGTAATGGAAGCATCACTAATGTGATGAGCTTCTTAGGTTCAGTAGTTGAAATATAAATTTACAAAATGAATAGCAGACCATTGCTTTGGAATATATCAAAATAACTTTTATAATTAAGTATCATAAGTCAAAATCTTTTGAAGTACCAAAAATCAAACAATGAAGCTTAAAACAAGGAAATCAGACATTAAGCCATACTAAATCCTTAGTAAGCTTAAACAACAGATTTTTAAACTAACACAATAAAATAGAGAGCAGTTATTACACACTCATTTATAGAGGGATCCTCCTTCTCACTAGTGTCCTTTGATGTGGGGGGTGTTGGGATGTCGATGCTAGGGGTTTTATTCCACTAGCTTCTTTCTTTTGAATCCGAGAGATCAATCAAGCTGACCATTTGTCCTAAAGGTATCCTGCACTTACCAACATGTAGGGGTGAGCATCACCAAAGCAGCTGGTCCTTTGCTCAACCAGTCCAAAACATTTACATACATTTCAAAATAGTTTTTATACTAATATAGGCTTTAATCAAAACCTTTACCAAACTGGCTCATACACAAGTAAGCACACACAAGATATATATAGCAGCAGTAACAAACAAGTACATAATATTCATGCTAATCTAAACAATATAGCAATATAACATAGACTCATATGTAAACAAAATTCCTAGATAGTTGTTAATCATATATCATTCATAATCCCATAAACAACAATCTAGAATCATCTTAGCATTATGTTATTGATTCACAACTAACCATGAATTAAATTATGAGATGCAATTGCATGTTAAATAAAAAAACAATGCAGTGCGTACTTTTTCTTCATAACAAAGTTTACCTATCAAAATTGGAAACAATGGACTTATCCCTAATTTATAATTCCATTACCCCTATCCCAATATCCTACTCATAGGTAGGCCTTAGATAGTGAGATGTCTTCTAATGGAAGCATATAAGACTATCTTTTTCCCTATAGCATATTCTTCAACCACATAACCTTCTAGAGTACCTTGTATGCATACTGTTAGGGAATCGAACCCAAGGATAAATTATCTTCAACAGCCTTTACAAAAGAGCTTTTCAAAATTGGGACTCAAAATCAATTCTTCAATTTTAACGAGTGAACTTGGCTCTTCAAATATTAAAATATTAAAATTTAATGAAATCTTAAATTTGGTCTAAACAAGAAAAAAAAATTAATGAAATTAAATAGTTTGTTGGAGTTCACAATTTTAAAGTAAGAAATTTGGCTTTTCAAATTGCCACATGGGTCAACAAAGTAAGATTTAAAAAACCAAATTTGAGAAGTCTGTCGGAGATGCTCTAACACTAACTTACCATGATTTGGTAGTTGATCCATGTCAGAAGCTACTGCCATGCACAAAAATCCTCAAGTTCAACAAAGCATAGAATTGATGATGATTTAAGAACGATATATGCATTTAATTATGAGAAGTAAATGGAAGTGAAGCTTTGATCATTGGGTGATGGTATATAGTCGGTTTTGATTATCTCAATTCTTTGTTTAGGCTCGGCATGCAAAATGTTGATTTGTTGCATATTCAACATGTGAGGCAATTGCTGATTCTTTCATTACAACGACTCATTTTATATTTGTTCGGTTAGGAATTACTTCACAAATGGGCTTGGGAATGTGAAATACATATGTGATATGTGTATATTCATTGAACGGTTTTCAAGTATTCTATTTTGTTATGTAGCCAAATAACTACTTTTCCATGCTTTTACTCACATCAAAAGTGTTAAACCACACAATTATTGTTACACACCATGGTATAAATCAGGGCCGGATCTGAAATGTTGTAGGCCCTTTACAAAAATTACAAATTGGGCATTCTCTAACATATCAATATATCACATAAAAATAAAAAAATTATGCATAAAATAAATATAATAACTAAAACTTATCTTTATCTAACAAGATGATTATCAATTTACAAAATCATCATCTAATAAGCAAAATATGAAGATGAGACATGCTTTTGTTTTAGTCCGTTAATAATATAAAAATTTGTGTCGTAATATTTATATACTAGCCTCTTCGCACTTGCTCCTGCGAGTGCGAAGTGACTCTTTCTATTGCACAAACACTGATATTTTGGCAAGCGTAATCAATTTAATAGATAATAGAAAGTAAATTTAGGAAAATTAATTAAGGAGAGAGAGAGAGAGGCGGCAGACCAATTCTCATAGGCGGCAAACCGATTCTAATGGGCGGGAAAGTAAATTTGGAAAATACATAACTGACCATTGGATTTAAACCGAAACAATCTTAACCATTCGGACCCAGAGATAATTCAAAAATTGTTCTATTTTATTATATAGATACTTATTATTTTATTAAATTATATATATGTATTTTAATATATGTATATATATATACAGGCTCCTTCAGGTGTGAGATCTCACATTTAATGCAAGTTTGGGAGTGCTTTTAACTGTGCTAAAAGCGCTTCCAAGTTGGCGGAAGCACTTTTGCTTTTTAAAATGACTTTTTTACCCAAATAGCACCTGAACTATAGGGGGTGTGCTCAAATACCACCCAAACTTTTTTTCTTGTCAATTTACCACCTGAAATTATTGATATATGCTAATTTGCCACCTAACATCCATTTTTCTGTTAAATCATCAAAAAATTTCCCAAACTTCCCATTTTGCCCTTGAATACAATAAAAAAATATTATTATTTTAAAAACTTTTTTTAAAATATAATTAGAAAAAAAATTAAAAACTAAAAAAATAGAAAATGGAAATACCTTTTTTTTAGGGGGTTTAATTAGATTTTTTTTTAATATTTAAAATGCTTTTTTTATATAAATGACGAAAATACCCTTGAAATAAACAGAAAATTTAACTAAAATGACGGTAGGTGGTAAATTGGCCAATATGTAAAAGTTTAGGTGGTAAATTGGCAAGAAAAAAAGTTTGGGTGGTATTTGAGCACACCCTTTATAGTTCTGGTGGTATTTGAGTAAAAAAGCCTTTTAAAATTGATGTTTGGCTGTTTTTGGAAAAGTGCTTTAAGTAAGCTAGAAAGCACTTGAATTGATTTTTTCAGGATGCACCTCCTCTTATAGAAGCACTGCACAATGAAAAACCAGGAAGCACTTGGGCCTTTAATGAAACTTTTCTATTTCTCAAATTATCCCTATTCTTTTAATAAAATTCTCCAATTATCTTCTCCCTAAAACCTAAACCCTCAACATCTTCTCTATTTCTCCTCTCATATAACTCTTTCACCTTCTGGTCCTTCTTATTAATCTCAACCCATAGAGCTCATAGAAATATTGAATCTTTTGATTTCTATATAAATTTTGTCATCTAGGAGAAAGCGTCGTCTCAAAATCCACCAAATCCACCTGTGTTTATTTTTCATCTGCTTAGGTATGATGTTTAAACTCATTCTTTTATTATTTTTCTATTTGTATTTAATTTGTATGAAAATTCATCTATATATTGACGATTTATGATGAAAATTTAGTTATGATGTCCGAACCATGTCTAGGTGTTCGAAGGACTGGGTTTAAGTAATTTTTGGGCACTAAAAATTTCACCCAGTGGCTGAATCCTTCTGATAATTATATATATATATATATGTGATATGAGCAGCAAAGAGACTTCCTCTAGACATGGTGATCGAGGTAGACGGAGAGGCTGGAAAGGAAGGAGGGAGAAACTTCCAATTTAATATAAAATATTATCAACATTAATTACGTAAAAAAAATTACATGAAATAGATGTTGTAGGATGTGAATGGTTGGAACTTGGAACCCATTAAATTTGATCCTCAGATGCCAAGTCAACCAAAAAGTTAGCAAGTCACCCAAGAGGCCAAGGGACAACAAGTCAAATGATCATGTCATAGGCCAGCATAGTGTTGGCGTGATTTGAGTAAATAGTGGGGTTTCTCTTTACTAAATTAGAATGCTTTTATCATAAGGGGACATGGATGGATTGGTGTAAAAGTTTTACTATTTCCGACTTGCATCTCTTAAATATGGACTTCATATATTTGTGATGTGCCTTATAATTTCACTTTAATTTTCATTTGCTGTAATTGGTTGTTCTCTGTCAATCATAACTTGTTCTATTTATCTGTATATTATTTTTTTAATAGAGTATGAGTAAGAATATAATTAACCCATCACAAGATGCATGTGAGGAAGAAAATAAAAAACAAGGCAAGGTAAATTGGGAAGACCGAATTCTTGATGCATTCATTAGGATTTGTGTTGCTGAGACATTAGTTGGAATCGGCCAAATGATCATTTTAGTAAGATGGGATGAAAAAATGTTATACAAAAATTTAATGAAGTTACTAAAAGAAACTACAACTATAAACAGCTCAAGAACAAATGGACCTCTCTTAAGAAAGATTGGTAAGTATGGACATTTTTAGTTGGAAAAGAGACTGGTTTAGGATGGGACCCTCTGAAGAAGACTATCAATGCTAGCGATGAATGGTGGGAGAAAAAGTTGAAGGTGCATTTCTTATCTTATTATGAATCTTAATGCTTTATTTATTTCCATCTTTTTTATTTGCTTGTTCCAAACTTATTAGTGTTGTTGCTATTAATGCAGGAGAATCTCGATGCTGCAAAATTTAAAGGAAAGGGAATGAAACATGTTAGACGAATTAGACATTCTTTTTAAAGATATTGTTGTTACAGGTGAAAGTGCTTGGGCTCCCTCCCAAGGTGGTATTGGTGTATACGTACATGATGTTGTGAATGATCAAGATATAGGAGAACAAAATGACAAGAGTATTATGGATGGTGGAAATGAGTTTGATTATACTCTAGATTCTGTTAATGGACTTGAGAATATAAATGATGGTGACATTGTTGCCCCTAATGTTTTATCCCTCCATAGAAGAGAATGAAAAGAAAAAAAGAGAGCTTATAAAAAAGCTGGAGTTGGGGTTAAGGTATCAAAGAAGTTAGATACTATTTTAGATGCAGTAGCAAATCGAAGTCTTGCTTCTAAAAGCAAAGATAAGCCTGGTTGTAGCGTTGATGAAGTGATGCAAATTGTAGAAGGGTTGCCTGAAATTATTGACGATGATGAACTATTATTGAAGGCTGCATATATCTTAACTGAAAGAACAAATTGAGAGATGTTTGTTGCATTAAAGCTTGCCGGTCGACAAATTATGTGACTTAAGAACAAGAAAGTTTAATGTGCCACATTGTTTTCAATTATCAACTATCACATTTATTGAGGATTACTTTATTTTTTTAGTTATGTCATCTCTTTTGAATTAGTTACTAGCTAGAAACTGGATTATTTGAAATAGATATGGTGTTTGTTATTTTAATTATATTAACCTTGTTTACTTTTTGTGATAATGTTGGTATTATATTGTGTGTTATTAATGATCGTCGACTTGTTGAAATCTAATTCAATTGATATTATATATGTTCTTTTTTAATATATGTGTTTTTTCATTTGTATAGACACATGAGTTCTAGCAACAGTGATATTAACAATACACACACTTCTACAGATGAAAGCGATGATGATGAATTTTATCAATTAGTGTCTATAGGATGTGTGGTAGTTGTATCTGAATGGCTTAAATATGTTGACAAAGAACTATGCAGGACTTCTACTCATACTAGATATAAATGAGTAATTGAAATTTTAGACGGCCATGAGGTAAGGTGCCACCAACAATTTAGGATGCAAAAACATGTATTTAATGAAATGTTGTCGACAATTATTGGAAAATATGGATTGAAAGAATCTGGAGATACACCATTGGTAGAGGCATTAGCAATGTTCCTTATTACGCTAAGTCATGAGCTTACTAATAGGATGATCCAAGAAAGATTTCAACACTCAGGTGAAAGTGTGTCAAGGTGGTTTGGAATAATATTGGATGTTGTTTCTCACATGGCTATTGATATTATAAGGTCACATGATCCACAGTTTAAGAGAGTTCCAGATAAAATTAAATAAGACAATCGATATTGGCCATATTTTAAAGATTGTATTGGGGCCATTGACGGAACACATATACCAGTTGTGGTGCCTAGAGAAAGACAAGTACCTTATATTGGTAGAGAAGGTATCACTGCCCAAAATGCTATGGCCGTATGTGATTTTATTATGTGTTTTACATTTGTATGGGCTGCATGAGAGAATGCTGCTCATAATGTAAAAATATTCTTGAAGGCCTTAAGAAGACCACATTTGAAATTTCCTCATCCACCTACATGTTAGTAACTTAATTTATATCAAGTTAAAAATATCTCTTACTTGGTAATTACTACACATGTTTTTTTTTATAGGTAAATATTATCTAGCCGATGTTGGTTATCTACAAATGAAAGGATATATAGGACCTTATAAGGGTGAGCGATATCATCTTCCTGATTTTCGACATGGAACTTTACCAAGAGGGAAGAAAGAAATATTTAATCATAGTCATTCATCTCTCAAATGCACAATTGAAAGAACTTTTGGTATTTGGAAAAATTGGTGGAGAATGATACGCCAAATGCATAACTTTCCTTTGGAAAAAACAAGTACAAATTGTTGTTGCTTCAATGGCTCTCCACAACTTCATAAGAATTCATTCCATGACAGACGCAGAATTAAAACCTTATGATGATGATGAAGACCTACTTCCCGTAGGAGATGAGGGAGAGCATGGAAGTGCAAGGGATGCCCAAGAACAAAATTTAACTCATGGACGAGAGATGAATAACGAATGATAGAGAATTGCAAATCTTCTCATGTCTAGTTGAAACTTATGCCAAATTTGATTGCAACCAGGGAATAAATTTCAAAATTTTCGGCAAAATTTCGTCAAAAATTTCATTTTTTAAGGGGGGAAATTTTAACATCAAACTAAAAAAATTTCGTCCTAATTTCGACAATTTCGCCAAAAATTTCCCGAAATTCTTGAAATTTCGGCAAAATTTTTTTTTTGGCCACGCGGTGGCTTACCTTTTTGAGTTTGATAAAATGGTCCGAAAAAAATGGTGTGTTTTGTTTACCCCATTACCTTTATTGTTTCATAATGCATTATAATTCGCAGTAATGTGTTGAATTATGTGACTGGTTATTAGTAGAGCATCTGGACAAAAAAGATTTTTTATTTTTTTTTATTACAGGAGAGGGGGAGGGTTCGAATCCGAGTGTGTAGGGGAAAGGTTTTGTTTTCGGCCAACTAATCCAACCCCAATTTAAAATTTTTAAAAAAAGTTCATAATCAGAATTTTTACAAATTATGATTTATGATCAATGAAATAGCTAAATCGAAGGAGAAAATTTTTTTTTTCTAGGGAAGGAGAGATTTTATCAAAATACCAAACACTTTTCGTTTAGATTTCGAAAAAATTTGCCGAAATTTCAAAAATTTCCCAAAAACCTCGAAATTTTGGAGACCAAAAGCGAGCCGTTGCCGGAGTGAGAGAAGAGATCGGGGAGGAAGAGATCCGGGGAGGGAGGATAGAGAAGAGATCGGGGAGGGAGATAAGGAAGAGAGAGAGATTGGGAAGGAAGAAGAGAAGGAGGAAGGGAGAAGAAATGTGCAGTGCGGCAAACAAGGAAGTCTGGACTGGGAGAGAGAAATGACTCAATGAGAGTGAAGAAGGAAGTCACGGGAGGAAAAAGGATGGAAAGGAAAGAAAAGAAAAGAAAAGAAAAAAAAAAGGTTTAGGGTTGATTGGAGTTTGGGGCCTTTAGGCAATTAAAAAAAAAAAAGTTTGAGATTTGGTTTGACTCTTTTGAGGTTTTATTTAGTTATTCTGTAAAATTCTGTGAGCTAGTCTCGATAAATCTTATTTTTCTACGACTTCAAATTTATTTATTGCCTTCCAAAATTTGTCATGAAAATTCTATTATCTCAAACTTAACAAGATAATTATCAATAAATTATTATTTACTCTCAAATAAATTATAAACCAATTTTTCGGGATCTCACAATCTATTTAGATTGTGTTTGGTTATTGGGTTAAGAGGTTTAGAAAATAACAATACATGTCATTTTCTTATTTGTCCATATATGTTTTAAGGGCAATTGGATTCAAAATGATTAAATATCCCTTAAAAAGAGGTCATTTTTATGTAATTGTTAATTAGTGAACCATTTTTGTTTAACAGTATTTGCCTCTAACACGCATTATATTTATCTTATTGAATACTTATTTAATTCATGATTTAGTATTGTAATATAAATAAATTTTTTGAAGTGTTATTTATATAATTATTAATTAGTGACCTATTTTTTTAACAGTATTTGCCTCCAGCGCGAATTATATTCACTTTATATCACATGAAACCTACTATATAATTTGGTTTCTTCAATGTTTTTTTTATCAATGTAGTAGATAATATGTTAAATAAACATATGGTCAAATTTCATTCAAAATTTCCGTATTTTGATAGCAATTTTCGTCGTTTTTGTCTAATTTTGTCGAAATTTCCAACAAATTTTTTTTCAAAATCGAAAATTTACTCTGTGGCTAAACCTATAAAAAAAAAAGAGTATGATGTTGGTACAAAAAAGAGAAAGATTATTGATGTGAGAAAGAAAAAGATGTTGATACCAATGAAATAACTAAACCTATAAAGAAAGATATGTCATTGTTCATTGACATGATGTATCAAAGCTCATAGTGGGAAAAAACTGAAAAAAGAAGAGAAAGACTTGCTTGGGATAAGAGATGTGACATCCCTCCCTCTTATCTCTCTCTATCTCTCTCTCTCCCTCTCTTTCTCTCACTTATGTCTCTATCTTTCTTTTACGAGAAATGACACGTCCCTATCACGAGAACATGCAAGTTTTATTCAAAAAAGAATAGTAGAAACCCTTATGCATTGAACTTGATGAAATTCTTTGATGTAAATTGTAATTATCAATTAGATATTATAATTTGGTAGACATTAATTGAAAGATGTTTTAAATTAAAACTCCATTTGTCACGTCCCAATCCAGAATAAAATCTAATATCTCGGAGTGAAGCGTGACTTACGTCCTAATCATAGATTAATAAAATTATTTCTACAATTAAGACGTGAAAAGAAAAGAAAATAAAATAATATACAATAATTGAAGAAACTAAGTAAAGTGAAAATGAAAAATAGACTTTATTTAGCAAATTAATGTTCTAAGAGTACCATACTAGATGTTCATCTTTTTATATATTACAATTTATTGATAAACAAACAAAATATAGTACTCCAGCAAATTCTCTAAATTTCCTTTGGGTATTCCACATCATCGGTCATATTTCCGTCACCTGCACGATCTATTAGGGTGTGAGCTTTTAAAGCTCAATAGGGTATTGTTCGTATGATTAATCGTCTGGGCATAATGACAAGTTACACAAGGCTTAACATCATGCTATTTGGGCCTAAACCCAAAAGACTAAGCCCTTCATGGGCTCCTAGGCTCCGGCCTCATAGGCTCCGGCCTCATAGGATCCGGCCCCCTGGGCTCCGGCCTCTTAGGCTCCGGCCTCCCAAGCTCAAGCCTTCTGGGCCCTCGACTTGTGTCAACTCACTCGGATCCTCAAGACCGGTGCCACGTGGCGCTCCTACAGTGCAAGTCATCACAAGGGACACGTGTCATCACCGGATTGTTTGACACTCTTCCAAAGGTACTATAAAAGAGGTACCTTCTTGTCACAAAAGGGATACTCAATCATTATTATACTATTCACTCACTCTGCTCTCAAATCTCTCTGAACACTGACTTGAGCGTCGGAGGAGATTTGGCCGGCACCACACCGGTGTCCTTCCCCCTAACTTTTGTGTACTTGCGCAGGGTGCTTTGGATATCATTCTCTCTCATTACTCACCAGTCGGACCCAGCTACTCGTTCCTGCCCCACTTCGACGTGTCATCCACTCAGTGGTGGGTCAACGGGTCTACGTGGTTCGACTCGACGTTGACTGCTTTACCATTTTTCAGCATCAACAGTTTGGCGCCGTCTGTGGGAAAGTTACAACTTTTCCCCATTGAATTCTCTACCCTCAGTTGAGGTGCAAAAACCTTCCGAGCTTCCGAGCTTTCGAGTTTCCGAGCTTCCTAGCTTCCGAGCTTCCTAGCTTCCGAGCTTCCTAGCTTCCGAGCTTTTGAGCTTCCGAGCTTCCGAGCTTCCGAGCTTCTGAGCTTTCGAGCTTCCGAGCTTCATAGCTTCCGAGCTTCCGAGCTTCCGACCCCCACAATGTCTGACGGAGGTCCTATTCTCGACCAAGTCGACAACACCCCGCTGGGTGACAAGCGAGGCAAGAAGACTGCCGAATCTGATCAGGAGACATACATCCAACGATTGGAGGCTCAACTCCAACGAACCCAGGAACAGCTCGACCTCCAAAAGGGTACAACACAGCTGTATGAGCGACTCCTCCACGACAGGGAAGAACATACCACTCCCCGGAGTGGTGAAAGGAGGAACCCCCATGACAGAGACGAACACACCACTCTCTGGAGTGGTGAGAGGAGGGACCTCCCCCGAAGGGACCAAAATGTTCCACGTCAATTGGATGTAGGGCAAGGTAGCCATCCACCCCCAGGTTTCCAAAAAAGACTTGTCCACCCGGTCAGCCGGGCTCGATCTGGCGAGCATCCTACCTGCTCTGAAGAGTTCCACATTTATCGGGACTGTCGTCATCTGCTCGACGACAACCGCTCTCGGCGAGAAGAGCAGCGGACGAACCGGGGTGAATCCAACCCACGTCCCCAGGACTTTGAGGAGGAGGAGGCTATTCGCCCCAAGCGACGACGAGGAGAAGAACAGGTTTTCTCGGCTGGACGCCGTGTAGGAGACGATGCTTTCACAGGTGAGCAAGTCGCCGACTCCGGTAACAACGGATCTCTTCCACCAGACCAGCTCCAACAACTCCTCATGGACATCAGTGAGCGCTTGAGGAGAGTGGATGGGGGAAGTCGTGGTGGACACCCATCTTTGGAAACAAGGGAGTTTCCTGGACCTTTCACAGCTCGCATCCTATCCACTCCTCCGGTAGGCGACGTCCGACCTCCAAAATCACTCCATACACAGGGAAAGAAGACCCATATGACCACCTTATGAGTTTCCGGTCTGCTCTGGAGTCTAAAGGTGCTGATAACATTACGAAGTGTCGAATCTTCCCTTCCACCCTCTCTGGAAGTGTAAGGAACTGGTTCTACCAACTTCCCCCCGGCTCGGTTGATTGTTTCAACGAGCTCCGAGAGCTCTTCCTGGGCCAGTATATCATACAGACCGATAGGATTTACACCACGGATGACTTGACTCGGGTCCGCCAGGGCAGCAGGGAATCCCTTCGAGAATATATCACCAGATTTCAACTGGAGCGATCTCGGTGTCGCGACTGTGATGAAAAGGTAGCCTTCGCCGCTTTCAAGGGTGGTTTCCTAGAGGGGGACTTCTTGTTTGAATTCAACCGCCGCAATCCACCCACCTACAAAGAACTCATGCAAGAGGCCATTGCCTATGCTACTGCTGAATTCAAAACATATGGGAAGAAGCCGCCCACCAGGGATCGCCCAAGTACCGACCAGGCCATCATAGTGCCACCCCAACCCAAACCCTACTCGGGTAACTAGTATGGGGGGTCCGGGAAAAAGTTCAATAAGTTCACCAAGAAACAACTTGGTGATGGTAGAGGTGGAGGACAACGAAAGGAGGAAACTTATCAAACATCCTACGCCTCCAGGTTCAAAGTCTATACAATTCTTACTGTTACTTATACAGAATTGTATCCTCAGATCAAGGACATACTTCCTAAGCTCCCACCCCGCCCACCACAAACACGGTACCGGGCTAACAAGAACTTCTTTTGCCTTTATCATAATTACCATGGCCATGACACCGAGGCATGCAGAGCCTTTAAGGAGGCAATCGAAACTTTGGTACAGGAAGGAAAGTTGGACGGTTTTATAGATAAGGAGGCCACCGAGAAGGCCAAGACCGAAGGACAACGACGGGGGCGGGTCAATACCATATGTGGGGGCCCGACCCTCGTTGGCAACTCCAACAGGGCTAGGAAGGAATACGCCCGAAGTGCTCAGCAATGCTCCGGCGTTATGGCTGTAGACCTCCACCGTGGCAAAAAAACTCCTAAGCTCGGGTGGTCGCCTATTTCCTTTGCTGAGGAAGAGGAACGTGATTTAATCTTTCCACACGATGACCCTTTGGTCATTGAGGCCACCATAGCTAATTTCGATGTGGCTCGGATCCTCGTCGATTATGGTAGCTCCGTCAACATCCTCTTCGCCTCTGCCTTCATAGCTCTTGGGATTGACCAGGAGAGGCTTGACCAGTCGGTCGCTCCTTTACTTAGCTTTTCGGGCGATATGGTCACCCCTCTTGGCGGGATCTACCTTCCACTCACCCTTGGGAGGTATCCTTCGTCCGCTACCACAACCACTCAGTTTTTGGTGGTCAACTGCCCCACAGCGTACAACGTCATCCTGGGACGACCAGCCCTTAACCAACTGAAGGTTATGATCTCCACTCACTTGCTTTTGATCAAGTTCCTGACCCCGTGTGGCACGGGGGTAGTCAAAGGCAACCAGGTATCAGCCAGGTCCTGCTATACGACTTCCGTCAATAAGAAGAAAGAGGCCAAGCCCTCTATGGCTGTTTCTGTCTCCCCCACCTGCCCTACCCCGGATCCTCCCGAAGATCCTCGTGATTCATCTTTCAGAGCTATCGCCCAACTAGATGACAATCATGTGGAAAAAGTTCTCATCTCACCTGCCTACCCGGACCGCAATGTACGGGTCGGGACCCAGCTCAGTATTGCTCTCCGAGACGAACTTATCAACTTTCTTCGTGCCAATGCTGAAGTCTTTGCCTGGTCCTATGATGACATGCCTGGGATCTCTCCGGAGGTGATCTCCCATCGCCTAAGTCTTAATCCGTGTCACCGCCCCATCCGCCAAAAGCGCAGGCAGTACAAGCCCGAAATCTATGCTGCTATGAAGGAAGAAGTTGACAAGTTACAGAAAATTGGTTTCATCCGTGAGGTTTCCTACCCGGATTGGCTGGCCAATGTTGTGATGGTCAAAAAATCAAATGGCAAGTGGTGGATGTGCGTCGAATTCACCGACCTCAACAAGGCCTGCCCCAAGGATAGTTTTCCTTTTCCTCGAATTGACCAACTGGTTGATACCACAGCAGGCCATGCACTCCTCAGTTTCATGGACGCCTACTCCGGCTATAACCAAATCCTTATGCACAGCTCCGACTAGGACAATACGGCCTTCATTACTGACAGGGGTCTATATTGTTACAAAGTCATGCCTTTCGGACTCAAAAATGTCAGGGCCACCTACCAGCGTTTGGTCAACTCCATTTTCTCAGAATATATTGGTAAGTCCATGGAGGTCTATGTAGACGACATGCTTGTCAAGAGTGTCCGGGCGGAGGACCACGTCCACAAACTTTCTGAGATGTTTTCCGTGCTCAAGAAGTACCAAATGCGCCTGAACCCTGCCAAGTGCACGTTCGGCGTATTTTCGGGAAAATTCCTTGGCTTCATGGTAAGCCAAAGGGGGATCAAGGCCAACCCTGAAAAAATCAAAGCCTTGATCGATATGCAATCTCCCAGGACTCAGAAGGAAGTGCAGAGCCTAACGGGCAGGGTCGCCGCCTTGACACGATTCATATCCAAGGCCACCGACCGTTGCGCCCCATTCTTCAAAACCCTTAAGGCTCGGACAAAATACATTGACTGGACTCCGGAGTGTGAGAAGGCCTTCCATGATCTAAAGGAGTACATGGGCAAATCACCTCTACTCTCTAAACCTGAGCCAGGGGAAGAGCTACTCCTCTACTTGTCTGTTTCCCTAACAGCCACCAGCTCAGTTCTAATTCGACTTGAGGATAGGGTGGAGCACCCGGTGTATTATACCAGCAAGGCACTGCAAGATGCTGAGACCAGATACCCAGAGATAGAAAAATTAGCCCTTGCCTTGGTCACATCAGCCCGGCGCCTCCGCCCATACTTCCAGGCTCACCCTATCGTGGTTCTCACCAATCAACCACTTAGGCAAGTATTGCAGCGCCCTGAGGTCTCTGCCCGACTTATCAAATGGTCCATTGAGCTGAGCGAATTTGACATTTCCTACCGACCACGGCCCGCGATCAAGGGACAAGCCATTGCAGACTTCATTTCAGAGTCTACATTCCTACCCGAGGCTGAGCCCTCCTCCGCCATTGTGTCGACCACCGACCCACCAACTTCTTCTACTCCAGAAATCAGGTTGGATCGCCCAATCTGGTCTTTATATGTTGATGGATCTTCTAATCAACAGGGCAGTGGAGCCGGACTTGTTTTGATCGCCCCCGACCAGACCACCATTGAGTATGCTCTTCGATTCGGCTTCCAGGCATCCAACAATGAGGCTGAATATGAGGCCCTCATTGCCGGCTTATCTTTGGCACTACAGATGGACGTTGAGCAACTCTGAATCTACAGCGATTCTCAACTTGTGGTGAACCAGGTCACACAGGAATACCAGACTAAGGGTGAGCGCATGGCCGCCTACTTCACCAAAGTTCAAAACCTACTCAATCAATTCTCAGCATACCAGCTCATACAAATCCCTAGGGCAGACAATGAGAGGGCGGATGCCCTAGCTCGCCTTGCCTCGGCAGTTGACCATGAAGCCGGAAGGTCTGTCCCAGTTGAGTTCTTAGCTCAGCGCAGCACTGATGTTATGGAAGTCTGCCAGTCTGAGCAACAGGCTAGTTGAATGGACCCTCTCTTTGCATTTCTTAAGCATGGGAACCCACTCGCAGACAAGACTGAGGCTCGCCGCCTTCGCCATAGAGCCTCCCGTTACACCATTATTAACGACAAGTTATACAAGCGGGGTTTATTCCTGCCATACTTACGATGCCTTACCCCCGAGCAAGGCGACTATATCCTCCGAGAGATCCATGAAGGGGTCTGTGGCAATCATGCAGGGGCCCAATCTTTAGCCCACAAGGCCATTCGCCAAGGCTATTATTGGCCGACCCTCTGCGCTGATGCAAGGAAGCTCACCCAGAAATGCATAAAGTGCCAAAAATTTGCAACTTTTCTGCACCAACCACCCGAGCCCCTAACTACCATGAACAGTCCTTGGCCCTTTGCCCAATGGGGTATCGACTTAATCGGACCAATGACTGAGGGAAAGGGAAAGGTCAAAATGGCAGTAGTCGCAGTGGACTACTTCACTAAGTGAGCAGAGGCCGAGCCCTTGGCAAAGGCAACCACCCAGACCATCGAGAGCTTTGTATGGAAAAACATAATTTGCCACTTTGGTCTCCCTTACGCCATTATCACTGACAATGGCAAGCAGTTTGACAACAAAGAGTTCAAGTCATTTTGCTCCGCATTCAACATCAAGGTCTTCTTTGCCTCTCCTGGTCATCCTCAGGCCAACGGGCAGGTCGAGGCAGTCAACAAGACCATTAAACATACCTTGAAGACCAAGCTTGATGCAAAGAAGGGAAATTGGCCTGACCTCCTCCCCGAAGTCTTATGGTCCTACCAGACGACTTGTCGATCCTCGACCGGGGAAACCCCCTTTTCTTTGGCCTTTGCTTCTGAAGCCGTCATCCCAGTTGAGGTCGGGCTTGCCTCTTACCGCCTCGACACATTTCAGCCTGAGCACAATGCTGACCAGCTAGCCCTCAGTCTCGACCTAGCTGAAGAGCATCGGGCCTAGGCTGAGCTACACAAGTATGCCTACCAGCAACGGGCCACTCGATACTACAATTCTAAAGTTAAGCCTCGCCACTTCCGAGTAGGGAATTGGGTCCTGCGCAGCACTACCTTGGCCAAAACGGGTGCTCTGAAACCTAATTGGGAAGGACCGTATGAAGTCATCCGCCCAGGCACATACAGGCTCCACGCCACAACCGGCAAGGAACTCGGCCACCCTTGGCACGCCGAGCACCTCCGCTACTTTTACAAGTAGACAAATGTTGTACCCCCTGGGGACTTTTTCCAATTTTATCTATGTTATCACTTTCAATAAATACAAGTCCTACCACGGACACGTTTTTCTTCATTTTTATTCAAAGTGTTAATTGGCTGTATGGACCCCCGGGCCATCAGACATCCGACCCTGCCCATATCTGCCCCATGCATTCAAGGGAAGCTAAGTACCATGCATTCAGGGCGCGGCTATGGCAAATGCATTCAAGGAAACTAAGTACCATGCATTCACGGGAGAATCAATTTCATGCATCCAAGGGAAACTAAGTACCATGCATTCGAGAAAATTCCGCAATACCATGTATTAAAAAGAAGGGCATCCTACCCCATAACGGGTCGGACACCCTCCAAATCATCCAAATAACAATAAGTACAAAACTTAATAATCAAAAGAGTTTGCAAGTTGGCACGGGCCACATCCGACCCGACCATACAACTCAAACCAAAATAGGGCAATGGTCCGCCCACCCCTGCCCCCGGGCCATGAGTGCAACAGATGCCTATTTGGGATCCTCTCCCATATCACGCTCCCCACTTGTGGATGCTCCGTCCTCATGCTCTACCTCCTGAGTACCTTCCTTCGGGATGTTGTCATGCACCTCATTCCCAGCCCCTAGCAGACCACGCACGCGGTCCCAGTCAAAGTCAGGGCACATCTTCTCGAGCTCCAATTTGCAATCGCCAAAGCCCATGGCATAGCCGCTGTTATACTCATTGTCCAACTCTTGCTTGGCTTGGCTCAGCTCTTGCCCGCACTGCTCCAACTTCTGCCTAGCCTGGTCCGCCTCCTTCCTGGCCTGCAGCAGCTCTGCCTGCAACGCCTGGTTCTGGGCAACCAGGGTACCGACCTTCTCTTCGGCTGAGAGCGCTCTGCCCTTCCACATCACGAAGCTCGACATCTCGTCCTTCATCTTCTCCACCGTGGCCAGGACACTAACATGTGCCTGATAAGTAAAGAACAGTGCCTGCCAGGTCGAATGCCACGAAAGTGTTATCAAAAGCTTTAAAGTTTCAATTTTGTACATTTCATCATGATCTACCACTCTCCCTTACCTGTGACTGCTCGGAAAAGGCCCGCTGCAAAACAGATAGCGGCTCAACACCATCGCCAATCACCCGGTCATCCCTCCCCTTCTTCAGGGATCCTCCAAAGTCTGTCACCGCCTGCTGTACCAGACGATCCTCCTCTGGGATCGGATCAGACACAGTGGCTGTCCTCTTGCCCTCTCTCCCGTGCTTGGCCGCATCTAATCCAGTCTTCCTTTTCCTCCCGGGAGAAGCCACCTTCGGAGCATGGGTGTTGGTAGATCCACTATGCCTCATACCCCCGGGCGCCGATGCACCTCTACTTGTATTCCCTTGGGACAAGCCACCCCTGGCCAACAACGCCCCCATCATCATCCTCCTCTGAGCAGTCTACTTGTTTTCTTCGTATTTGCCATTTTCACTGAAAGACCAACAAAATCAATAAACACAAGTTATTATCCCATCCACTAATACTCCAAGAGGGCAAGTACAGAAACTCACCTGGGGCTCCGAAGCCGTACTTGGCCAACTTCTCAAGAGACAAGAGGTATGCAGCGCTCAACTTCCGGGCGGGTCAACTAAGCACCCTCCTCACCTCTTCCACGCTATCCTCTGACAATGGAAGCTTCTCCCACTCACCCCTGCAAAATCAAGCAACAAAAGACTCTTATTAGTACAAGCACAATATCAGCTAACAATCCAAATGTACACAGACCAATACATTGGCCCAACCAGACAACCTATTATGTGGAAATTTGTCAGCACCCTATTCATGGTCCTCCTCTCACTCCGGCCGAATTCCCAGGCTCCACTCACAAAGAACCATTTTTTCTTCCACTCCTTGTGAGCGTCTGGGTGGCCTACCTATATCTGGCGGGTCGTCCCATCGGTGAACTGCCCGTTCGCCAACTGCGAGCAGTACACCCACCCCCGCAAATTGGGACTCGACTTAATTTCAAATAAGTGTGAAAATTGAGCCATACTCGGGGCACCATACCCCTCATCCCGAAACAACACATACAACCCAATTAATGTTCTCCAGCTATTGGGCGTCAGCTGAGCTGGGGCAAGTCCTAATTTCCTTAACATATACTGGAAATAGGGGTGGAGAGGAAGTCTAAACCCATGGTGAAAACTCTTGGCAAAGCACAAGATATGCCCCTCCGGCGGGTCACTCAAGACATCACCCTCTCCCGGAAGGCTCAGATGGATGTAATCAGGAATTTGGAACTCCACCCTCAATTTTTCAAGCTCCTCCTCCATCATCCTATTCTCACATAACCCGTCCACGGACCAGTATGTCCTAGGTACAATCTGCCTACCTACATCACCACAGCTGGTGGGCGTCTCTCCCTCATCGCTGTCCTCACTACCAATGCCTTTCCCCTCACTTTCCATCACCATGGATAAGCTCTCCTGGACGGTCTTAAGCACTTTGCCCACCCCCATGTTTCCACACCCCATCCGAGGTCGGGGCATATTTGGCCTCATCGGCGTCCCATCACTTGTGGACGCCCGATCAGACTCCCCCTCATCCATAGAACTATTATCATCTGAGAAAGCCATGGAATGTCCGACTTCAGTGCACCTGCCCATCCAAGACAAACCACAAATCAAGATGGGAAGTGCTCGGAACACCAAGACAACACCATGGACATTTCAGATCCATACCGGTTTCCCACCCCCCGTATGTGCCCGGATACCACCAATTTGACAACATTCACCCTATCACCCTTTCACATGCTCAGCCACCAATCATTTATCAAAGCAAATATTCACAATATCAATTCAATTAGACAAGCAATCAAAACACAGGCCTTTACCTGTATTCCGCGGCTCCAACGGCTCAGACGGGTTCCAACCCACTTATCCTGTCTCCTCGGTACCTGGCCAAAAACACAACACCCAATAAATTACAAAGTCCGAAAATGAAGTAATGTTGCCTACCCAGTGCTCGGCAAGGCTCATACCCACTTGCACCTCCACCTGCCCCTACTCAGATTATCCACAAAATTAACAAACAGAATTCCAAGGTCCGCCTCAGGCTGGACGACCACAGTTGCTCACAGTTCTCAATTTTCCAAGGCAAAATTGATCAATCAAGTGGGTAGGAAGAATTTTGAATTGCCTACCTCAAAACGCTCGAAACAAGCAGCCCGACCCGCACCTACCAGAGCAGCCCACGCTGCTGCCCGAACACCCGAGCACCCGAGCTTCCGAGCAGGCCCGCGCACCACCACGCAGCAAGTCCGCCCAGCAGACCCGAGCCAAGCCGCCCCCCGAGCCTCCTGCTCCGGCCCGACCCGCTACCTATGACCCAAGCAGCCCGCGCCACCCGAGCCGAGCAGACCCCCGTCGCGCCGTCCCCTCGCGCAGCCAAGCCCGCGCCCACCAGCTGCTCCGAGCCGAGCAGCTAACGGGTCCGACCCGACCAGCCCCTCCGGCCCCTCCCACGCAAGACAAGGCGAGCCGAGCACTTTGCCTGCCCCGAGTCCGGCCCGAGCAAGCCCCTGCTTTTCTTCCGCCCACCCGCGCCCACCGCCGAGCACCCCTGCAAGCCTCAGCCGCACACACCCCCTCCGCGCGCGCCACTCGCTCCGACCCGAGCACTCCAGCGTCGATCCGAGCCCGCCACACTCCGGCTCGAGCAGATCCCCCCGCCCCCAGCACCAATCTCTTCGCGCCGTCCGCGTCCGCGCCAAGCACCCCTGCAAGCCCCCGGCCAGAGCACCGCGCACCCACACCCTTTCGTGACCCGCCGACCCGAGCAGCGGTCCAGCCCACCCGAGCCGAGCCCTACCTCCTTTCCTCTGTTTTCTGTTTTCTTTTTTCTTTCCGCCCCTTGCAGTTCACGAGCATACAAATCTCCCTAAGCAATTCTCTCTCTCCAAAATATGTCTACAGTACCCAAGTGTGAGACTTAGGGGGGGTATTTTATATCTGAGCTATACTCTGTAATTTCACCATCATTTACAGAAGGCAACATCTTACCATTACAATCGGACGAGGTTTACTGGGATTACACGAAGCGTCTGCTGCTCGGCATACAGTGCGATCATAAATTCAAAAAAAAAAAAAAAAGGATCTTTCATATGTAACCCCCAAGCTTTCCTACAGTACAGCTTTTCTTGCTAAGGAACTTGGGGGACTTCTACACAGTAGCTCAAGCAGGAACAAGTGTGTGGTTACTTGTCGTTTTGCTCGGACTTTTTTGCGTACAAAGTTCCCAATCAAGAAGTATCTTTTGCTCGAAAATTGGGGGACTTCTGTTCGTATGATTAATCGTTTGGGCATAACGACAAGTCACACAAGGCTTAACATCATGCTGTTTGGGCCTAAGCCCAAAAGACTAAGCCCTTCCTGGCCTCCTAGGCTCCGGCCTCATAGGCTCCGGCCCCCTGGGCCCCGGCCTCTTAGGCTCCGGCCTCCCAAGCTCAAGCCTCCTCGGCCCCCGACTCGTGTCAACTCACTCGGATCCTCAAGACCGGTGCCACGTGGCGCTCCTACAGTGCAAGTCATCACAAGGGACACGTGTCATCACCGGATTGGTTGACACTCTTCCAAAGGTACTATAAAAGAGGTACCTTCTTATCACAAAAGGGATACTCAATCATTATTATACTATTCACTCACTCTGCTCTCAGATCTCTCTGAACATTGACTTGAGCGTCGGAGGAGCTTTGGCCGGCACCACACCGGTGTCCTTCCCGCTCACTTTTGTGTACTTGCGCAGGGTACTTTGGATATCATTCTCTCTCATTACTCACCAGTCGGACCCAGCTACTCGTTCCTGCCCCACTTCGACGTGTCATCCACTCAGTGGTGGGTCAACGGGTCTACGTGGTTCGACTCGACGTTGATTGCTTTACCATTTTTCAGCATCAACAGGTATAGTGATCCATCATGGCCAGTTATCACATTTAATCAATGTCTCAGTAAAGAAAAGAAATACAGATAATGATTTCAATTATATGCAATGAGAATGTGTATACTCACTCCTTAACCATTCATGTTGACACATACCCAATACAAACAGGCTTACACGTCCCATACCGTGGATCCTTCCACTGTGGCCCCGAATGTCCCAAGTATGAGCCAACACTCGTCCGTCCCTTAAACTCAAATATTTTGAATATTATTAATTTCACTTTTTCTTCAATAATTCTTCCATAAATCATGAGATCACCAGGTACATCTTCCTTTCTCCATGGTGTCTCTAATAAATCACGAGACCACCAAGTCCATCTCCCTCTCTTCTTGGTGTCTCAATTAATTATTTTCTTAACCTTGTTCACAATCACACTTTCCTTATGCACTTATGATTATGCATGTAAAGATAAACATTAATGTATGTGTAGAGAATTAAATCGTACATTAATAATAATTCAACCTTATGCAATTTAAGTGTATCACAAACTTAGGAAATTTCACAGTGCACACATAAGATTAATAATAAAAGCTTCCTCTCAAATATAATGCACTTAATACATTTAATAAAGAAATATCATCGCAAGTAATAAATATAAATTATCACAAGAAAATCACACAACATGACACAAGGATTAATTGTAATATAGTCCAATCATTGGGGAAATAGAGACCCTACCTTAATTCCTTGAGCACAAGTTCCTTCTTGGTCCGTTCCTATGTGTTCGGGTCTAAAAAGTTTAAAGAAATATAGTTTAGATATAACTTAATTAAATTTAAATTTATTTCACTCTCTTTTTAAGAAGAGTGTAACTCACACTCTAATTTAGAGGTGTCGGATTGACGCGAAACTTGTACCAATGGACTCGTATCGAAAAATAGAGTTGGGAGGGTGAAAATTGGGCGAAAATGGTCGCCGGAAACAGCCGCATGCGCCACTCCCTCGGCGGTGCGAGTGGGGTGGCTGGCCGGTCACTGTTCATCGTCTTTTTAAAACAGCCCATGTTTTCCAGATTTTCCAGTTTTTTTATCTCATTTTTTACTCGACTTTTGATCTATCAAACCTTCACCAAATTGAGCAAACTTATACTTTTTTTAAAGCTCTGCATCACGTCTTTACAACGATATAAAGAATATGAAAAACGGACGGTTAAAACTCAAGTTATAAGGCTCGAAAGGAGACCATACGAACATGCGAATTTTCTGGAAAAATTTCCAGATTTTTCATTTTTCTTGGTTTTTCATTTTCTTTCATTTTCAACCCTCAAAACCTATTCCTATGGCTATAATAAGGTTATAAATGACCTATTTTTAGTTTAACAATATTAAACAAAGAGGTATAAACAAAATTTAAAAAAATAAAAGTTTCAAAAGAAAATTGCTAAGGACACCCATGCTTCCTTGAGCTCACCTTCCTTCTTGTCCTTTGGAGTTAAAAAGAGGTTAAAACTTGTGATTGCTACAGTAAAAAGAAAAATCATAGAGACTAAAAGATGTTAGTTCAATTATTTAAGCAAAGTCTAAACAATCAAGAAGGATGAAGTTTAACTTTGAACTCTAACCTTCTCAAGTTTCTTCCCTCCCCTTTATGTCCCTTTCCAGTTCACTCACTCACTCACTCACTCACACACACACTCTCTCTCTCTCTCTCTCTCTCTCTCTCTCTCTTCCTCTCTCTCTCACTCTATTCTTTTTCTTTGTTCAGTTTTGCTGCTCAAGAGTATTCTTAAGCATACTTTATAGTCTAATTGGCTTATATATTCAGTTAAGAAGAGATGAATCTAATCATTATTTAGATAAGGACTCATCCTTCTAAAGGAATCATCACCATTGATCAAGGCTTAAGTGTTCTAATTTGAGAAGGTTGATGGCGTTGGTGTTATCCCTTCTTCCCCTTTTTTTTTTTTTTCAAGTTGGGCTTTGTATCTTGTAGATTATTGGACTAAAGCCCAAACTTAGAAATGTAGCCCAATGTTTATTTATCTATTTATTATTATTATTATTATTTTTTTTTTAGGACATTACACCATTATTCCTAGTCCTCAACAAGCCTCAACAAATATCAACAAAGTGTCATTTCTTATCTTAATTTATTATTTATTTAGTTTATTCTTTTTATTCCAGTAAAGTAAATAAATAAATAAATAAGGAATTGTGGATTCTTGCGCAATCCATTTTTATGTAGCAATAAATTGACTTTCTTCTCCAGGAACGGGCTCGATGTGGTAGCATCGCCCTTTGTAACGATCAAGACTGGTAAACCCGTCAATCCATGTCCATGTACCAGTAGAAGATTCAGCAGCTACCGCAGCCCCTGCTTCCTCAGGAGGAACTCCAAGTTGAGGAGTTACTCGAAATGCTGCCAAGATATCAATATCTTTGGTTTCATAGTCAGGAGTATAATAAGTCAATTTATAATCCCTTGATGGGATTCTTTGGGCTAGGATGCTAAAGAGATGGCTATGAGAGGGTCTTAGCCTGTAGTAGCTTGACAGTAGGAAGAGTCTAAAGGCCTAACCGCAAGGGAGTGATGGGCAACCTTAGTCTATATGTTGCTCGTGAGCCGCCAAGTACAAGTCTCGTAACAGTACTGGTGCAAAAGGATCGGTCCTTCACTAGCTCCAGGTGTAGATAGGGTTAAATCTGCAAGGGTCATGCAAATACATAGGCCCCTTCCCTTCTATTTTGGATGAATGAGGTGGTTTATAAGGCACTTTCCGTGGGAGTTTCACTCATTGAAGGATACACATTCCAAACATGGGTAAATCATATCGGAGGAGTGGGTGATTGATATATGTGTACGATTTACGAGAGCTCAGATGACTAGAAATATATACACGAATCGTTTCCAGATTATAACTAGAACCTCTCTTTTTTTGGATCTATCTCACATCAATAACAAAAAGCATTCCAAGCTACCTTTCTTGTTGCTTGTCAATGCACAGAACCATGTGCCATTCAATAGAAAATTTCTCTCCTGTAGTATAGGGTTTCTTTCCATTACTGGCTTCCGATGAGTTGGGTCTAATGAGGCTACTACAAAGTATTTACTCATGGGTGGGGCAAGCTCTTCTATTCTGGTTCACAGTTTCTCTTGGCTATATGGTGGTCAACAATCGTTCGAACTTGGTAAAGGTTGTCGTGGCACCTATAGTAGGACAGAGGACTTATCGCGATGCCCGCAGACCAATTTACGATGTCTCTGTCGCTGATGTTCGTCAAGCAGGCCACGTGGATTGGCCAGGGTCTTCTTTGGCTAATGATACCTATGAAGATGCAGATGCAGTATAATATGAGAATGTATAAGCCAAGTTTGGTACACCAAGTCGTTACACAAATCTCCTCGAATTTTTCATTGAGAGGTCAAGGATTTAATTCTTTTAAAAAATAAATTTTTTGATCAGAATGGAATATTAATCAAACCGAAAGACCCCTTAACTATTAAGGGATTATAGAATAAATCTTACATTGAAAAATTTCCTCTTCCGTCGGAGGGGCCCTTCGCAACTGCCGCTTCCCAATCTCAACCTCTCCCCAGTTCCTGAGCTGGAGCCTTCCTCCCCTGCGGATCTGATTACCAATTCATAGGATTAACTAGAAGAGAAGGAAGTTAGGACAGGCTGAAAGAAGGACAGCGGGGAAAGTTCTCTAACCCCTTAGAATCCATCTTTTTTTGACGGAAAGGGCAGCGTGAAAACCCTTCTTCGGCCTAAACCAGTCCTTTAAATCATTGGACCATTCGAGAAATTGAAATAATAGTATACGTATGATATTTTTAGCAGCAAGATCCATTGGTTAAGATCTAGCTCATATGCTAATGGTAGCTAAGCATTTGGTTACACAATTGAGTTCTTTTTGTACATTCATCTGTAATTCTTCTATTCTTCAAGCCTTGTCTTCTATTAATAACTTGGGGAATCCCATATAAATTATGACCTGAAGAAGGCCACAAGTGGAAGTAACCGATGCTTTGGTCATTCAGTTGACTCCTTGCTGCCAGTCCATGCTTGCTGGCAAAGTAGGGGTTTCCAGGTCTTGTCACCAAAAACCTTCCCTGATTGACAGAACGTTCTGCTACTGACCCTTGAAAAAAAGCTTTCAAGGTCTCGTCGCTTCGGTGAATCACTTGAGCCCTGATACATTTTTAGTGCCCCTCCTACCCATCCCTATGAGGGTCTGGGACCTTAATAGTTGGTCATGCGGCGAGCCCTGCAAATATTTTAGTGTTCCCATCAAGGTGGAATCTTAAAGAAATTACTGAATTGCTCCCTTTCCTACGTGACGAACAAAGTGTTGAATTGAATCGTACCAGTCTCTACTAGGGGTTATTACTATTTTTTGTACTTGCTGTTTTATTTTCCAATTATTTCTTTAATTAAAAAAAGAGTTTAGGCCTTTGCAAAGAGTGTTATCGACCCCTTCCCTCTATTTCTCGCACTTCTCCCATCCCTCACAGGTAGAAGCGTGTGTATAGAGGCGGCTAAACTAACCATTCAGGGTAAGAAGATGGAGTAATGAGCAGTAGGGTCAGGAATAAAGAATAGACAGCGAGAAAGATCGAATCTAGTGGGGGCAGGGCGTTAAATCTCCTTGCCCCCGCTTTAACTTAAGGAACAAACCATGTACAAGACCATGAAACTCAATGTCTTTTGTTCAGCCCCGCACTTCCTCTACAATCGTCTTCACCCGGTGGTAAAGAGGCCTTTCTATGATCGATGATCATAGAAATTAATAGAAAAATGAAAGGATATCTGTGTGTATTTTTTTTTTTATCCATTCAGGTTTTTTTAAGCATAACATAATATAGCGTATTTAAAAAATATATATATATAAATTTCTTCTTTTTAGTATTTATACCCCTGAGCTCGACTTAAAAGGCCTATTTGATAGGCTTATTCTTGGTATAATCACCTAAAAAAGAGCTTGAAGAGGGCTTCGACCACTTAACTTAAAAAAATGAGCCACTAGACTGAAGAGGTGTCGCTTAAGGAAAGTGTCCTCCTTGATATAACGCGAAAGCACCAAATAGTCTTGTTAAAAAGACTTCCTTTAAATCCGAGAGCGTACTCTCATTTTTATTTCCGTTATCTCGCCACCAGGGTAATATGAATTTTTTGATACATATGAGATGGTAAACTAAGATAAAAGCTAGAGCTAGTATAAGTGTAAAAACAAAAGGATTCGGTTCCATTTTGGGGAGGTCTAATATGGGGGTTAGACTGACACCTTGCCAAGGGATTATTCCTTTAGGTTTTATCGTTTTCATGTATAGATGGATCATTTATTTCAAAACCCAATAAACCTCGGAAGCTAAGCCATATTACTCAACCACATAAAAATGACATTATTTTGGTGAATGCAATTTCTCAAGTATTGAATGAGGTCTTCTATCCAGTGCGATGTATGGAATATATGACAAAGCAAAGGTGGAGTGTTAGAGTATTTCTGTTGATCAGTCATGTCATATAGGCCCGAGTCGGACATCCAATTGCTTCGATTTGAATTATCAGGAGGAATCTCTGAAGTAGATGGTGGTTGATAGAGTAATCTTTGATCATAATTTCCAGTATGAGTACTGCGTCCAACACGAAACTTGTGGCTGGTAGTAAAACACCGATCTAATTATCTACTCTTCTTCTATTAGAAAGGTGAACCTATAGGCCTGTTTTAGTGCATTTCCACAAAGGTACACCGAGTGAGTCAACCAATAGTCACTTTTATTCTCCCTCTTTCGTCTCTTCCTTCCTCTAAATCTTTGGAGCCATCATCGATCTTCAACTTCAGTCTTCACTCTTCCCCTACTTACGTGCATATATGTCCTCACTGTCAACCTTCAGACACTAAAGAATAGGACTTAATGTATAAATTTTTTTTGCTTTTGTTTTCTTCTATCTTGGGCCATTGGTCTTCTGTTTCGTTAATGAAGGGATTTCCATTTTCCACACCCAAAATCAAGAGAAAAACTCCTTATTAAACCCATCATGCAGTAGCAACACCAACAACCACACTAAGTTAATTGACTTTTTCCTAGTATATATTGTAGATTACTAAATTAGTAGCATAAAAAATTGTGGATAGTATCTAATTGACAATTCTGCTTTAGACTATTTTAGTGATTCAAAATAAAGAAAAAAGAATTTAAATATTAATTTTGAAGTTCAAATGGCATAGAATGAATTTTAAATAGTAGTAGTTTTTTTTTTTTTTTTGCCAAAATTTACTTTTGGTCCCTATAGTTTTCACTTTTTCCTATTAGGATTTTGACAAAAATAAGAAGGATTGAAACTATTGGGACAAGAGGGAAAAATGAACTTTTGGTCATTTTAAATATTAGTATTTTTTTTTTTTTTGAATGCAAGTGCTAATAGTAGTTTCCACTTTCCACTCTCCACTTTCTAGAAAAGGAAGCATCTACAACTTCATAATTTCTGGGTTGGTGTCGAACAATAATGAACCAGAACGGCAACAACATGGCGGAGCTTTCAGCAACTGTCGTGGGCGGCGGTTCTAGTTCTCCGGCACAGAAACTCCAATCCATATCTCAAACAGCGGATGAACCTCCTCCCAAGATTCAAGTCTATCCAGGAGGTAAGCATCGTAGGTCGACGACCGCTGCTATACGTTCCCCAATCCATTTCGTCCACCCTAAACCAACAAAGAAACCCAAAAATAAGAACTAGACATAAACCCAATGGGTCAAACCCATAATTTTACAAAACTCACGATGAAGATTAAGACATTGAAAGTCAGCTTTGGCTACCAAAATCCCCAAAATCCTCACTCTTATGCATGCAAATCGACCTTCCTCATAATAAATGCATATCAACTTTCTCGGGGTCTTTAATAGAAGGTTGGAGCGTGGTTTTGAGATGGCAGGGTAATTTCAAATCAATTGCACAAGTATTTTTCCTTTTTAATTTATTTTATATATTTTATTATTATTTTTGCTGAGTCAGTGCTACCTAGGCATTTAACAGACCTGTTCACGGACAGATTAACAGAGGTAGCTTAGCGACGTGTATTCATACTTGAGGTACCTTAGCGCCAGTTTTTTAAGATGGGGTATCTAGTTGTAAATCGGCCCAAAGTTGGGGTATATAATTGCAATTAAGCCATAATATAAAAATTTGTATCGTAATATATATAGGCTTAATTGTGTTTTTACCATCCAAAGTTTAAGTTGATTCTCATTTTACCACCCAGATGTAGGCTTCACCAAAAAGCCCAAGGCCCGAAGCCCACCTGAAGCTCGCCCAGCCCATTAGGCCCGAAGCCTGATTTGGCTCAAAATTTGGGCCGGCCCGGCCTGAAAGTTTCTTGGGTTAGGCTTGTGCCATCCCCTTGAAGCCCATGGGCCGCTCAAAGCCCGGCCCATTTAGGCCCGCCCAAAGCCCAATTTGGGAATCATAACATATTTAATAGGTTTTTCATTTGTTTACTTTAATAAATTATTAATATGCTTATTAAGTTATTATATAATACTATAATGTTAGTAAATTAATAGTGTAAACTATATAATACCATAAATAATAAAGTAATAAACTTTTAAAATTATATACAACATTACAACTATAATAAAACATAAATGTATATGTGTCAGGCTCCTTCTGTTGAGGTATACCTCAACTTATTTATGTTGAGGTATGACCTTGTTGGGGCCCAAACGAGTCGTTTTGTGTCGATCCGAACCGTTCACAAGGATCATCTTCATTGATAGATCATCCTTGCAAAAAATTAGCCAAATCGGAAATCATTTGTCTATCTAACTTTGATAAAACAAATGGACGGTTTCATCGAAAATATTTGGTTCGTGCATTTATTTGATCAAAGTTAGGTAGTCAAATGATTTCCGATTTGGCTAATTTTTTGCAAGGATGATCTATCTATGGAGATGTAAAAATTGAATGGTTCGGATCGACACAAAACGACTCGTGTGGGCCCCAACAGGGTATACCTCAACATAAATAAGTTGAGGTATACCTCAACAGAAGGAGCCTGGTATATGTGTATATACAATTTTTATAATACAACTATAATTAAAGTTATTAAACCACGATCGTCAATTCATTAATTCAACGATCTGAACCGTTCATTTTCTATTTTCATAGTCAAAGATCATCCTTACAAAAAATCAGCTAAATCGGAATTCATCTACCCATTCGATTATCATTAGAAAAACCACGATTGTTCATTAATTCGACTACCGTTACGTCACTTTTACATCTCCGATTAAACTAATTTTTTGAAAGAGTTCTCTTTGAGTAGGGAGCTAAAACTTAAACCGTTCGGATCGTTGAAAACATGATCGATATGTAAGCTTCTACATATAAATATACTTGAAGAGTATAATTTTAATAACTTTCCCGTTGAAACCTTGTTGTTTCCATAATTATGAAGATCACAACGTGATTTCAACAATCTGACATGTTTATTTTCTATGTTCATAGTCAAAGATCATCCGTACAAAAAATCGGCTAAATTGAAATTCATCTACCCATTCAATCATCCTTAAAAAAACCACGATCGTTCATTAATTCGACCACCATTATGTCACTTTTATATCTCCGATTGAACTAATTTTTTGCACGAATTATCTTTGAGTGAGGAAATAAAATTTGAACGGTTCGGATCGTTGACAACACAATTGCATCGTTTGTTTATAAAAATATGTAATAAAATATATAATAAAACATATGTACATTTATGTTTTATTATAGTTGTAAATTTGTAATGTTCTATATAATTTTAAAAGTTTATTATTTATGGTATTACACTATTATTAACATAATAGTATTATATAATAACTTAATAACCATATTAATAATTTATTGAAGTAAACAAACCAAAGAGCTATTAAATCTATTATGATTCACAAACTTGACAAATAAACTAATCAGCTTAGTTGGTTAAGAGTTGAAACTTGTTATGTGAGGTCTCATGTTCAAATCACAATATAGCCAAAATGCTATATATTTTGTTTAAGATATATATGTGTCTAAACAGGCTTTGGGCCCATTATGGGCCGCCCGTTCGGGTCTAGCCCGGCCCTCCAAGCCCGCAAGCCAAAGCCCGATGGGCGGGCCTTGGGCTTGTGTAATAAAGCCCAAGCTTGGCCCGGTCGCCCTATTGGGCTTTTATAATTCAAGCTCGAATCCAGCCCGAACCCAAAAAATTTGGGCCGGGTCGGCCCATTGCCGACTCCTATTTAGATGTTTATTTGTCTTACTTTACTAGCTACAACTATTTCTCATGTCACACTCATTTTTCCATCCATTCCGTCATTCAAATCTTAAAAAATGCTGACGTGGCAGAGACATATTTTTCTCTCTTCATTCAACTTCATCTACTTGGACAAAAGAATCTACTTAAATTTCTTATATTTTATAAAATATTAAATTTAATTACAATAATTAAAAACTAAAAATATGAGAATTTTTTTTGGGATGAGGGAAGGGAGGGGAAGGAGGAAGGAGATGAGTTTTTATTTTTATTTATTTTTTTTAAGTTTTAGTATATTATATTTTTAATTAATTTTTTTTACACATAACAACTTATATAAGAAAAAAAAAGCCTACAATGGCCATATAGGTGCCACATCACCAATTTTTAGGGTTTAGGAGAATTATTTATTTATTTTTTTGTTCAAGTTGACGAAATGACAATAATCCCTTTGCCACAAATGACAATAATCTCTTTGCCACATTAGTATTTTTAATGGTTTGGATGATGAAATAGATGAAGAAAGATAAAGTAGAATACGATACATAGTTGTAGGTGATAAAATGAGACAAATAAACATTTGAGTGGTAAAGTGAAAATTAACTCAAATTTTGGATGGTATAAACACAATTAAATATATCTATATACTTGTTAATTTTATTAAATTATATATATAAATATGTGGGCCCCTCTCAAAGTGGGCCCTGAGCAAGTGCTCAGCTTGAAATTTGAAATTTTGAATAGATCATTAGACCCGGGGCGGTTTTTTTGGGGATTCCCCTAGTATAATTGAACAATACTGTAGCACGAAAAGATAGGTTTTATGACTAATCAGAAAAGTCACGGTTCTGCTTGCTTTCCCTTGTAAGAGAATCTAGCTAAGATGGTGATCAAAAAAAGAAAACAAAGAGCAGAGAATCTCAACTGCACTGTAGAAGTACTTTTTTTGATTGAAATGAAAGTTTTCTTCTTTGTGTTTTTTCCTTGTAAATTTAATATATTAATTTGTACTAAGCTACTAATTATGGCGATTAGTATGGCGAGTATGCATCACAAATTACTAATTTACCAAGTTTCTTTTTCACCAAGTTTTTTTTGGCAAAAAAAAAAAAAAAAAAATTACAAGGGGAAAACAAGTAGACATATGCGAGTATTATGACAATCTACTTGGTTTTTTCATTCTAATATTTTTTTTGGCAAAAACAAATTGGTGAGGAAGAAACTTGGTAAATTAGTATATCAATTTGTTGACATCATGCGAGTATGAGTCATACCTAGGGCTGCCCATCGGTCGGTTCGGATCGGTATTGGGGCTTACCAAACCAAAACAAAAAAATTCGGTATTTTTCGATTTCGGTATTTTTCGGTTTCGGTATTTTTTGGTTCGGTAATTTTTTGTAAATTTCAGTTTACGGTTCGATTTCGATAATTTTGGTATCGGATATTTTCGGTTTATTTTCGATTTACTTCGGTATATCTTCGGTTCATTTTCGGTTTACTTCGGTATATCTTCGGTTCATTTTCAGTTTAATTATAATAATACTAATTATTATATACCAATATAAATTAAAATTTAATCAACTATGATGCATAAAATATAATGTTTGACGAATATATATTTGCACGAGTAGTATTGGTAGTTTAGTATAGTACTAGTATTTTATCCTAGTAATAATATATACTAATATAATTAGTTTAATAATATGTATTAGTACATATCCTATTAATTTAGTATGTATATATACCGATAAATATGAGTGTATATATATATACATATATATATGTATTACTTATCTAAGGATGAGATTTTTATTTTTTTAAAAATAATAACATTTACTTTATTAGAGAATAACTATATATCTTAACTCACATTTTTGATAATATTAATATAATAACATTATACAATTATATTTTTTTATAATTGTTTAAGATATTAGTAGTTTAATATTTATTGTACCACTAACATAATAGTATTATATAAGCATATATAACTAAATTTCGGTAATTGTTTCAGTTTTTTCGGTAATAATCGATTCGGTTTTTTTCGGTAATAATTTTCGGTAATCGGTCAGTTTACCAACTTTTTTCAGTTTTTACCAAAACCAAACCAACTTTTTTCGGATATTTTCGGTTTCGGATTTTCGATTTTCGAATTGTGAAAATCGGTATACCAAACCAAAAAAATTCGGTCGGTAGTCGGTCGGTTCGGTAAAACCAAACCAAAGGGCAACCCTAAACTCATACCGAATGACTTTATTCTTTTTCTTTTTGGACATAAAAGTAAGATACTTAGTGAGGAAGGCAGTCTATAAAGATTTATAGACTTATAGGCTTATAGCCATAAGATTATTTCTTTCTTTTTTTTCTTTTTTTTTTTATCCCATTATCTTTTTTTTTTGTACAATAGTATTAAAGATTTCAAATTTATATACTAAATTTTGATCCCCAATACACATATAGTATTTTATTTGTTGTAAAATTAATAATTTTTAAAGTGAATCATATATAAATTTATAATATATTGACACATCATTTAATTTGAGATATATAAATTTAAGATCTGCTCTCTTTCACAATGCATTATAATAATTTATAGTAATGTGTTGAAAGATGTGACTAGTTATTAGTAGATAATTTAGAAAAAAAGTTTCTATATAAGATTTTTTACAACTTATGATTTATGATCGATGGAATAGCTTAGCTAAACTTATAAAGAAAAATGCATAAATTCAATTTAGATACATAACTATATAAGCTATTTCAACGGGGTACATGAACTTTAAAATATTTCAAATATACACCCGATCTATTATCTAAATTGAAAAATGAATTTCTGTTCATTGATTCGTTGAGAGATTAGTTAAATGACAGTTTGGCTTTTGCTGATCGGGATTACTTGGCGATGTGGCGTATGTCAACAAACATTTCTCGCCAAATAAGCGACACAGACCCACAATTTAATAATAATAATAGAGAGAGAAAGAGTTTGTGGGTCCGTGTCAGGGGTTAAGTGGATCCGTGTTGCTCATTTCCCTCCAAATGAGCGACACGGGTCCACCTAACCCCTGACACATATCCACAAACTCATCATATTTTTCTCGCTCGTTGAACACAAGTAAGGGATTTGTATTCGAATTTGGGGGAAAACGTGATGTTTTTGGGAGACTAAATGGTCACGAGAGCGTTCGACGAGCGAGAAAGATGTGATGGATGTGTAAGCTCGTGTCAAGTGGACATGTGTTGCTCATTTGGAGGGAAATGTATGCTGAGTTGGTGTCTCGTTGTCAATTAATCTCTTTTAACAAAAGCCAAGCTGACATTTAACTGATCTCTCAATACATTGATGGACGAAATTTTATTTTTTAATTTACATAATAAATTAAGTATATATTTAAAATATTTAAAAATTCGTGAATCCCGTTGAAATATCATATATAATTACTTGTCTAAATTAAATTTATGGAAAAAAAAAACAAAAAGAGTACGATGTTGGTAAAAAAGAGAAAAAGATTATTGATGTGAGAAAAGAAAAAGATATAAAGCTGAAAAGATGTTGGTAAACTTGGTACCACCAATACTGCTATTAATAGTAGTTTCCACTCTCCACTTTCAAGAAAAAGCAAGCAGCTAGCTTCATGATTTCTCGGTTGGTGTCGTACAATAACAATGTACCAGAACGGCAACAACATGACGGAGCTTTCAGCAACCGCCGTGGGCGGCGGTTCTAGTTCTCCGTTCCAAGAAGCAAATGCATTTCTACCTCCGTCCGTGGAGCAGCTGCTGAACCGAATCTGCGTCGAGAGGAACCAGACCCAGCCGAACGCCAAGGTCCGGCGGTGGCTCGCCACCCTCAGCGAGGACCTGGCGGTCCAGCTCCTCCTCACAATCTACAGCAGCAAAGAAATCAAAACCCTGAGTGGCTTCATCATCTACCTGCTCCGCCAACCACCCTATAATTCCTCCTCCTCTCCTCACTCTCCTTCTCCGTCCAAAGCTCTCCGTACTTCTCCTTTCCATTCCTCTGCTTCGCCTTCAAAACCTGTAATGGCTTCTCCGTTTCAAAGCGGGTCTGCTGGTCTTACTCCTCGACGACTTCAAATGAGTCCCCAAGGTTTTTCATTCCTCTCACACCTTCGCATTTTCCACATATTTATCAATGTCTCTCTCTCTCTCTCTCTCTGTGTCTGGCCTGTTTGGGCGTGCTTCTATAGGAAGCGCTTTCACTAGAAGCGTTTTTGTTAGAAGCACATAGATTTTTTTGAAAAAAATTCAAAAAAAAATCCAAGTGCTTTTGTTAAACGTACTTGAAAGCACTAACTAAGGAAGCACTTTCACCAAAAAGCATTTCTTTTTATAAGGCAAAAACACTTTTAAATTTTTTTACTAAGCGCAAATAAAAGGGTTTTTATTATTTAAAAGCACTGTCAAACAAGCTCTCAGAGTGTGTGTTGGTACAGCTGAGACTCCGACTCGGTCACCAGGTCCAGAGCAACCGAAACAAGCACAGTTAGAAGCTCTCGGTGAACTGGAGTTCAGAAAACAGTTTCTAATGCTAAGTTATGGTGGAGTGTATGTGAAAGCTTTTTTCTTTTCCTCTCTTTTTGTTGCTTGTTTGGTTTTGGTTTGTTTTTTTATTTATTATTTATTATTATTTTTTTTTTATAGCTACTCTGATTTTGACGGGTCTTTAAATTTTCTGTTTTTATTTATTTTTTCTGTTGTTTTGGTTTTTTAGGATGACGTTAAAAAGTTCTATATCGGCAGAGGATATTAGGAGGTGGAAGCATTTGCCAATGCGAGCTTTCGAGGCCAAAGTTTGGGAAGTTTTGGGTCGAAATTTTATCAGCAAGGAAGACCGAAGAATGGTAACTACAACTCTCTGATTCTTGCTCATCTGTAAATAAATAGTTCACCTTAATCTTCATTAATTGATTTTCACTCCTTTTCTGCTCTATTTTTTATTTAAGTTGCGGGAAAGAATATCGGAATTTTAACCATGTTCACTGCCATTGGGAATTCAGGCATTTCAATTTGGGTGCTTTTCTTTAAAAACACAAATTTATTGGGTACTTGGTTGCAGAAGATCCTTACTTAACAGTTAACACTGATCGTTTGAGCTATAGCAGTATAGGCTGTATAGCTTATGCCCTGCATAAATGATTCGTGGCAGTCCTAACCAAGTACAAATAAATAAAGTTAATAAGGGAATGATGCATTACTGACAATTTAAAGAGTAGATCATAATTCTTATTCGAGTTTATATAGCCAAACTACCTTTGCTGAAAATTCCATAATGCTGAAACTACCCTGGTTAAAACCTTTTTACTCATTAGTTTTATACTTTGGTAATTTAAATTTTATAAGTAATTCTAGAATTCAGTGACTTAATTCCGAGGTTAAAGAATTAATTAATAACTTGTTTCATAGTTTTTAAGGTATTGAGATAAAGATTTCTGCCCCTTCATTGTCAGCTTCATATATAAAAAAAAAAAAAACTTTTTAATGAATCATTGTTAGCTTCTTTAGTATAGGCATCACCCAACCTTGTATCCATTACTGTATCTTCCTGGTGACCCTTTCATGTTTTTGGTTTATCATAGGCTGTTGATTGGGATTCTGGACAAACGCACATCTACCATTGTTATGTTTCAGTAGATGGGAGCTACAAATTCAAGGTTTGTACTTCTACTCCCCAGTATATGTGTAATCACACACAAACATGTGTTTGTACATTTGTATATGCATACACACAAGGAGCAAAAGTTGATAGGTTACTGAAAGAAACTGTAATGTAGGTAATCATAGTTTACATCCAATCATGAAATGTGGTATCACTGTATCAATAACAACTATGGGTCTACTGAAGGAATCGAGTGGGATCATGTGCTCGGCTTAGGTTTTGTGGGCAGTTTCAAGTTTGAATCTTATCCATTCGATGTAATTAGAAAACGTTGAACCTTTTTCATGACTGACATTTGATAGCAATTCATTTTATATGCACAGAAAATGAGCTTAGATGCTTTTATTCTATTTTCTTCAAGTTCTAAAGCTCCCACTCGCAATGTATAATCAGCTGATTCATTTTTATTTAATGGTACTAAAATCTTCATGTTGCTGTTGCCATTGTTGACTTGTCATTTTGCATACGTTGTATAAGTGATATCTTGTCATTTCCTTTGACTTTTAATTCAGGGCCCCTATCTAGACAAAGCAAAAACTCACTTACAGAAAGTTCTAGGAGATGACAATGTTTTGATGGTCAAATTTGCCGAAGAGGTGGCAGAGACAGGTCCCAGTATTTGTTCCGATAATAATTATTCTACATATAGCAAGGTTGCAAGAGAAGGGATTCTGGTTGGCTTGCGTCAATATCGTTTCTTTGGTATGCCTTGAATGCCTTCGTATGGTGGATTTTGAATTTCCAATGTTTACGGTGTTTTAATTTCCTAACCTATTTTGGAATTATTTCTATTGTGTACTGCATGCTCCAGAAGAAAAAGAGTTATTAAATCATAATAGTTTATTCTTTTCATGTAGTTACAATGATCACATAGCACATATGCATGCATATATATGTATGATCCAGAATTGAAATCATCCATCTGAACAATCTTAAGGTGTTTGAGGATATTTTTCTCTTGATTCTTCTTTTATACAGAAACACATGCTACCATATATGTAGATATACATCTTCATACTCTTTTACTGACTTGTCTATTAGAGAATCTGTCTATTTGCGGGTCACTTGTTCTTGAATATTATGCCATTCTTATAGTTGGATAATAAGACTTTTTGTTAATTTCGACCATTTGTTAACTTCACATGTCGGAAATAGGATTAAGAATCAGGACATGGTTTGGATTTAAGATTCTATATTTGGAAACTGATTTTTATGTTAAT
Organism: Dryas drummondii; assembly: GCA_003254865.1. Classification (NCBI taxonomy): domain Eukaryota; kingdom Viridiplantae; phylum Streptophyta; class Magnoliopsida; order Rosales; family Rosaceae; genus Dryas; species Dryas drummondii. The sequence continues at coordinate 220,019 of QANW01011795.1, read as the reverse complement.
TTCGACATTTTTTGTTGAAGTTGTATTTCGATACTTCAACATGTTATATTTTCGTATTAAATTGAGAATCCTAGCAGAATTGATTTTTTGTCAATCTTAATCTTGTTATGAGTTAGTGTTCAAAGATGGTGGTAAAGAAGAAAAGAAGAAAAATCCAACTTCATCAGCTGTGAAGTGCTATTTTGTTCGTATGGAATCTGGTGCCTTTATAGACAGGAATGATGGCTATAAGTTAACTAATAAAACAATTTATGAAGCTAGATGCCTGTTTATGCATGCACATACTCTGCCTAGTGTGGCCAGCTACATGGCTAGGTATGTAAATGTTTGTAGCACAAATAAATTTTTTTTTTCTTTTTCAAATGTTGTATAGAAGCATTGTTCCATTATGATTCTAAAGTACCATCCTCATTGGGGACTCAGGTTTTCACTCATTTTATCGAAGACAATCAGCTTGCAAGTAGATATGACACGTGTGAATGTTGTACTCATTGATGATGAATATTGTCGGGTATGATCCTTCAACTATTTTTCCATGAAAGTTCTGCCTTGACTGATTATACTTATATTTCCTATCGGTTCATTTTTCAATTAAAAATGCAGTTTGTTCTTTTTTCTGTGAACTGCAGGATGAATCTGGTAATCATATCTATAGAGACGGAAAAGATCTTATACACACAGACGGCACTGGATTCATATCTGAGGATTTGGCTTCCATTTGTCCGAAGAATTTATTTAAAGGAAAGTTTATCAGCAATGAACAAATGGAGGTTTGTGATTCTATATTGTGGTTCATTTTCTAGGTTTATATTGATTATTTGAAGTATGTTTACTAAGATCATAGTTGAATTATGTTTAACTCTGACTTATCAAGATAGAGATTTTGAAATAAGTGTTTGAAAAAAATTGAGTTTTTCAACTTAATGGACAATCTTTGAGTGTAGACACATGCATCTTTAAAATATGAAAATGGGTACAGAGAAAGAATATGTCCATGGCAGTACTTCTTTTGGTAATGCTTTGGTCACCCAATGCTGTTAATAACTTACTATATAGTTAGGAATAGAAATCAAGCAGAAATGCAGCTAGCACTTCCATCGATGTAATAACAGCTAATGATAGGGTAGTTTGTTACACAGCTAAATTCTTGGTGTGTAAAGCTAATATGTATAATCTGCAAGAGTCATCTTATGCCCCCACATTACTTTGTACCTTATGCAATTAATTTCTCTGGCCTATGTCTTAATGGTTGTACTAATCTGAAGTTATGGCTTGGAACTTTATGTTGTCTTCTTATCTTCTTATCTTCTGTATTTTCCTTATCCAAAAATACAAATATGTTCTATTCTTCTCTGTGCATGGCTTATTTTTTATTTCTGATGTTAGAGACTTCCTAATCCTGATGAACTTGAGGCTAAGGTTCTTGAAAAGAAACAAGCAGGTTCTAGAACTCAAGAACCGGTATGTGGATGTAGTATTCCAAAAATTTTTTATTCTCTCTTTTGAAGATTCTGTTGAGCTGCATCAGTTCTCACTTGTGGGCTTGCAATACTTTCTCATTTTCATTTTTCTTTTGTTTTCCCCCTCTCCCTCCTCCCCTCTGTAGCCTTTGCTCATACAGTTCCGTCTTTTTGAAAATGGCGCTGCTGTTAAGGGAACTGTTCTTGTCAACAACACGGTATGGTATCTGTCATTTTCTTATGGAATGCCCTCATATTAAAATTTACTTTTTTTGGCAGCCAACTTGATTCCAAGTTTTATGATTACAATTTTCTAATATTCACCACATTGTCTGTCATATTGTAAAAAACACACTATGCATTTGTCCGTTCGTATCTGTGAGTGTGCGTGTGTGTGTGTGTGTGTGTGTGTGAGAGAGAGAGAGAGAGAGAGAGAGAGAGAGAGAGCTTCTCCATGTATGTGCATGTGTCAACTGGAAGTTATTGATTCCATTTAATTGGATTGTTGAGAATATTAATTTCTTATCCTAACAAAATCCATATATAAATTTGATTATTTAAGAAAAACGTGGGAGTTAAAAATTTAAAATAACACTTTTCTCTCTTATATTAAAAGTACTTTTGTTAAATAATCAAATTTATATAACCCAACCCTTTTCCCAAGTCTTCCACATGGGTGGGTCCTACATGGGTCTCACGATATTATTGGTCCCACCTCATGTGAGAGAGTTTTGGGCTCTAAATCATTCTCTAAGCAATTGATATTTCTAAAGTCCAATTCAGCCATTTACACTAAAACTCATATCCAAATCCCTCATTTTAAATCTTTCCATCCAAATGGACCCTTAAAGAATCCATTTAGATTGATTATTTTGTCATTTTTTTTTTAAGCAAAGAGATCCTTTTCCAAATTTTTCACTGGAGTTTTAGTTTAGGCTAACATGGACCCAGATGAGCCAATTATGAATGCAGTACATCCTTAACTCAGTACAAATGCAAAAATTTTGTCATTTGGTTTTTATTGGTACCAAGTGTTCTTATTGGAAAGGATCATTTAAACCCCGGGTAGGAATGTAAATTAATAGACAACATTACAGACATGACCCTGATGATGTTGGTTGAATTTAAACACACCTCTGGGTTAATTGAAATCTCAGTTGGAGCATTCTTTCCTTGTACTGTTCAGGTGGAGGTGACACTCCCAATTCTATCCTTGTTAATTAAAATGTGGGTTTCATCGCTGAAGTAAATGGAAGTAATACGATCCTAATAAGAAGTTCATGCTTGATCATAATGCAAAATTATAGTGTCTTATTTCTGAATTTCTGATTACTAGTCTTCTCTTCATTCTATTATTTTTCTAATATTGTACACCAGTTTAAATCTTCTATATCAAACTTTGTAGCTGCCACCAAAAACAATCGAAGTTCGACCATCAATGGTTAAAGTTGAGACAGATCCAAAAATTCCAGTTGGTCAGACAGTGAATTCATTCGAGATTGTTGGAACAAGGTCTATCCCTCAATTTAACACTTATATTTGCACAATTTCCATTGCTTTTGCTTTCAGCAGTTGAAGTGAAATCTGTTGCCCTGTATGAACTTGGTTATTGCTTTTAACTTCAAGTTTTTATCTTCCAGTAATCCACCTGGGAAGGCATTTTTGTCGAGGAATTTAATTGTACTTCTGTGCCATGGAGGGGTGCCAAAGCAATTTTTCTTGGATATACTTATGAAAGCTTTGGAAGATGCTCAGGATGTTTTCCGCAATAAGCGTGCAGCATGCAGAGGTGTTAAGATGATATTGCTTAGAACTGAAAAAATACCAATAACTTTTCTCTTTCTTTTTGGATTATTTGGGATCAAATTAGCAGCCAATTTCTTGTTTGTATCAGTCGATGGGTTAAATGCATTCTAGCAATTTTCTATTTCTTTTATGTTTCACTTACTTACTTCTCACACTATTTTTACTTCATGGATTTCCTGACCTCAATATCTGTTTTTGCAGTTGCTACTAACCATGGTGAGATAGATGACAATTACAATGTGACAGGAATGATATTATGTGGTATTCCTCTTGAAGAATCATATTTGCAATATCGTCTGTCAATCCTAATGAAAGAGGAAAACAAGAGTCTTAAAAAAGGAAAACTTCATATTCCTGAGTGTTATTATTTGATGGGGACAGCTGATCCAACAGGGACTTTGAATGAAGATGAAGTTTGTGTTATCCTGTACGTATGATTTCTGGCATGTTTTTCCTCCCTGTTATATAAGACCCATACAATAATTTGATAACATATTTGATATCTGTTACCCTAAAAGATTAACTTGAGATATTCATTTCATTATACTTTCACATTTGTCTTTATATTGCATAGCATAACAATGCCCTCGCTTCTCTAGTTCATACCCTGCCATGATTTATAAAATACGATTGCTTGAATTAAAAGTTGTATGATAAATGAAAGAAATTAATTAATTTGGTTATATTTCTGATGAAACATAGGTATCTATATTAAAGGTGTAAAGTTCTCCACTTGTATTGGAAGCAATCCATAATTGTAATATTTGCAGTTTGGTGAAAAAGTTTATCCAAATTATTTTCAGAACCGAGTCAACTGACAGAAAATTATTTGATAATTCTAGGGACACTAATTTATTTTATCATGTATTGGATTATGAACTAATTGTCCCATGTAGAACTGTTTCTAGCATATGGTATGCTACTGTATTTTCCTTCTGTAATTGTATTTTTTTTTCTAGGTCTGATATTTGTATTATTTATACTAAAGTTGTTATTGATGCATTTTTTTTTCTTTCTTGATTTTCCTATGTTAATTTTCTTCATATATGTGGAGTTTAGTGTAAATGAATATGGTTCACTTATATTTTGAGGGTGTTTTTTGGGCCCAATGCTATATGTAGTGACAAAGGACAAATGTCGGGGGAGAAAGTATTAGTGTACCGGAATTCTGGTATACACTTTGGTGATATTCACGTTTTAAAGCCCACCTATGTGAAGGAGATGGAATCTTATGTTGGAAATGCCAAGTATGCTATATTCTTCTCTTGCAAAGGTAAACGTTCCGTTGCTGATGAAATGAGTGGTGGAGATTTTGACGGTGATCTCTACTGGGTCTCAAGAAACCCTCAGGTTGGCATTTACTTCAAGTTTTATTTCTGACCGGGGAATTCCTTAGGCCCTTTTGTTAAACTGTTTTCCATTATTATTATAATAATAATAATAATAATAATAATAATAATAATAATAATAATAATAATAATAATAAGGAATAGATATTAAAAAAACAGAATTGGTGTTTGGTAGGATAGTTTTTCATCATAGTGCTTTGCTTATGTTTGAACAATCATATTTTGTTTTTGTTGTCAATCAATTCTCTAGCTTTTCACTATGGTAGTATCCTTATTTTTTCATTTCAGTTGTTTTTTCCCTGGTGCCGTCATCGTTTCATTTATGTATTACAATCATATTTTGTTTTTGTTGTCAATCAATTCTCTAGCTTTTCACTATGGTAGTATCCTTATTTTTTCATATCAGTTGTTTTTTCCCTGGTGCCGTCATCGTTTCATTTATGTATTACAATCATATTTTGTTTTTGTTGTCAATCAATTCTCTAGCTTTTCACTATGGTTGTATCCTTATTTTTTCATTTCAGTTGTCTTTTCCCTGGTGCTGTCATCGTTTCATTTATATATTACAATCATCTCAGTTGTCAGATTCTTCTTGCAGTTGTTCAGAACTTGTGAATAAGTTGTTTTATATAAACCATGGTTGTTGTATCATTGATTTGAAAATTCGACGTGCAAAGACACTGGAAATCTTGACAAATTTATCATTAAATTGTAAATAATTGCTTATCATACCTCTTAACTATAATGTGCCATGCATTGTAAATAATTTCTTATATTCCATCCATTTCATTCCAAGGAATAAAAAATGGGATTTAAAAATTTTCGAGCATTGGACAGCCCATGTTCTTTCTAAATCTTTATTTGAGTGGCCTGCATTGCACTTCAATTGTTTCCATACTGATGTGATAACATGGTGGAGCAATGTCTATGGTCTAATTTATCACTCAAGTCTCTTAAAAGCTGAGTCTCTGTTAATGTAGTCTCTTGAACTGTTGAACTGATTCAAGAAGAAAATGTTGGACCCTAACACTTCAGCTCACAATGTGTTTGAACACCAAAAAAGGCCAAAGTTCTTAGAGGATTTTTATTTTCATAAATTCATTGATGTTACATTGTTACCTAATTTTCTTTTTATATTTAATGCCTATTATTGGAATTATTTCAGCTATTGGAATTTTTCAAACCAAGTGAACCTTGGGTTCCAACTTCATCAACTACTAAACCAGCTGACCTTTCGGCCAAAAAGAAGAAACCAGCAGACCTTTCGAAGGAAGACCTGGAAGATGAGCTCATTAAACTATTCTTAAGTACTAGGTTTGCACCAAGGTATGCATTTGACTTTTTATTTGTATTAAATTGAAATTCTGGTTTTATTAGGTTCCCAAAGTGTCCTATCTTCTATTTGCTCAATCTTTTAATACTTTTATCCTAAACAAAACCTTTCAGTATTGTCATGATTGAATGACATGTGAATTGTGAAGCATAGTCCATTAATTATTTTGGCAAAAAAGAAACTTCCAATTATAATTTTTCTTAATTAAATCAAATGTTGGTGACCATTATGAAGTTTCAATTAATTATTGAACCAGAAATTAATCCGTTTGTCTGCTGGTGTAAATAATTATTGCTATGCATATAATCATGCCAAATTAAAATTTTATTTTCAACTCTTAAAAATGGATTAGAATAGTTTTCATACTGCTTGATATGGTATTGAATGGTGGATCTCTCTCTTTGTCGTTGGAACTGAGACAGCATTCTTTGGCTATGGTTCGCAGTACTGTTTATTCTTGAGTTAATGTTTGTATTAAATTTGGGATACACATCCACTGTGAGTTATTTTCTAGTGCACACAACAATTTCTTAATCTTTGCTGTTTCAGTTTTGCTAAGGGTGAGGCATCTGATAACTGGCTGGCATTGATGGACCGCTTTTTGACACTAGAAGATAGTAGTATCGACGAGAAAAACCTTGTGAAGGCAAATATACTGCAGTTGATTGATATATACTATGATGCTCTAGATGCACCAAAAAAAGGTGAAAAGGTTAGTTTTGTGTTTATTGTTGGTGGTGCCAGTTTGACGATGCAATCGTGTGTGTTGTCTACATATGGTAATTGTGTGTCTAACCAATCATTTCAGAGGGCTGACTCATGTTATATTGTTTGAAGCATGACCCTACAAAATGCATATGCCAGAGGCCCAGACTATCCCTTTCACTAATTTGATATTTTCTGCAACATTCTGGTTGTATTTTGGAGCATTTTATCTGTCTTCAGCTCACCCTTAATTATTTCCCATGCTGTTCTTACGTTCATGCATTGGAATGAGAAATCACAAAATCAGTAGCCAATTCTCAGTTATTTACAGTTGGCAAGATCCTTGATTCCGAAGTATATATATTTTTCTTTCAGTTGATTGGCTTTAACTTGCTTTAACTTGTGTGTAACAGGTTGAAGTTCCCAAAGAATTGAAGGTGCAAGCGTTCCCGCATTACATGGAGAAGAAAAATTCTTATACTTCAACTTCCATTTTGGGATTAATATATGACACAGTGGATGCTTATCAAACAGAAGACCCTTGTACCAAAGGTGATAAAAGTAGTACTCTAATATTATTTAGCTGGTTATTAAAATTAAATTCATGTGGATAAACAAGAGTTGTGATCCTGTAACATGCTTCCTGCCTCCTCCTATTCAGAAGTTGAGAAACTTCCAGCTTTCGACGTTGAAGTCCCTAAGAACAGCTTGATCGAGTGGAAGACACACTTCCACCAGTACAGGACTGAGATGAGCTCTGCCATGAAAGACAAGAATAAAGAGTGCAAAAATCAGGCTGCTGAAGAGGTCATTATGAAGTATAAAAAGGTGACAGCTTTTAGCTTCATATTTCTTGATCATTCATGACAAACACACATTTTGGGACCAGTAATGTTTACTGTTTTTGTTTGGCCAACTGCTCAATTATCTTAATTGTAGCTTCTGTATGGTGCTGAGGAATTTGAGAAGTGTACAAGGGCCATGGATGAAGTACTTAACGAGGCACTTGCCATATATCATTTGTGGTATGACTGGGCTAGGAGTGAAGGATCTCCCAGTAAATGTGGCTTTGCATGGAAAGTTGCAGGTCCAGCTCTGTTCAAGCTTTACGCCATGCACGCTTCAAAACAAGGTGAAAGGATGGTTATTGCTTTACCCTCTATTTTGAAGGAGGTTTTGTAATTAATTAATTAATGTGTACAGTGTTCATTTCCTAGATTATTGTCAAGAAAAATGGTGTATATAGTGTAACATTTGTGTATAGTATTCAATATTCATAGAGATGACATCCCAACTTAGCCAAAAAAATAGAGATGACAACCCAACTTGTGAGGTTTTTGTTTGTTGGACACGTGGGCAAAGCAGTAAGGAGCATTTGACCAGATGTCCATACTCTAATTCATACGTGTCTCAATCTGAAAAACCCGAGTTTCCTTGTGCATTAGAAAGAAACTAAGGCTTAGTTTGTTATACCTCGTGCATTAGAAAAAAATTATTGTGAAGTAAACAACTGTATAGTAAAGATAGCTGTAAAATAAGTGCAAAAAGCAAGTGTTCAGTAAATTTTAATGTACTGTTGTGGCGATTTATAATTACTAAAATAAATATGATGCTAAAAAAATCATATTAAATTTTATAAATTTTGGAGAAATTTAGATACAATCCAAAGTATTTTTTGGTGGAAATTTCAAATTTATCTTCACCGAAGAAAATGGGTCTTCCTGCCCACTTGTTTCTTTTAATGCCAGTTTTAAATTTTTGCTTACTATTTATTGGCCCACAAATAATTTTGCTTACTATAAATAGCGTTATAGATAATAGATCCTAAAACATCCAAGATTCCTTTTAATGACACTAGTGGGGCAGGTATTGGTGCTATAAAATGCCAAAATTTTTTTTTCATTCCCTTTCGAAAAGAAATAGATGACAATTTCCTTCCTTTCTTTTCTTGGCTCTTCTTCAGCTTTTTTTTTTTTTTTTTCATTTTTGTTTGCCACCTCCTCCTAAGCTTGCCATGTGTCATATATAGTAATCACAGTTAACCTTTTTATAATAATTACCTCTTTTGAAAAAAAAAAAAAAACAGAAGAGAATATGATGCTATTGACTAACAATTACAAAGGCTTACAAGACGCGTTCGCGAGAGAGGCAGACTTGGACTTGATTGACAAAGGTTTCCGAATTCTAATTATTAATGCCGAGGCTTAAGCCGCTCGTGGAGTTGGTTCCATGCGGTATTTAACTTCGCAAATGAAATAGACTTTGTAATACAATACTTCAGTAATTTAACTTCATTTGCGAATTTATACATAAGCTGTTTTCTTTCGCTCATATAACTGGTATACATAAAAGTCATAGAAAGCATAATCAAATGTTCAAACCACTAATACATACAAGTCGAAAAAAAAAAAAAAAAAAAAAAAAAAAAAAAAAAAACCCTAAAAATTGAAAAATCTGATTGTACTTGTTAGTAGATCAATAACATGATGATGCTATTGACTAACAATTACAAAGGCTAAAGCGTTTGAAGGTTCGAACCACTGAAAGATGTGGCAGTTGAAATTCTCTCCAGACTTCTTTTCAAATCTCTAATTTGTGTCCAGTCAATATATGAAGCACGCAAGCTCTTATGATGATCGATCCCCATTTTATTTTCCAGCACCTCAATGGAAAAGAAAACAAGGAAAGTGGGTGTCTTCTGGTAAAACATCGTAAGAATATCTTTCCTTTGCTTTCCCCAGGCACAAGTGGTTACCTGTAATGGATTCTAAGCACCTGAAATTTGTAGGACTTATAATGACTTGCTTTGTATACTCTTGATAATTTCCTAATTTTGTGTCACCTATAATTTTAAGAAATCCAGAGATTAGAGATTTTTTATCCTTCCAGACTATGATAATGTGTAGGACTGTGGCATTGCTCAACCAAAGCAAGTAAAAAACACAATCTTCACCAACCTTTGGTCATCAATAAGTGGGTGGTACCCAAATCAATAAGTAATGCCACAAACCTACATATTATGCACATGGACATTACCAATAAGATAGTCTAGGAGGATCCGAAATTCCCTTGTGGCAGGGTTCCACAAAATTATAGGTGACCCAAAATTAGCACAATTATGATGAGCTACACAAAGCAAGCCATTAAAAGCTTCTCACACATTTCAGGTGCTTACATACCATATATATAGTTTGATAATCTGGTAAATCATTGATCCGATTGAATATATATTCATAATTTCAAATAAGACTTTCTCATGATTGTTTCCAAAAATCTTTCCAAGATTGCTGTAAATCAAAAAATAAGTAGATATATTAGCAGAAAAAAAAAAGATAAAAAAAAAGATAAAATTCATGAGTAGATCTAATGAATCGTACACTTCTGAGATCCTTGAAGTAAGTTTAACGTAAATTTTCAATATAATTCTTGTACCAATTGGGGAATTATTGATAACTACAGTAGCATCTTCTATAAAAACCATTTAGTTAGTACAAGAAAAAATGATCATATAAGCTATTGAACATTATGTGGAAGTATTTAAGGTCATGTATAAAAGATTGTATATAAAATTTACAGGAAGCATAAACCTTATTAAATTGGAGAAAAAAAATTAAGATTGAGTGAAAACTAAATTTACTTTGTAGAAATTATCTTACAATGGAAACATGTCATGGCCAGAATTGTAGAAACTTTATAACACCGGCCGGTAGTTTCAAAACTCTTTGAATTGGCTCATTGATTATTTTCTAATGCTTGACCAAGCCTAATATTCGATCTATTCATTTATAGTTAAGAAAAAAAGAGTTCTGATAATATTATAAAAATGTAATTAATTCCGTATCTACTAGTGAGATATTTTTCACCTCGCATTTATTAAGTGGATACGATTTTGTGATATTGGAAAGTTAAGTCAATCATTAATGCTCAAAATTAGTTAAGTCAAATGTTGTGGGGGATTTATTGGGACAATTTTTTGGACAATATGTATTGGCAGAGCTTTTTACCGGCCAAACAAATAATTTGCACTTTAACAATTAGTCACAATTGGAAATTTAGAGGGAAAAAACAATAAAAAAGACTAAAACACACCTATACTAAAAATGAAATTCCAAACATACCCTTCTAAATTTCTCTTTACACCTTTCATTTTGAAAGAACTTAACTTACCCCTTTTTTTTGGGGCCACTAAACCTAACTTACCCTTAAATAATGCTAAAGATAGAAAAAAAAATTAAAAATTAAAAAGCCCAATAACCCCACCCAATCCAGGCACTAGTCCATCCACCAAACCATACCTCCTCACTACCAGGTCTGATGAGTATGCATTGTGCATCATTTTATAATACTAATTTCCTAACCTATAGTGTTAGAACTCGATAATTTTGTGTTTGTTGTATTATTTTTGTGGTTTTAGGTCAAATGAAGCATAAATAAGAAAGAGAAGCAAATAGAGCCATTTTGGAACAATTCCTGGTCAAACTAGGAAAAATGGGTCAATTCCTGGTCAAACCAGGAAAATAATAGAAATCCTAGTCAAATGAGGATTCCTAGTCACAAGAGGAAAAATCAAGCCCATAACCATCATTATCAAGCTAGAAATGAGAAATCCTAATTGGAGCATGAATTTCTAGTTGAACTAAGAAACCTAACCCAACTAGGGAAAAGAGTCCTAATGAGATTATGAGTCATTAGAGACAATATGGTCATTATGAGAAGTAAAATTGGACAAAGAATCTTATATCTACAAGGAATCCTAGTGCATAAAAATGGACAAGGAATCTTACATGATAGGATGTTTGGCAGGTGCCTACCGAATAGTGCATAAATGTTTAAAATTATCACACAACCCTCGTTCAGTGGGCACCTGCTGAATATAATGCTAATTTTCGATAGGCACTTGCCAAACATAATACAAATATTCGGTCCTGGTTGTTGATTGTTTTCTTAGAACAAAATAAAATACATATTCTATTTTAAGTATACTCGCAAGTGCACGAATCGCATCAGTAGCAAAGCGTACAAGCACGAGGTCGATCTCACATGGAATGATTAATATACAACAAATCAATTCAATTAATCAATTAGAATAACTAAACATGGGGTTTGGGAGTTGGAAACGCACGCACACATCACCACACGCACACACACATTAAACTATCTTGCAATGCTAAGCATTCAACCATCAATTCAAACAAGCATACTCTAACCATTCAAGACTAATGATAAATCAATTTAAACACAACATATCAAAGTTTGACTGTTAAAACGTTTTGGCTAGTTACTTTCTCGCAATTGTTCCTCTAAGACATAATTAAGAGATTCTTAGGCCTTCTATAATAAGTTAACTTACATGTTCCCTAGTACTAAGCTAAGGCTGCTGTTATCCATGTAGGAGTCATTAAGCATTATGAGAACGTCAAATATGCACAACATACAAGCTTTGGTTATTTCCTTGTAGAGGTCCTAAAAAACCATTACCAAGAACAATTTATTATTCCTTTGTTACTTATGATTTAATGTCTTTGACTATTTCATAGCTAAATATAACAAATAACTAGATGCAATTACCCTAAGGTGATAAGTTAAAGAGTGCATACAGCTAGCAAACGGGTTCTAAGAAAGTCTAAGAAAGAGACGGATAAACGATTTGTTAGAGCATGACAAATATGAAAATCAACCTACAACTTAATATGCGAGATAGGATAAACTACTACATAATTAAAATAGAGAAACAAAACTGAAATAGATAAATAAATTCTCAATCCATGTTGGTTAACAAGCTAATTAAACAAAACTAATTAAAATCTAGAATTCCAAAAGAAAAGAAAACTGAAAATCAAAGGAAACATCACAAGGGGGCTGCGGCACAAGAGAGGAGAAGAAGAGAGAAACCTAAGCAGCAAGGAGGCTCACGGCAAGGTGAGCTAGGGCTGCAGCAAGGTCTCTCTTGTCACGCCTCTCTCTCTCTCTCTCTGAATTTTTGTGAACTGATAGGACTTCCAGAACTCCTCAATTGTGAGAGAATAGAATGTATTTATAGAAGTAGGATGAGAATTCCTTGTGAGGCAAGGCATAAGGGTGTGTGCGGCTATGGTTTTAAAACACACATGGGCTGCTGCAAGTTGCTCACGCATTGGGCTTAAGTGACATGCATATGGCCCTTTAGGGTTTCACTTAAACATGCGCATGGGTTGGCTGCAAGGACTTGGCGTGATGGGCTGCTGGGCTACATGGCTTGCACATGCCTGCATGGGCTGCCACTTCTTAATTTCGACTTCAAAGAGGCCCATGACCCATTTGACTTCATGACATGACATAATTGATCATTGACCATTGACTTTGACTTTCAATTTCGCCCCTCTCTCCCTCTTGGATTCGAATTCATTTCTTCACCCTATTTGATTTCATGGATGTCCAATACCTTCTAAAAGCTTTTGAAACCTTGACTTGATTGAGTTGACTTTGACGACCTAGTCTTACTAGGGTTCCTTGTAGATGTAGGATTCTTTGTCCATTTCAACTTCTCATAATAACCATATTGCCCCTCCTAGCATCCTTAGGACTCATTTCCCTAGTAGGGTTAGGTTTCCTAGTTCAACCAAGAATTCAGGCTCCAATTAGGATTTCTCATTTATGGCTTGACAATGATGGTTATTGGCTTGATGTTTCCTTTTGCGACTAACAATCCTCATTTGACTAGGATTTATGCTATTTTCCTAGTTTGACCAGCAAATGTCCCAAAAAAGCTCATTTTGCTTATTTTGACCTAAAAATACAAAAACAAGACAATAGACACAAAAGTACCGAGTTCTAATACTCTAGGTTAGAGAATTAGTATTATAAAATGATGCAAAACGCACACTCATCACTGGTCCACCGAATGAAGCTCGAACCCAGATTCATTCATGAGGACAAAAATTAATTTTTTTGTGTTCATGGAGGAAGACGGTGGGCTGTTTCAGGTTGGATGTTGCAGGTGAGATCTACTGGCGCAGCGGTGAAGGTGGGTTGTCTTGCGGGGGCGACAGGAGCGATGGGTGAAGCTTAGATATTCGGTGGGAATGTGTTGGCTGGATAGGTTGGGTATGTGAATAAGTTGAGTAAAGAAAGAACATATAAAAGAGTGAATTGAGTATTATTAATAAGGGTATGATAGTAATTTGGGTTTGGTAAAATGAGAAAATATTAATTTTAAAAAAGTAATGGTTGGGTAAATTGAGAAGTTGGGTAAAATAAGAAATTTTTTGGATATGTTTAGAATTTTCCATAATGTTTTTAAACGAGAGGAAATTTCATCCCAGAGATGAGATTGGATATCTTATTTGATCTAAGGGTCAAGGATAGGATAAGAAATGAGAGGATGAGATGTGAGTGGATGGTAATGTCAGGTGTTGAGCTTAACTTATATACATATTTTATTCTCAAATTCATACATTTTTGTCAATGTCTTTTAGCATTTTTAGTGTTTTAATTCTTATTTTTATTATTTAGTTAATTATTTTATTTTATTAGTTTTTGTTATATTTCTTAGGTTTTATTAGGTTGCATTTATTTTTCATTTAGGCTAGATTTAAAATTAGAATTTTTATTAATTAGTTTATTTGAATTTTGTAGGTTTAATTTAAATAAAGAGGGAAGCCCAAAAGAATTGCAGAGGCCCAATCACGCAGCAGCCTGGCCCAGCCCGCATCTTGAAGGGAGCCGAACAGTCACTCGCCCAAACCAGAATTAGTTTGATTAATATTGTTTCCAGCCACTCACATGGTGACACGTGGCACAGCTGAAATCAACATCGCGCCTCACATTTCTTCTTCCGCCCAGCAGCAAGCTCTCTTTTGGTTTGCTGATGCACGCCTCCCCATGCCAGCCACAAGCCATCTTCCAAGCCGCAAGCCGCAAGCCGGTCCCCCTTCTCTTCTCTCTCCCTCACGCCGTCCCATGCAGCCGCTTCCAGCTTCCCAGCTGCAAGCCACACTTGATTAATCTTGCTCTCCTCCACTCATCAGGCGACACGTGACACCTTTGTGGCTGTTTCCAGCCTTTTTCTTCCGCCTCTCTCATTTCACAAATATCTCTTCTCTCAGCCAATCAGCTTGTGACATGTGGCAGAAATTCTAGAAATTTCCAGCCTTGTACCAGCCTTTTGTGCTGATCCTCTCTTCATTACTAGCCCTAGTATTTGCCTATATAAGGAAGCATTTAGCCCCCTTACCATATCTTTGAGTCTAGAATTTTAATTTGCTGCCTTTTCTAGTATTCTCCTATGATTTCTCTCTCAAGCCATTTGGCTATGATATTTGAGAGAGAATAGGATGTAATTTCTCTTGCATTTTATTTAATGAAAGTTTAATATTATGTCACTCTTCTCTCTTCTCTTTTCCTTTATTTATTTTATGTCTTTTATTTTATGTAAGTTCTTTATTTTATTGTTAACTTTAATATTATGCCTCTCTTCTTTCTTCTTCTAATCTTCTATTTACTTTATGTCTTTTATTTTATGTAGTTATTTATTTTATTGTTAGTAGTGTTATTTATTTTATTGTTCTTTAAATTTCATGCTCATTTACTTCTTTCTTTATTTTATTTAAGATATAAGATCATTAGTGGTCACTAAACCCCCCTACCAAGGTAAGGGGGAAGCACCACCATGAACATTATTAAATGAGGTCTTTATGATAATTTCCTCCTTGTTTAAGATCTTACAAGCCCTAGATTTTGATATTAAAATGAGATAGAGATCCTCTTTTCACCCATAATGTCATATATTATGGGTTGTTAGATCCTCTTTCTACATTTTAGCTTTATGGTTAATTGTTTTAAACACAAACTTTTTGAACTCTAATTGTTCCTTAGTTTTGGTTCACTTGAGTTGCTTAAAATTTATATTTTCTAAGCAAAATCAAAATCTACCATATAAACCTTCAACTTTTGTGCTTAATTCATATTTATCTTTGCAAGAGGGCATCAAGTGACTCTTGGGTGCCCTATTTAAGGGGAAATTACTAAAAATCTCATTTAATATGTTCATAAGTGGTGTAGAACCCTAACTTTGGTTCTTATACCATTGTTAAGTTTCTAAAACCAAAAAGTTGTTATTTTTCTTTCTAGATTTAATATTTCAATTCTTGCACCTTTATTTACCTTATTCTCTTTTCATTTATTTTATTTGCTTTTAAATTTAGTTGCATTTTATTTTAAGTTACCTCACAAATCAACAAAATTTGTAAACTATGTTAGTTTTAAATTAACTTAAGTTTAAACTTAGTGTATCGTTTGTCATCACTTCTTGAGGTTCGACCTCGTTAATATACTACTCGATTTGTATATTTGCGAGTAAATAAAATAATACAACATCATGTGTGTGACATCACTGATTACATGACTCCTCAAGGGAGTGTGCGGCATCACAAGGGCCTTAGGGCTCACTTGTGTTGTGTGGTTCACACAACTCTCTAATCTCTCTCAACTCTCTCAAGAACCCTAACCTCAAATTTCCTCTCTTTCTCTCTAGATAGCCATATTTCTCACCAAAAGCCTGTTGAGCTAGTTAATCATGTTCATGTGATGAGCCTAGATCCATGATTTAAGTCGCCTACCCCTATTGGTTCCCTGTTCTAAAGGAGAAATCATTTTAGCTAGTTTCTTTTTTAGAATCCCATCTCCAGGTGGTCACTTAGTGTGTTAATCCTTTTGAGTGATCTCATTAGGAGATATGAACCAAAATTTTGGGTGCAAGAGGACGAGGAGAAGGAGAAGGAGAAGGAGAAGGTGGTCTTCTCACCTTGGCCGAAACCACAAGGAGAGGGTACCCCTATGGGTAGACACAAGGGCTTGGCCCTTTCAACCTCAAGGGTATATTATGCACATCTCTCACTTTAATCTTTGATTTTCCATGTTCTATTAATTATAATCTTCGTGTTTCTCAAGGGAATTTCATAAAAAATTTTAAAACCCTAGATTTGATTTCCCTTTAATGGCATATTGGATATTCTTGTACATGGAATTTAATGTTAATTATAATTATATTATGTGACTTAATGATTATTTCTACATCATTTAATATGTTTTCCAATGTTTGAAAGGGTTATCATTTCTTGTGGTTAAATGTTGATGCTTGTGGTAACATATTAGCCCTTAATGTTTTAGCCTAAGGGTATAATGGTGTGGTGCATGTCTGTGTGAAACTTGTTGGATACTTCTATGGAAAAATGTTGTACTTGAGTTGATTTCACTCACACGAGTGTCAAAGGTTACTGGTTTTTTCATGTGACCCAATACAACATTCCATGGTGTAGGGGATCACTTCGTAGAGTGGTAGAAAATGAGGGAGGTGGTGTGGGAAGCGCATGACAATATGCATTCCAGAAGTCAAATTATATCTTCTTATTTTGTAATTTGTTTTGTAAGATTGTTTTATATTTACCTTGTCTTATTGGCATTTAAAATCGTCTTAGTTACACTTATTTTCTTTAATCTTGGGGGTTGGTTTGGTTTTAAAAATTTGATTTAATTTAATAATCTTTCTACTTTTCGTTGTTTATTTATTTATGATCCAACCCGAATTCAAAAACAAGTATCAGATTTAACATTGATCATTTGATTCTAGAAGTAAGTTACTAGAACTTGGTAATTCATTATAGGGCTAGATGGTCAATGTAGCGGCTGTTGCATGTCCAAACTCTAGTTTAGGATGCGACATCCTAAAACTTGATGACCATTGCTCCTATTCACTTATTGTTTGCATCTACGCAATAGAAGAGTTGTGCTCTATCCATCTAGACAAAAATTAAATTCAAAAATCAAATATTTATTTTTGGTCAAAATATGGTCAACCTTAACAATTTATAAAATAAAATGATTTCTTTTTAACACAAATATACTTTGTAAAAACCTCAATATGAATAATAGGAATTCAAGAATTTCTAAATTCTTAAATAAATTCCAAGTTCATTTTGAACTTTGTGGGACATCACAGTTGCAAAAATAGAGACGAACATGAATATGTAGAAACCTTCCAACAAGATGGGATTCAACCCTACCTAAAACCTCCAAACAGCTCCCAATATTGTCATCGATCATTTGATATGTCTCCTCAGTCATACAGAGTAGTAGAATATTATGACACTTTACCCGAAATTCCGCACTGCAAAGATGCATATGCATTAAGGCAATTTTGTCATTTGGTTCTTCCAAAACAACTAGTGCCCTATCAAAGGTCTAGGGCCTTATTGAATAACCCTCTCTTTGTCTTGTTCGAAGGCGAAAGTGAAGAGAAAAATTGATGTAGAACAAATGGCAGAACGGTTCATGCAACAACTCGACCGCCAGAAGCCCAAGAAAAGAAACAAGCTTCAGCCCGGCCCAGTGTCAGAAATGGGCCCATGATATATCGATTTGAAGGGAACGACGAGAAAAATTCAAGTCGGGCCTATTTTGGCCAAATTCCTTCGTTTAGGGCTTCAAATAAGCAATTTAGTATTTTTGAATAAATTTCCTAAATTGCACTTTATTTCCATTTTTATTTCCGTATTGAATTCAAATGTTTAGGGTTCTGAACGTATTTAAACAACCTTTTGCCTGTTTGTAAGTTTAAGTTTTATTATTTTCAATCAGAAAAACCTTGAGATTTCTCTCATTTCTCTGGTGGATTCCAGATTCTTTCTTAGGGATTAACGCTGGTTTTCCCTAATATATCTTAATTGCGTGTTACGCTGCGTCAAAAATGTTTGCTCCCAAGTCCTTCGTGATAACGGTCCTGAAGAAGTCTCAGAGTTTTACCATCGTGTTTTTAAACGCCAAACGATTCAATGGCTTTGTGGTTAACACTTGACCCACCAAGACAGTTGCAAAACTTTCTGATTCAACGCCGCCTCCGCTCTCCAAAACAGCATGGTATCACTACAAGAAATATTGGCTATAGTGATGAAATTTTTAGTGACGAATGTGAAATTCGTCACTAAACATGTAGATTTAGTGACCAAATATATTGGTTCATCCCTAAATGGTTTGGCTCCAAAATAATTCATTTTGCCTCCTAAATTTTGATTATTAGTGACCAAATATTTGGGCTTTAGTGATCTATTTTTGACTTGGTCACTAAAGCCCAAAATAAAAATAAAAATGGCTAAGTTACTTAATTCTTGTTAACTCGGTCACTAAAGCCCATGAAAAAAAAAATACTGTATTCTGTTAAATTAATAAAACAAACCTAACCACAAACGTTAACACACTCCACGCACAACAGAAACCCACACAATTGCCAGGACCAAACTATCTCACTTCTCGATCTCGACTCCCTTAGTTTTCCCGTTCACTAATTTTCTCTCTATAATTTGCCAAAATCTTTTCCCTCTCTGGATGATGATTATCCCTAATTTCTCATTCGATTAGCTCTGTTCTTCAATCAAGTGCGTTTTTCTCTGGCACTCATCACTGTAGGTTCACAAAACTTTGGCATTTGGTGGAGGTAATTTGGTGGACAGACTAGATTTTCTGTATCTTGCCATGGATTCTTCCTGGTAGGCTTTCTATTTTTTCTATTCTATTTTCATTTTTTCCCTTTGTTAAACTCAAATAGTTAATGGGTTTCAATTTTGATACAGAGAATTTTATGAAGTCTTGTCTTTGATCAAGATAACTAAACAAGCTTCTTCATAGTGTGGGTATAGGCTGAGGTTCTTCAATTAGGTAAGTTTGTAGATTTTTTACTATGCCTTTTCTGTTTTGTTTTGGAGTCTCCCATCTTTTACTCTAACTCTGTGTTTGGATGGGGGAAAATAAGTCGATATTTAGAGAAAAGTTGGAATTTGAGGAACGACAAACTCTAAGTATCGTGTTTGGCATCTTACACTTGGAAAATTAGAAATTTTTTGCTTGAAAATTTGATAAAATTGGGGCTCTTTGTTTGTCATGGCTGGGTTTATTTTGGGATTGGGTCTTTTGTTTTCCTTTTGACATTTTTATTTATAAATATGTATGATTAATTTGAATAAAATTGACATGGGTCTTTGTATTTTTGTTGCTATGGATGAGTTTTGATTGTTAACTTGTACTTGGCCTTATGGTTTTGTCGTGCTTGTGCTATTGCAAATTAGATAATTATAGTTTTGGTTTTAAGTTGCAACTTTGCCTTTCTTCTCAATTGTTACAAATTAAATGATTATATGAGAGCAGGATGGTGGTTCTTTCCTCCTCTTGAGTGGTTCAGTTACCATGTTATTGGCCACGCAGCAGCTTGAGCTTTTCAAGCTAGTTGCAACCTATATTTTATAATATATTGTGTACCTCTTAATTTTAAATAATATGAAGTTAATTAGCATTGCTTTCAATTTTTACCGACAATTAATGGAGTTATCCAAACAATATAAATTATATATAATTCCTGTCACTTTCTAGTTCTGGACACATAACATCCAAATGACTGTTATTGACTTGCTATGAATGGTTGTATCATGTATCGACTATGACCATAGAATATTATATGGTTTCTTAATTTGGGCAGGAATTTAGGTAATTCAAATTATAAGTAGAATTGAATGATATCTTTTTTCTTTTTGGTGTTTCTCTCTGCAAAAGTGCATTTGACCAATCTATATAACTTGAAGTACTATGCATCTGGTTTTTTTTATTTTCTTGCTGTTTTGCCACAAAATTGTATGGACTATATATGTAGTCACCATCTTCTTCTAAGTGACAATTTCATGCTCTACTAAACTATATGTTAGGAGAATTATTCTCTTTTAAATGCCTTTATCTAATTGAAAAATATGATATAAAATCTTAAGGTGTAAAAGCAAGAATTATATACTTAAGGTATAAAAAAAAAAAACAAGAAAGAAGAATCTCTACATTCTAAATTTGGTCGGTTATTTTTTCTAAAATCAAAAGGCCTTTGGATGCATTATATTTGGACAGATTTTTTTGCCTATATGAAAAATATTTGACTAATGCTTTCTTTCTTTACTGCAGGCTGATTCTTGGCAGTAGTTGTATTGAGTTGTTCTTCTCTTTGTACTCAAATATTGCGTCTTGATTTCTTTGTACTGGTATGTTTCTGTTGATTTCCACTCTTTCATATCAATTGCTTTTATGCTGGATTTGTTGTTATTAAGTGATCAAATTCGAAAGAACCTCTTAGCATAACCTTGTTGCTCATAAGTATTTTGGATATGATAAATGCATGCTACTGTCTCCCTTCTCCCTGTTCTCTCCAGGAGTATTTTACACAAGCATTTAATGCATTGACAACATAAGTTCTTTGTTTTCTAATTCACCCTTACTAAATGCCTTCATTTAGCTGTTTACAAAAAGAAAAAGTACATTTTAGCAACACTATTGTCATATATATATGTATGTATATTTTAAATTCTTGCATTTTTTTTAAATCTTTTTCAAATTTTAGCAAAATCATTTACTTATATTGGGTCAAACTCTTTTATTTTTCATTTATTTTAGTTTAATAAAAGTGTGTTACAATATATCAAGCTTAATTAAATAAAAAATAAAAGAAGATATCAAACATGCAAGTAAGAAAAAAAATATATATATCAAACAGAGGGAAAAAAAACCTTTTCAATTATTATAATTTTTTTTTGCATGCAGTAATCAGTGTCGTTCAAAGTGTTTTCATAAGAAAAAGAGTTGATAAAGACGTTTATTAATGTCATATGTAGGAGAAATTTATGTTTTCAATCCATATTAATTACTTAGTTTTGAGTATGTAAAAGACACAAGGCATAAAGAGAAAGGAGAAAAAGAGAAATATGACAAGGTAAGAGGGATAAGACAACTCTCATTTCTATCTGGACAAAACTTTTTACTTTGCTTATTTATGGTCAAGTACCTCATTATTTGCTCTATGTATTTTCTATTCTTTTAGATAACCAAGTGTATTATCTTTATTTTAAATTGATAACACTAGGATTGGATACCAATTGTTTGGGTTGGAGATGGATAGGAGTTGGATTCATCTGCACACTAGGGGGAGACCACAGTATATTCATGGGGTCAAAGAGTTCATTTGTTTTGCAACGGACCACATGAAGCCAGGGACAAATACGGTGTTATGTCCGTGCAAAATGTG
Source organism: Dryas drummondii (assembly GCA_003254865.1). Classification (NCBI taxonomy): domain Eukaryota; kingdom Viridiplantae; phylum Streptophyta; class Magnoliopsida; order Rosales; family Rosaceae; genus Dryas; species Dryas drummondii. The sequence goes on along the minus strand of QANW01011795.1, from coordinate 198,284 downwards.
TAATAACCTTTCTTATAGATCTCTAGATCAAGTTGAGGATCATTTATATGCATATGGAATGGATATGGAGTACACTAGGTGGATATGTCATGGAGAAGAGAGTGATGATGATGATGATGAATATGAGAACATTGTGGAGGAAGAAGAGGAGGTTGACGATGTGTATGAAATATTAAATGACATTCGAGTAGGAACATTTGAGGAAGGGAATTCTCAAGAGCATGCTTCTAGTGGGGAAGAAAATAAGTTTAGAAGATTGATGAGTGATGCAGAAAAAGAATTGTATCCTGGCTGCCAAAAGTTCTCGAAATTATCCTTCCTTGTAAAATTGCTTCACTTAAAGGTAATCAATCGTTGTACCAACAAATTTTTCACAATGTTGCTTGAGTTATTGAAAGAGGCATTTCCCGATGGTAACATGCTGCCAAGCTCTTATTACGAATCTAAGAAGATTATTCGAGATTTGGGTCTTGGTTATGAGAAGATCCATGTTTGTAAAAATGATTGTGTACTTTTTTGGAATGAGCATGAAGACAAACAAGAATGCCCAAAATGTCAGGAACCTAGGTATGTTTTGGACAATGGTAAGAAGAAAAAGGTTCCACAAAAAATCTTAAGATACTTCTCTTTAACTCCAAGATTGCAAAGATTTTTTATATCGAAGAAAACGGCTTTAGATATGAAATGGCATAAGGATAGACGAGTTGATGATGGGGTGTTAAGACATCCTGCAGATTCTAAAGTGTGGAAAGACTTTGACAAAAAACATGAGTGTTTTGCAATGGATTCACGCAATGTTAGGTTGGGACTATCAAGTGATGGCTTCAATCCATATGGGAACATGAGTACTTCTTATAGCATGTGGCCTGTTTTTCTTGTCCCATACAATCTGCCACCTTGGAAATGTATGAAAGATCCTTTTTTTATGATGTCTTTGCTCATTCCTGGACCAAAGTCTCCTGGGAATGACATTGATGTGTTTTTACAACCATTAATCAAAGAATTGCAAGAGCTATTAGATGTTGGAGTTACTACATATGATGCTGATTCTAGACAAAATTTCAATTTACATGCAGCACTATTATGGACAATTAGTGACTTTCCTGCATATGCAAATTTGTCTAGATGGTGCACAAAAGGAAAATTGGCTTGTCCTACATGCAACAAGGAGACATCAAATGACTGGTTGAAGAATGGGCAAAAAACAGTGTACCTAGGTCATCGTCGTTTTTTGCCACAAGATCATAGTTGGCGAAAAAGCATATTGTTTGATGGTAAGGTTGAAAAGAGGCTAAAGCCTAATTTATTATCAGGGGATGACGTGTTTGAGCAATTATCTCAGGTGCAACAACCATGTTTTGGAAAGGAGTCGTTAGGCCAAAGAAAGAGAAAGCATCCTGATAATTATCTAAATTGGACAAAAAAAAGTATTTTCTTTGAACTACTATATTGGAGAACCCTTCTTTTGCGTCACAATCTTGATGTAATGCACATAGAAAAGAATGTTTGTGACAGTGTTTTGGGAACATTGATGAATATTGAGGGTAAAACAAAGGACACTTACAAGGCTCGTCTTGATATGAAGTTAATGGGCATACGACCTGAATTACACCCAATTTGCATTAATGGTCAAACTAAGTTGCCCCCAGCTTGTTACACATTGTCTAAGATGGAAAAAAAGGGTCTGTGTGAATTCTTAAATTTGGTGAAACTTCCTGATGGTATGGCATCAAATATCTCTCGATGTGTAAACATTAGGGATTCTCGTATTTCAGGAACAAAAAGCCATGATTGCCACATTATTTTACAACGACTACTCCCTGTTGCATTGCGTGGATATTTGCCCAAAGATGTACGTAAGACAATTATCGAGTTGTGTTTATTCTTCAAGGAGTTGACTTCCAAGAGTCTAAATATGGATGTTTTAGAGCGACTCGATATGGATATTGCCTTAATTTTGTGCAAGCTAGAAAAAATGTTTCCACCATCATTTTTTGATATAATGGTACACTTACCACTTCACCTTGCCCATGAAGCAATGCTGGCTGGACCTGCCCAATATCGATGGATGTATCCATTTGAAAGTTACTAATTTTATCGAACATTCCTGATGGTTGTGGTTTATATATGCTAACTATTTCACTTTTTAATTATTCTTTGCACATGGAAGCAGAAAAATGCATACTTTAAAGGCGTATGTTAGAAATAAAGCCCAACCAGAAGGCTCAATAGCTGAAGGTTATTCAGACAATGAGTGCCTTACATTTTGTTCTATGTATTTTCATGGTATTGAGACAAGGTTCAATCAAGCTGATCGAAATTCTGATGGAAGTGAGGGGAGTGTTAATCATGGGTTATCTGTTTTTGTGCAAAAAATTAAAATGTTAGGAGCAGCAATTGATGATGAGCTTGATCTGTTGGAGTGGGCAAAAATTCGGTGGTATGCGCTAAATAATTGTGATGAAGTATGCCCCTATATAATGTAAGTCAACTATTTTCTTAAGTAAGTTAGATAATCTCATTACTTCTCAATTTTTGTTTCAATACTATTCTAGCATTGTACCTTTGTACACAGGGAACATAAGGCAGAACTTGAGAGGCAAAATGTCAAGAATGTAGAGAAGAAACAAGAAACAAATTTCCACAAATGGTTTCTCCAACGTGTAAGAATTATATATCTATATAGAGTCTATATATTTCACTTACATTACATTAAACTAACATCTATAGTGTGTATATATAGGTTCAACAAATGAAAGCAGCAGGATCATCTGAAGTAATAGAATCTCTTGTACATTTGGCTATGGGACCTGATAAGTTAGTGGCACGATATAGTGGGTGTGTGATAAATGAGATTAGGTTTCATACTAAAAATTGTGAGGTGAATCGTAGTACTCAAAATAATGGAGTGGTTGTTGAAGGAGAGTATAAAGGTAAAATGATCGATTATTATGGTTTGTTAAACGACATTATTGAGTTGTCTTATCTTGGAGATAATAAGGTTGTCCTATTCAAGTGTGATTGGTTGGACCTCAATGATGCAAGAGGAATACAAGTAGATGAACACAAATTCACAAGTGTTAATCTCTCTAGAACATGGTATAAAAATGATCCATTTGTTCTAGCATGTCAGGCACAACAAGTTTTCTATTTAAGTGACACAAAACTGGGCACTAATTGGAATGTTGTACAAAGGTCACACCCTCGAGGGAATTATGATGTCTTGGAAGAGGAAGTAGAAATTGATAATACAGAGTTGGAGGATGAAGATGCATATCAGCAAGAGTCAAATGACAATGTCAATCATGTTCATATTGATGATGATGAGCTGCAGTTACATCGGGATGACATGGACATGATAGATGTACATGTGAATGTTGAAGCACACAAGCAAGCAAATGCAGATGATATCTTCCTTAATGATGATAGTGATGCAGAAGATGGTGTCTTTAGCAATGAGGATATAAAGGAAGACTTTATCTCTTCCGATGATGATAGCGACCATGATTTTGCTATTTAGTTTTTTTTTTTTTTTAAAACATGATGTTTATTGTCTTTTTTAATAAGGATATATAATTTTATGGACCTTTATCTACAGTTATGTGGGTTTTTACATGGTTTAAAGTTGGTGATTCTCCATATATATGTTGCTTTAATTTAGTGGTATTTGTCCAACCAATTTTTAAGTTACAGTTTTCATGGTAAGCTTAGATGAAATGAGTTCGTACAAGCTTTCAAGTTTAGAATGTTCAAATTGTATTCTCTATTGACTATAAACACTAACCATTTCAATTATGGCAGGCATTTGCATCATTATGGCTACTAGAGGACGACGTCCAATGTTTAAGCACCAATTGAAGACAACAGCACCTCTGATCCAAGACCCATTGGGATCATCTTCTAAGCTTAAAAAAATCAATCCAAAAATGTCCAAACAACCTACAACATCTCCAATCAATCAAACCTTGAGATCATCTCCTAGAAAGCATGCAAATGTTAATACTAAACACCATACAACACCTCCACCTCCACCTCCACTTCCACCCACCCCAAATCCAGCAACACCTTCACTTCCAGATACAGTACAATCATCGACAACTCCACAACCAACTCCAACACCCATTCCCCCTCGTTCGCCTACATTCATATCAACTTTGAACCTTAATGAGGACTTCAACTTCCAACCTACAGAGCCATTAGAGACTTCTCAAGTTAGTCATTCCTCTATCCCAGAAGAGGACATTGAAACTAATGGTATGATTTTTTAATTTGTAGATTTGCTCTTGTTTCACAATTTAGTTTTTAGGAAGTAGATTTATACTACAACAAAATTTACAGATTGGTTGTTTTTCCTTTTGTCCTTTCATAGTATGAATTGAAGCATGTTGCTATTACTAACAAGTTTTTATATTGTCAACATTAATATAAGTGATCATTATTTTATATTTGAAAGATACTCTGACAACACATTTTCAAACAAAAATGAACAATTTATACTTAGGAAATTTAGGAATTTTCACGCAGTCAATTGGTCTAAAATTTATCAACTTGGTTCTAGACTCACTAAGGATGATGTATAAAAGGAATCGTGCATAGTGGAGCTGTGCAAGTCACAATAATAAGTCAATAAAATTGACAATTTCTCGGCAAACACAAAATTTTCTGATATAGGTTCAGTTTAGAAAATTCATTATAAATTCATCATAGCTCCATGTGGCATGGTTTTGATCTTGAACCACTCATTAGTAAGTCTAATTTTATTGATAAAAAACTTGGATCAAATTTCCTGCCATAAAATTACAAAATTCTCACAAGGTCCTACAAGGTTATTGACTGAAAATTAGGTAACATTCTTAAAAACCTTTGGAGAAAACCATTTTTTCTTAACTGACAAGATAACTCAACCAACACAAATGGAAATGCAAACTAAACATTAAAAAAAAAAACAAATAAACAGAGATTAGAGCTCACTAATCTTTCATGAACTTGATGTTAAAATATGCTAAGAATCTAAGAACATGCAAGTCCTTCTCTATCCTCTTATATTTTTTCCCTTTGCTTGTATGTAAGAAAAACCCAATTGATGTATTTCAATTCATAACCATATTGATGTATTTGCTTGAGAATTTGATTTATGTAGGTTCCAAAATTTGCAAGAAACGCGGTGTAACACGAGGTCTTGAACTAACAAAGAAGAGACGTGCTGGTGAAACGATTGAAGTTGATATTTCTGATCATACAATGCGAGCTGTGGGACAAAATTGTCAAATGTACATCACTGATGGAGGGTGTATGATTGGGAGATATGCCCCACTACCACTACAAGAAAAATATATTTGGGCGACGAACATATATTCGTCGCCCAAACCAATTTAGGGCGACGAACAAGAAAATTTGTCGCTCAATGTCATAAAGGTTTGGGCGACGAATCTGTTCGTCGCCCAACCATTCTTTGGGCGACGAATAACACGTTCCTCGCCCAAAGTTGCTTTGGGCGACGAACTCATCTCGTCGCCTAAACATACGCAACCAACAATTAATTCAGAAATACATTGGGCGAGGAATATACATGTTCGTCGCCCAAAGTGTCTTTGGGCGAGAAAAACGTAAATTTGTCGCCCAAACTTACTTTGGGTGACAAAATATTTCGTCGCCCAAACTCATTTTGGGCGAGGAATATACATTTCCTCGCCCAAAGGGTTTTTGGGTGACGAAATTATGTTCGTCGCCCAAACTATGTTTGGGCGAGGAACTTGTTCGTCGCCCAAAGGGTCATCCCGTTATGTAATAATGTTTTGGGCGAGGAACCTAACATTTCGTCGCCCAAAGTAACTTTGGGCGACGAATTGTGAGGTTCCTCGCCCAAGATCACTTTGGGCGACGAAATTTGTTGTTCCTCGCCCAAAATAAGAATACTTTTTTGTTTACAATTTTATATATGTAATAGCATACGATACGATTGTATTTCCAAAGATCATAACCATTCATTTTTTAATTCCCCACTCAAGGATCATCCATGCAAAAAATTAGCTCAATCGGAGATGTAGAAGTTAGTTAACGGTGGTTGAACTTATGAACGATTGTAAAATTTCTAATACGAATCGAAGTATGAGATGAATTCCGATTTAGCCGATTTTTTGCAGGGATGATCTTCCAGTATAAACGAATAAAATGAACGGTTCCGATCGTTGAAATCACATTTTAGTCTTCACAAATTGTTGAATCGCCAAAATTTCTACCCAAAAGTTAATATAATTATACTCTTCAAGTGTATTTGTATGTAGAAGATCACTTTTGTATTGTGTTTGTAACGATCCGAACCAATCATTCCTTAGTGGCTCACTCAAATATCATCCATGCAAAAAATTAGCTCAATCGGAGATATAGAAGTTAGATAACGGTGGTTGAACTTATGAACGATTGTAAATTTTCTAATACGAATCGAAGTATGAGATGAATTCCGATTTAGCCGATTTTTTGCAGGGATGATCTTCCAGTATAAACGAATAGAATGAACGGTTCCGAT
>QANW01011795.1:161134-182374 GCA_003254865.1 Dryas drummondii | reverse complement strand
GGGGGGGAGGGGGAGGGATGGGTTCGATCATGATTTCTGGTGATTTTGTGCGTGAGCTCAGCCACTTGATGTGTGCTCTAATTTTCTAGGTATTATTAAATTTAAATGTAGATGTGTAGCTTTGGCTAAATCCAGAAAAGAGGAATTTCATGTAAAGATTTTCTGAATACAGTGTTATCCTTTTCATTTAGTTGAATTTGCATTTATGATGCTTAGGTTCGATGCATCTAGTTAGACATTAAGACCTATATAACTTTCATATTTTTAAAAATGCTCTCTTTTTTCTGTTGTTGATGGATTGTACTATATGTTTGCATGGTTGAGTGACTGATGTCCTGCCATGTCAGGACTGCTATTCTAATAGTTATCAATAACTATAATGGCCTTTGGGGTGCATTCATGAGGAACAATGCTTCTGTAGTTGACTGTCGATATGGAATTCGTCTGAACTTGGATGTCTCACTGGGTAGTTTTCTGTCATGTAGCTAAATAACCTGATTTCCATTAGTGGAATTAGCAGTTAATGAATCACGTAAATTTATAATGGTCTTTCTTATTTCTCATAAGACAGAACTGAGATAATAAAATGTTAGATAGTCAAGAAAAGTACCTTTTGTTTCCTCCTATGTAAGAAAGGAAATGGGCTTAGACTTATTAGAAAGATGGAAATAATTTACCAGAAGTCTTATAATTCTACTGATGCAAGAAAGATACAAGAGGGAGAAAAAGAAAGAGAGAAGAGGAAGAATAAGATGGTGATTATCAGTTTTCAGTTTCAGTTATCATGTCTGTCAAAACTCTAATGCTAGGGCCAGTTATAGAGGCCATTATAACTACACAGAGGAACAAAAATCAATTAACAATCATTATTACCAAGATCAAGAAATGACATAAATTGCTCCAAAATTATGCAATCCTTTCTCCATCTACCTTTGAATACTGTTGTTTGTCTTGATACTTTATTCCACCACAATCCACTCAGTCTCTTGTTAAGTTTTCTTGAATAGATTTATGATAGATATGCTCGAAAGTTTTTACTTTTTGAGAATACAAAAAACCAAATCCTTAATTTGTAATGTAACACGTACAAAAAGGTCGTGCAATCTGTTTGATGTTTATAAAATATGAACTCTGAGCAGTCTAGAGTGTGCTTGCTTGGCAGCTAATTATCTTTCCAAGTTAATTAGAGAGGCCTGTTCATAGTGCTCATCCTTACGAGCATGCTAGGTTTCACCAACTAACTAGTCTTAATAACAGCAAAAGCCAAAGCATTGTTTGACTACACTTAATTAGCAATGATAAAAAGTCTCAAAGAAACCCTTTCATAAGGTGTCAACACATTCATAAAACAAAAACTGTCATGATTAATATGTCTATATTAATATCTCTTCAAAATAACCATGCATAATTCCTGTGACAGGGCTGAATGTCGCCACATATAACTCTTACAGCATGGGTCAAAAGCCAAATTCATTTTGGAACTTCAACTACCAATGTCTAACCCCCATTGTGTCTAACCCCCTTTGGTGGAGTTCAAAGCACAGTCAGGTGCTCAAAATCATATTATAGCACAAAACACGGTTACGAATGATATAATGATATATCCAACTCAAAACAGTTCTCTGAGTACATGATTGCATATTAATAATGTGAGGAGGTAGACTTTTTGTGGGGTAGAGTGCATAGTTGGGCTTCATTATGGGCACCAGTTTCTAAAGAGTTCAGAGATATAAACCTTTTTGTGTGTATTGTATTAACTTTGAATAGATACCTGGCTGGTAGAGTTTATCACTGTACCTTCAGTGGACTGCTTGTTCACTGTTGTACTTTTACTTCATTTTAATAAAGGTGTTCTGTCTCTTATCAGAATAATAATAACAACAACAACAACAACAATAATAACAATAATTATTTGGAAGAACTAAAATTTAAAGGAACAGCCATAAACATGTTAGGCGACATGCAATCCCCAAAAATAAACGTGTCCTTCCATGCCTAAAACTCAATAGTCTAGGATCAACACAAGGTTATGCTTCAAAGATACAATTCAATTGTCCCTCTATAAAACGAAACTAAAATATGATATTCTCGAGAGTAAATGTTCTATATATGGACTAAAACTCCACCAAGTATCATGAATATCTCAACTTCTAAATTGGGTGACTAAGAGGTCTAAGACAACTCCTAGGTTGTCAGTGGGATACAAACCTGAAACTCACTGAATTTACTTTAAGGAACTCCAAAAGTCAACTAAGCTCCTAATGACTCCTTGGTGCTGAGACTGGATTCTATACATGCATGTTTTTTTGATAGGAAAGATTGGACCATATAATATGATTATATTAATTATGATCAGAATGTATTATTATATATTCAGATAAAAAAGCATATAATTATATTAATATTTTCAGGCCATATAATATGTGATTATGGTAATATTGGTCCAATTTGCTAATATTGTTGGAGATAATTGCTTCTGACTTAAGATGGATCCGTTTAAGTATTGTTTAACTTCCATACTTGAACAACTCTTTGCACTGCCCAAAGATAAAATTGAGATCATTTAGTGTATTAAAAAGTTCAAAGATTAACTAGAGCTTTGAAGGGTTTGATTTCCAATAGTATTTTTGTTGGTTTGGAGCGGATATGCATTCTCTTTATTGCTTTGACCTTTTTATTTTTACTTGTGCTTGTAGAAGTAAATAGTTAGATGCTTATTTGTTCATTTATCTTTTTTACAGCCACAGTTCAGGCATACTTCAGACTGGAAAAGCCAGTTTCGGAGCTTGTTCCCCACATCAGGAGATTAGAATATGATATCAATGGGGAAATAGGTGTTCCATATACAAAGGTGCAATTTCAAGCTTTTTCCATTATGTTCCATATCATATTGCCTTCGTACAAACTGAAGAATCAAACTAAAGCCTTCATATTGTCACAGGTGGCTATCTTGTCCATGCATCAATTTGGTGCATCTAACTGGACTGATGTGGTGTTTGGTGTTCTTTCTGACCCAATAAATGCTCCAACTACTCCAGTGTCCTTTAGCGTACTGAGGTCATCTTTACTGGAGCTGTTCCTTAAGCAATCCAATCTTACATTAACAACATCAATTTTCGGGCACCCAGCTAAGTTTGAGATTCTGAAGTATCCTGGGGGAATCACTGTGATTCCTGGGCAATCTGCTCCGATCTGGCAGATACCCCAGATTCTATTTAATTTTACTCTCAATAATTCAATATCTGAAGTAGTGGACAATTTTGGTCAGTTAAAGGAGCAGTTGGAGTTTGGACTGCATCTACGGTCTTATGAGGTATAACACCTATTCTAGTTACTTTTTGCACATTTCTCTTTGGGCATCAATTTTTGGGCTATTGATGTATTAAAGTTTGTTGGTTTATCACTATTTCCAAAAGCTTAAGCTGTTAGAACGTGGCCAACAATTATCTTATATTCTAACATGATGGAACCCATCATTTCAAATCCAAACATTTATATTAGCTTCTAAGTTCCGTAAATGCAAGAATTGTTTTCGGCTATGCAATAGAAAGCATTTCTTCAACAATTAAGGAAACAAAGACATCAGAAAGGTAGCCACATAAGTGTTAGACTTTTCTTCGAGAAGATTTAAAAAGATAAATGTATAAACAACTGGGTATGGTCCAGACTGAAATGTCCATCTGGATTTTTCTTAGTTATTAAGTACCTAAAGTATCAGCATAACAATCTAGTACTGGTTGATGCTCTCAACTTTATGATAAATAACTTCATTTTTTCTCTTCATGCAGAATGTCTTTTTGCAAATAACAAACAAAATGGGTTCAACTACGACTCCCCCAGTTGTAGTTCAAGCTTCTCTTCTGTCTGATTTAGGCGGCCTTCTGCCACAGAGATTGAAGCAGTTGGCTCAAACAATCACAGGCTCTCCCGCAAAAAATCTAGGCCTTGATAACTCAGTCTTTGGTAAAGTTAAAAGTATCAGTTTATCTTCGTATCTGAAAGGTACACTTTCAGCAACCCCTCCAACTCCTTCTCCCGCTCCATCTCCAGAGCCATCAATTTCTCCATATTATGATCCTCCAATTTACTCTCCGGCACCCTCACCTGACATTCATCATCTCCCACCAGCACCATCCAAGGTACCTGCACATCCTCGTCAGCCATGTCCATACCATCGTTCTAGAATTCCTCCAAGCTCCTCACCAACTTCTCGTTTGAACCCTACTGTTCCTCCCACTTATGCACCTACTGCTTCCCCTTACCCACCGTCTATGAGTCCCTCATCTCAATTGTCTCCTCATGTCTCACCTGCGCCTGTAGTGCCCTACGCTCCCAGCCCAGGCAACAAGGGAAGTGCAAAAGACTTGATGTCTCCTTCACCTGCCCCACTGTCATCATGTAAGTTACAATTAATAAGATTTAATAAATTTTTCTCCTGCTTTTATCTGTCATGTATAGTTTGTGACATTATGTGGTTTTTTTTAATTTTTGTTTTTATAGTTTTGGTAGTGTTAGTTATTCCTGAAGAAATGCAGGCTCAGAGTTCAGGTTGATGGGAAATTGCAATTCTGTGCTTCGTTAATTACAAATTAAGCACCTTTTGTTGATCATTTTTCCATTTAGCAATATAGGTTCGTTCTAATAGAAATAGGTCCCTCCCATCGGTTGTCAAGTATGAGACTTTTGATACCATGGTTTTGATAGAATAAAAAATGTGCCCTGCGTTCCTAATGCAGGTTACAAGAAGTTAAGCTTATAGACCAAAGAAATATGATTCTCATAATTTTACAGTGGGGTTATAGACAAAAGACAAGACAAACAAATGTTCCTTTTGGTGCCTATGTGAACATTGTCTTTTGTCCCTGTGCCTACATAATTTAATTTACCATTTGCCTAGCTTTGCATGTCACATTACTTGATATTTACTTTTGTTCATGCAACTTAATCACATGATATGTGCTTTTTGCAGCTTTGGCAGTAAGATCTTTCTACAAGGAGATCTGGTTATTGGAATTTTCTGGACTCTTCATCTTTCATCTCCTTTGTTGGTTACTTTGATGGTTTGTTTCCACTATACAAAAGAAAATTTGCAAGGCATACCAAAACACCACAGCATAATGATGTCCCATACGCAGTTTTGTTTCCACGAGGATGGTAGAGTGCCCATGTGAAAAGTTTGACAGAACAGGTTCCTTAAGCAACACATATAAAAGTGATTCAGGAGATGATTGCAGGTCAAAGCCAAAAGGTGGCAGGCCTCTCATCTCGCTTCTACATTTCTGATGGTCACAATTTCAGGATGTTCTTTCCCAAGGGAAAAACCTCCCGAGGTAGTGTGACCAGTTGAAGCATACCTTAGCTTGCAGACTTTTCAAAAGGAACCATCTCTTATACTTAATCAGTTGTAAAATATGCAGGCTCTTTTGAGCATCTGCAAGTAAAAATTGTTACCCAAAGTTGTATAGGTTGGTATCATATACTTGTGAAAGGGTTGGGTACATCTTTATATATAAACATCATGGTGAACCATTGAGTGGGCTGTAGGGGTTGGCAATGGGCTGAGCTGGGCTGGCCCGGTCCTAATCTTTCGGGCTCAAGCCAGACTCGGGCTTGAATCAAAAGAGCCTAACAGGGTTTTTGGGCCGGGTTGGGTTGGGTTTGGGTCTTGATACACAAGTCCGAGACCCACCCATTGGGCTTGAGGCTTACGGGCTTTGAGGGCCGGGCCAAGCCGGGCTGCCCAGATTGGGCCTTTTTGACTTCACAAATTGCCTAATTTATATTAGTTTTAATTATAAAACTTAGCCTAGAATTTAATTAGATGACTAATTCATTGGTTTTAACTTTGTCAAAATTTTGAAATGTTAACTCCCAAGTCACAATTGTAACAACACATAATTTAATTATAAATAGAAGGGGAAATGCATCACTATAGAATGTGTACATCTTAACTAGTTTGGGACCTACACACTTATGACCTATCTATCATTTGCATTTTACATGTACATTCTAACTAGGTTGGCATATACACAATTCTCAAAACTGAAATTGTATTGATTTAATTATACTAAAAGTAACGTTATGCATTTATGGTGCTTAACTCTTTATGAAATTTACAAATTACAAACCAATGTTTTGTTACCAACATTGAAAAAATAAAATTAGGTGGATGATGTAGCAGGAGAATGGGTCTCTTCTTCAACAAATTCAAGTCTTGATAGTTTGATGTTCATTAGATCTTCTGCCTAATCTTCCTCTTGAGCAGCCTCTTGCATTTTTGCTTCAGCTAAGCGTCAATTTTTGACGTAGATTAGAGCTTCTATAGTGTTCGAACTCAAGCTAACCCTTTTCTCCGATACCACTGTACCACCTGCATTAAAAGCAGCTTTGAATGCAACAGTTTAAGCTGGAACATTTAGCAAATCACGAGCCATAATGGAAAGCACATGATATTGTGTATCATGTGATTTTCACTATCCCAAAACAGAAAATGCAGTTTCATCAACATCATCTAAAACTGGTGCATCAAGATAGTATTGCAAATCAGAAGTAGAACAAACAGAGGATTGAACCTTTTCCATTTTCAAGGCTATCATGACACTGTTTTGAAAGTTAGGAATAGAAATTGGAGAAGAATTAGTACTACTACCAGAAACAGTACTTTGAGAATTAGTTGTGATTTCAGTAGAGTTTCGTGATGATGTAGCATGCACATTAGACTTGTAATGGTCATACAATTTAAACAGAGAAAACTTAATTTCATCTACTTTTACCTTAATGTCATCTTCCTCACAACCAATAACATTTAACCACTCACTAGTTGCCCAAATTTTGAACCTAGCATCCATAACAGCAGCAAAACAAAACAGTTTAGGGAAAGTTGCCCAATATTTATCAAATTTACTTTTCATTGCAACCATAACAGTTTCAAATGCATCAACATGAGCATATGATTGAAATGTACAATGAATATCAATCAAACAAGTCAGCACACGACTAGAAGTAAGATAATATACAGCAGATAATATTTTTGTTGAAGAATCAAAAGTCTTTAAAAAACCACAAACAACTGAGCAACAAGCCAATCATGTTCAGATGGAATCGGTAAAGTAGAACTTTTAGTTGATTGATTTATTGTCTGAACATATCTATGCAAGATAGCTTTATATTGAATGACTACTTCTAACAGTGCATATGTGGAATTCCACCTATGAGGAACATCATTGTCTATGTTTCTCTTATCCAAACGAACATCAACACAACATTTTTTCCAAATTTCATATCTCTTATTTGAAGAATTCAAATTACGCACAATTGCAACAATTTTATCAATAGAAGGACCTAAAATAGCCAAACCATCTTGCACAATCAAGTTCATAACATGAGCACAACAACGCACATAAAACATTTGTCTAGACACATAATCAATCATAAGATATAAAGGCAGCAATTTAGCAACCATATTATTATTTGAAGCATTATCTAGTGTAATTGAAAAAATTTTATTGTGGATACTCCAAAAGTTGAGTTCCTTATGTATATGAGTTGCAAGTGACTATCCACTGTGTGGATACTCAATCATTTTAAAAAAAATAATCATTTTATTTAAATTCTAGTCAACATCAATGAAGTAAGCAGTTAGTGACATAAAACCAATTTTTTGTTTAGAAGACCAAATATCATAAGTCAAACAAATTATGCCTTCATATTTTTCAAAATAAAACAGCAATTGAGATTTTCCTTCAACAAATAGTTTCATAACATCCCTTCTACAAGTTGTGGCAGAAATGCATTTATATTGTGGAGTAAAGCCTCTTTGAATCATTCCTTTAAAATCATGTTTTTCCACAGAAGTAAAAGGTAATTCTACCCTAATTATAAAATCAACAACTTCTTTTTGAGCATTTGTGAATATATTATATTAATAATTTATTAGAGCAAACAAACGAAAAACCTATTAAATATGTTATAATTCACAAATTAGACAAATAAACTAGTCAGCTCAGTTGGTTGAGAGTTGAAGTTTGTTCTTTAAGAAGAAGTTGTTGATTTTATAGTTAGGGCAGAATTACCTTTTACTTTTGTGAAAAAATATGATTTTAAAGGAATGATTCAAAGAGGCTTTACTCTACAATATAAATGCATTTTTGCCACAACTTGTAAAATGGATGTTATGAAACTGTTTGTTGAAGAAAAATCTCAATTGCTGTCTTATTTTGAAAAATATGAAGGCATAATTTGTTTGACTTCTGATGTTTGGTCTTCTAGACCAAAAATTGGTTTTATGTCACTAACTGTTCACTTCATTGATGTTGACTGAAATTTAAATAAAAGTATTATTTGTTTTAAAATGATTGAGTATCCACACAGTGGAGAATCACTTGCAACTCATATACAGAGGAACTCAACTCTTGGAGTATCCACAATAAAAGTTTTTCAATTACACTAGATAATGCTTCAAATAATAATGTGGTTGCTAAATCGCTGCCTTTATATCTTATGATTGATGATGTGCTAGACAAATGTTTCATGTGCGTTGTTGTGCTCATGTTATGAATCTGATTGTGCAAGATGGTCTGGCTATTTTAGGTCTTTCTATTGATAAAATTGTTGTAATTGTGTGTAGTGTGAATTCTTCAAATAAGAGATATGAAATTTGGAAAAAATGTTGTGTTGATGTTCGTTTGGATAGGAGAAACATAGACAATGATGTTCTTCATAGGTGGAATTCCACATATGCACTGTTAGAAGTAGTTATTCAATATAAAGCTGCCTTGCATAGATATGTTCAGACAATAAATCAATCAACTAGAAGTTCTACTTTACCGATTCCATCTGAACATGATTGGCTTGTTGCTCAGTTGTTTGTGGTTTTTTAAAGACTTTTGATACTTCAACAAAAATATTATCTGGTGTGTATTATCCTACTTCTAGTCGTGTGCTGACTTGTTTGATTGATATTTATTGTGCATTTCAATCATATGCTCTTATTAATGCATTTGAAACTGCTATGGTTGCAATGAAAAGTAAATTTTATAAATATTGGGCAACTTTCCCTAAACTGTTTTGTTTTGTTTTGCTACTGTTATGGATCCTAGGTTCAAAATTTGGACAATTAGTAAGTGGTTTAATGTTATTGGTTGTGAGGAAGATGACATTAAAGTAAAGGTAGATGAAATTAAGTCTTCTCTGTTTAAATTGTATGACAATTACAAGTCTAATGTGTCTGCTGCATCATCACGAAACTCTACTAAAACCACAACTAATTCTCAAAGTATTGTTTCTGGTAGTAGTACTATTTCTTCCCCAATTTATGTTCTAACTTTCAAAAAAGTGCTATGAGAGCCTTAAAAATGGCAAAGGTTCAATCCTCTGTTTGTTCTATTTCTGATTTGCAATACTATCTTGATGCACTAGTTTTAGATGATGTTGATGACACTGCATTTTTTGTTTTGGGATGGTGGAAATCACATGATACACAATATCATGTGCTTTCCATCATGACTCGTGATTTACTAACTGTTTCAGCTTCAACTGTTGCATTTGAAGCTGCTTTTAGTGTAGGTGGTAGAGTGGTATCGGAGAAAAGGGCTAGCTTGCATCTGAACACTATATAAGCTCTAATATGCGTCAAAGATTGGCACTTAGCTGAAGCAAGAATGCAAGAGGCTGCTCAAGAGAAGGATTGGGCAGAGGATCTAATGAACATCAATCTATCAAGACCTGAATTTGTTGAAGAAGAAACCCCGTCCCCTGCTGCATCATCCACCTGATTTTATTTTTTGAGTTTTGGTAACAAAACATTGGTTTGTAATTTGTGAACTTCATAAGGAGTTAAGCACCATAACTGCATACCGTTACTTTTAGTATTATTAAATCAATACAATTTCAGTTTTGAGGATTGTGTATGTGCCAGCCTAGTTGGGATGTCCACATTCTATAGTGAGGCATTTCCCCCTCTATTTATAATTAAATTATGTGTTGTTACAAGTGTGACTTGGGAGTTGACATTTCAAAATTTTGGCAAAGTTAAAACCAATGAATTAGTCTTCTAATTGAATTATAAGCTAAGTTTTATAATTAAAACTGACATAAATTAGACAATTTGAGAAGTCAAAAAGGCCCAGTCTGGGCTGCCCGTTCGGGCCTAGCCCGGCCCGGCCTGAAAGCCCTGTTGGGCTCTTTTGATTCAAGCCCAAGTCTAGCCCGGCCCATTGTCGACTCCTATGCTGACCCCTTTTCTTGTGCCTTTTCTTTGTGATGGTCGCAGCAACAACCTGTTGTGTGATCACAGAAAGTAGAATCTCTTGTCTAGTTTGTTGTTTAATAGTAAAAGAACAAGATAATCTTTTAATCTGTAATATAATATCAGATTAAAAATTAAGTAATGCTCTAACAAAAAATAAAAAAATCGACTATGTGAAGACAAATAGAGAAATTGGCACTACTACAATACCTATCAAATCAAAAAATCGACTATGTGAAGACAAATAGAGAAATTGGCACTACTACAATACCTATCAAAACTAATATCAGATTAAAAATTAAGTAATGCTCTAACAAAAAATAAAAAAATCGACTATGTGAAGACAAATAGAGAAATTGGCACTACTACAATACCTTCAAAGCCAANTGCACTATTTACTGTGGCTAACATGAGCCACCTAATTCCACTAAAACATAGTTACAACAATTATAACTAAAATGAAAAATGGTTTCTATGAGGGTTAAAGTTGTAAATATGTCATTATTTTGGCTATTGATATGTGGACCCAGCTAATATCTATCCATTGGTGAATTGGTAGCCTTATGTTTTCTGACAACTCTCTCCTTCCTCACCATTGTTTTCAGACCAATCCCCCTTTTTGTTTCCCTGTTAAACAACCAAATTTCATTCCAATACATGGTTAGTGAGAAGATAAATCCATAGCAACTTATGCTACCACCAATATGAGCCGCCGCCCACCTTGTAACTGATGAAAGAATTAACTAATTGCAGGCATCTGGCAGCGTGGGTTTGATTGTCAACTATTTCATGGGTAAGGTTTGTTAATAGCATCAACAGATGATTATTGGTTCCTAAACTAGTTGCTTACTGTGTGTGTAGCTCTATCATACCAGAAACTTTATCTTTTCACAACTGATGAAATTTATGGATTGTAAATTGGTTGTTTTCAGCAATTCCTCATACTATCTGGGAGGGTAACTGTGTTCGGTGCAATATAACCAAGGAACACTGTTTTCTCTGACTTGTCTAGTTTTTCCCCAAACTTTATTGTCATTATGCTTTTATTTAATTATTGACTTGTGAAATTTGTTTTTGGCTGAAATTTGTTTGTGGCCGAAATTTGTTTTTATGTGAAAACAAATATTGTAGGAGGTTAGATTGAATTAAATTTTATAAAAATTCAAAAATATTGATGTTTCAGAAAACTAGGATTGAGGACCGGTCCTCACTCTTGAGGACCGGACCTACAGTAAACTCGTGTTTGTGTTTAAGGTTTGAGGACCGGACCTCACTAGTTGAGGACCGGACCTCCAGTAACTCGCTTTGAAATTTCTGGGCTTAAGAACCGGTTCTCTCCTTTGAGGACCGGACCTCCAGTAAGTTGTATTGAAATTTCTGGATAAATCACTTATAATTATTTTTGTCCTAACACTCAATTACACCTGATATGTTTTTTTTTCCTACTTAAATTTTTTCTCTCTCCTAACTCTCACATTTCTCTCTTCTCGATCTAGCTTTATCCGCGGTCTCTCTCTTCCCTCTCCCAGCACCGATCATCTTCTCCGGCGAGAACTCTCTCGTCCGGCGGCCGATGGCGACAGGACCACTCCCAAAATCTTCCTCTCTCCCTTCTCTCTCTCATCATCACAGCATATATGAGTCAAGTAAAAGACTCTCACTCTCAGCTCTCACTTAGTCACTCGCGAGTCGCGATCTCCCATTTCCAGAAACACCCAGCCAGTACCCAGTCACGATCTCACTCTCGATCTCGCCTCTATCCCAGTCTCGAGACAACCCACACCCGCACCCACGAGGCTCGATCTCATCTCTCACTCTCATCTCTCCCAAAATCAAAAGGTATGTCTCATCTCTGAAATTTCAAAATAGGGATTTAGGGTTAGGGTTTTGATTTGGGGATTCAATGACTCACGGGTTAGGGGTTTGATTTAGGGTCTTCAATTACTGATTTTAGCTTATTCATTTATCTATATTTCTAATTGGTGGCTTAGCTTACTGTCTCTGAAATTTTGGGAGTTAGGATTTTTTTTATATTTGGGAATTGGGGTTTTGTGACTTTGTCAATGATGGGTTATGGTTTGGGTAGGGGTTTTGTTCTTAATTAATATCTTTTTACAAAATTGGATTATTCTACCCCTCTAAATCTTGATCTTATAGCAAACAGAATTTCGATCAAAAGCATGTTCATGAATGTGTGTGAACACAATGAGATGTTTATATATGCCCTAATCATGAATGTAAACAAATACTTATGTGGTGTGTATGCATATGGTTTCCACCAGGGTCTTATATTTGTAGTGGATAGCACTGATGGAAACAGAGCTTTGCTCCCCGAATGCTCAGACAAGTAAGATTTCTTGCATATTAATGCAGACCTGGCTTAGTTATTCTCTAATTAATTGCTTGCCTTAGATATTGGCAGCCACTGGCTTTAGATGTACAGGTAATTTTCTTACATTTTTTTTAGTTAATCTATTTGACAAATTTGGTTATTTGATCCACTAAATATATTATGCTTACACTTCAATGCATTTATTTGCAGTACTTTGCTGTTAGGCAAGGCTAGTTACAAAGTTGTGAAAGACAACACTAATTGGCTTTCTAAAGCATACTATGGGAATTAGATGTTTATGGTTTACTGTTGTGTGGCATGTGAGGTAATTGTAACATGGTTTGTCTATCTACCTATTGCTTATATTTTCAATAGGTGTAGTTCCTGCTCTTAACTTGATTTGATTGTTTCCTACATAGGTGCTTTATATAATCTATTTCTTATTGCAAAGAACGAAACTAATAATTTGATTAAGTGCTGCAGTTTTTCTCAGATGTAAAAAGGATAATTTGGTTTCTGAATTTTTCCTTCTTTTAGGTTTTCATGGATCTTGCAAATCCTATTACACCTCCTTCTGTTCTTGTTAATTGGTTTGAGTTTATTTGGATGGGCAGTCAATTAAGAAAGCGGTTAATTTGATACAGGTAATATATATTACTTTGCCTTTTGGACAAACTCAGGGCTATTCAATTTGTCTGTAAATGAAGAATTTTTCTTATGGATGTTTGCAAATAGTTGAGGTTCCCCTAAAATAAATTGATCAACATATTAACATTATCAGCATTATGATTTCTTGAAGTTCACCAATCTGCACATACATCCTCCATTTACATCACAAAGAAGTTTTCTAATTAATTAAACAAGTGAACCAAGTATTTGTTAGGGTCTTTAGATGAGAACATATGCCATAGTAGATTAATTTGATATGTCTAAATGTCTTGGTCGTAACTGTTCTCTTGCACTATTAACATCCTCAATATCAAATATTGTGATGGTTATCCCTAGCATTTTTGTTCTAGAAGATTGGTCCTTCACTTTTTTTGAAGGACTCAATAGACATCCAGAATCTATTTTTACGGACAGGACACTTGCTGAGCTTGGTTGTGGATTGATTTACTTGGCACAACTTAGCTCCTTTGTTTTACATTTTTTAAGTGTTTCTCATGTATATATTGTCTTCATGGTATATATANATATATACTAGATATATTGTCTAAGTAGGGCTGTCCACACATACATGACCAAGTATACTGCAGAGTCTGTACTCCCAAGGTATGTTAAAGTTTTACAGCCTTTTTCTTCTAGCTTTTTGTATTTCTTTAATTTTGTTGGTTATATGGTTTTTTTAGTGTCAGTTGAGTAGACTGCCCTTAATTATGACATGAGTCCTTATGGTAAATTGCAGGAATATTGTATTAGCATTTCAATATTAATTTCCCAACCATTCTTACAAGTTCAACCATGTTATGCTTATCCCTCATATATGGAGCGAGTTCGAAACATGCATGAAGAGGAGATTATGCATCTGCAGAGGTAGCAGCAGTACATGGAGATGCACTTTGAAACTCGTGTCACAAGTGCTCTTGAAAATTACTTCAGAAATGCTGTTTCGCCTACTGGAAGCACGCAAGGAAGCTTGGGTGCATCACTACAAGTCCTAGCAGAGTGTTCCCAACCACAGCTTCAATGACCACTTCCAGTTTGTGATGCTCATAACCCCTCTGCTGCAAATATGTCCTATCGCGCGTGGTGGTTTTCTGAATGCTTCCTCCTCTCCAAATGAAGGCACAAGTCAGCACGGAAGGCTGTCAGCTGCTAGTAGGGGGAACTTTGCCTCTCGGAAGTGAAATAGTTGGTGATACTGCCAGAGAGGTGTGTGATAGCTAGACTTCAATATATCTGCTGCAACACTTTTGTTTTTGAAACTTATTTTGGATAGTAACACTTGCTAATATATATTAGCTTGTTGGCCAAATATATAATACCAGTGTACTTCTTTTGGGCATCCTAGCGTTTGGTTGGTCGAGTCTGCTGTGTTGCTTTCATCAAGGATGAAACTTGCATTTTCAGGTTGTAATTAATGGTTGGTATATGCAGACTTTTTAAAGAGTTGTTCATATTAGAGAAATGCTTTAGAGATAGTATTTGCAGCAGCAATGTTTGTAATTCCTCTGGCACTCATCAATATGAATATATGTTTATCCTTATGTTTGGAAAACAAGTTTCATTTGATTAGCTTCCCATTTGGTCTTTTTGGAATGTATGTTCTATGATGATTTTATTAGCCACAAAATCAATTCAGCAAATACAATAGTTTCAATGCAGCTTATTCAAGTAATGAATTCACTGTTTGTCATTAGTGTAACAATTTAATCAACCAATAATTTTCAGATTGCCATGTTTAACCAACTACTGTAGCAATGGTGATAATCACTGTCAAACCAATCATCTTTGGTTTAATAAGGCATGGCTAATCAGTTTTTTATTATATATTTAGTTTCACTAAACCACCAACAAAAATTCCTGTTAGTTGCTTAAGCCCTTGTCTACATCAATGTCAGATTTGATCTTTGCAGCCACCAAAACCTTGAGATTGGCATGTATTGAGTATTAGCCACCTCAATCTGTACAACTAACAGCTTATTAGAGGCTAGTTGGTGGCTAATAGCTTAAACAACTAAACATTAGTTGTTTAATGGAGTGAGGATACCCTTGAAATTGGTTGGCTTTGATAGGTATTGTAGTAGTGTGGATTTGTGATGATAACAAACAGGATTGGTTTTTTGGTTGGATTTAATACAATGAGTCAACTAGTTATTTTTTTCAGGATTGACAAAATCAATTCAATGGTGATTATATATTTTCTTTTAAAACTTCATGTAGTTTTAAAGATTTTTTTTTTTGGGGGTAAACAAACAAGAATATTAACCAACAAGAGGCAAATGCCCTGTACAAACAAAGCCAAAAAAAAAAAAAAAAAAAAAAAAAAAAAAAACTTTAGGCAACAAGAGAAAGCAGACTGGCGACAACACTGAGAACAAAAAAACACACAACAAAGCAACCCCCTGAAAAGGAGACAAAATTAACATCAAATATTCAACGGTCAGATTGTAATATGTCCTCAAAAAACCTTACAATAACCTTATTTAATGGATCCCTCAATGACTTTGTTCAATCGAACGTACCAGTCCATCCACACCACTTAAGAGTAGAGAAGACAATTACCGAGATGATTTCTAAATAACTAGATACTTAATGAAGGACATAATTCCAATCTACTTCAATTAATTTTTATTGCCAAATTTTTTTTTTTTTTTTTAAATTGTAGGATAAGAACACCTAAAAGTTTTAAACCTCCCTTTTCTCAACTAGCAAATCACAAATCTCTGTACAATAGCTCTAGACACCACATATCAAAACAGGGTCAAAAGACCTTATCTCAATATTTAGAAATTCATTGGACTAAAAACTATAGCCCTATCTGAAGAGATGTAGTATTGAAACATAGAAGCAAAAATCAATAATCAATAATCCATAAAACAGTTGAAGTTCAAAACCTATTCAAGCGTTGTAACTAATAAATAAAAAAAGCTCAGTATGGCATTAATAAATGACCAATGAAGCTTTATTCTTCTTTATAATAAGAAAATTAACATTACAGTTAGGATGATACAGCCTAACAAAGTAAATTTAGCTCAAGGGCAGTTGGGGTTATGCACCTCGAATGAGAATGAGATTAGTCCTATTTCGGATAAAAAACACAACAATCTACAATATACAAGATGAAAGATTCACTACTAATAGCATCAAGGCCTTTTGAGATAAAACCCCACACATGATCATTGGGCTAGAAGAAACCCTATTGAACCTAGTAGGGGGTCCACGCTAGTCCCTAGTACAACAAAGGGTGAATCCAATCTTAAATTATTGCACAACAAAAAATGCAAACTTATGTATAATTGGCCTACTAAAGCCAGATGAGTCCGTCAAATCACAATAAGTTAACTCGGACTATAGGGTCGACAATTCTTCCATACGAATAAAATGCTTAGGATCTCCTTTTTTTGTTGATGAGGTAGAAAATAGGAGCCTTGTCAGTAAAGATTCTTCGGCCATCATTGGATGGAGATTCGTACTTCCAGGCAGGTCCTAGAAGCCATGATGTGGCAGCTCCACCAAGCAAGCCTCCTAACTAAGATTCAAATGTCAAACTGGAAACAAAAATGAGGATAACAGAAAAAAGAAGAAAATTGGTGCAGAAGATATCTCTACTATGATAATATTTTGCAAGCTCATATGTTCTGATTCATTTAACAGATTAAATGATTCTGTCAGAAATACAAGGCCATCCATAGAAATTAGAAAGTCTCTATAATTACCCACCTTCATACAGAATGTTGTGTGTGTGAACTCACATTATGGTAAACTTTTATAACTGTCTAAAAAAATTTACTGAGAAGAATTAATCTAGGAACTCAATCCTAGTGGCAAGAAAAAAGATTGTGATTTGCCATGGGCCTCAGAAATGAAAGCAAACTGAAGGTTGCAAAGAAAAGAAGTCATAAAGTGACCAATGATTCATCTATCACTGTGATAAAGCACACTGTTCATTAAACTCTCTCTCTCTCTCTCCCCCCCCCCTCCGATTCCTTGAAACACCACCACCACTACTTAGCCACTTCTTTTCCCAATTTTTAAATATTAATCTAATCTAAAGATACAAATTGAAGCAGGTTTCGCCGGAATTTGACAACATATTTCATCAAGTAAAGACAATAACCAGGAGTAAAAAATATAACCGTGTGTATGGATGGAGGAAAAAAAGTTGGAATTTGAAGGAAAGTTGGGATTTCTAGAATTATACATGCTAATTACCTCTTTTGGCAACTCAAAGACAGAAAAGTTAAAATTATGCTCGGGAAAAAGTGATGGAATTGGGGGGTCTCAAATTCCGGATTTAAATTCCATCTGAACTGATAGAATTTTGTGAATTCCACACGAGCAGGAATTTTCACTTTCCTGCGCGCCAAAGCCTTGATGTATTAGCATTGAGTTAAACATCATGCTTTTCAGTACTGCCAAAGCCATAGAGATGGAAAAATGTCTACTCCTTGTATTTTTTAACTTTTCATAGGTTGCTCTCTACTTTTCTGGTTTTTTGTAAACGCTCATCAGATTTAAGATTAGACTTACATCTCATTCTATTTATTATGTTTTTTTATTTTTTTATTTAAAACTTCAATGTTTTCTGAATAGGTTTGTGATCGTGGTACTTTCTGAATAGCTTGTGTAATTTTTGTAGATTTCCAAATGGGTTTTGTGAAACTGAAATTTTTCCTTGTTTCAATTCCATACAGGTTCGGTTAATTTTGGGATTGGATATTTCTTTTCTTTTTTCTTTTTAAGAGATCAAATAGGTGAGATAATTCGTATAAATTGATATCGGCTTTGTTTTTCCTGCCATTGATATGAGTTTTGGCTGTTAACTTGTGTGGATTATATTTGGTGGTGTTGGCTCTTACTGCCATTTTTATGATTGTTGGTTCTTACTGTCATTTTTATGGCTGTTATTTGCTTGTCTACTATTTAATTATGCTGGAAATGCCTGTATATGTTCATCACAAGAATTTTCTCAATTAAATTATTAAATAGGGAGGCACCATTCTTTGTTTGGTGAAAGGCAGGCTTGCTACTTCATTTTCTTTTGACTAATTGCTTTGGATTACATATGCCTAGTAAATATCCACGCAATATTTTTGCTTTTTCGTATGAGTTAGTAATAGGTTAAATTTTTAACACAAACTTTCTGAGTTATTCAAACAATAAATATTGTAATTCCTATCATTTTTCAAATTCCACATCCATGACATCCAAACAATGAAATTTGCAATTGATGGAATTTTAAATGATTGAATTATAAATTCCAGCATTTAAGAATTTCTATGAAAATCGGAAATACTTCATCCAAACACATTGTAAAAGAAAAACAATGCTGCTGGCCTACTTACATGTCCCCAGTTATCAATGCCTTTGGAGAACAGTCCAATAGCCTGCAAACCATAAGTTTACATCTCCATTGTTAATCCAGCAAACGGAAAGGAAGAAGGGGAGCAGATTAAGTTATTGCGATAGATAAAGACTTGAATCATGCAATTTTTTGAATTGTTTAAATAGACTGAAATTCTGACATGATTGATAAGATCAAATACATTCATATCAACAGCACAGTTTAACTGAGTCACTGTCTGGATCCCAGTGTCCTTTGATGCTAAATTGAAAAACTTTAAGACATTATACCAGAGAAGGAACATACCATATTTAGGACAATTACATGTGCTATGTGCTGCAGATCTTCTTTACCACCTCCGACCAGACCTCTATGTCTCATGACAAAAACAGCAAGAGATCCAACCTGAATCAAAGATTAGGGCCAGGGGTAATGATGGGAGATAAGAAAGAGCAAAAAGATGGCAGAATATAGCTTGAAAGAAGTTTCACTTGATATTCCTTAACACTGAGAAGGTTAACATACATAGCATTTAATTTTCACGATTTAAAAACAACTGATCTCACTTTCCTCTAGGGAGCACAGCATCAACCCTCTCCACCCCCTCCCTTTTCAACCCCTAAATAATTTATACTTTTCTTTTTCTCTTTTGAGAGGGGAAGATCTCCTAGAACAAGACATTTAGAAGTTGTAGAGGCTTATTTTGAAGTTAATATCATAATTTTTCAGGTTACAAGATTTGATGTGATGATTTATAAACATTATAAGAAACAGAACTATATAGGAAGTTAAAATTACAAAATACAGAACAAAGAAAACATTAAATCTTCTGAAGAGGGATTAAAAAAACACATGAAAAAAAAACGAAGGCAGTAAGTTGCAGAAAATAGCAGCTTTGTATGTGTGAATGCATGACAGTGAGCCTGATTTTACTGAATTTCTCTCTTGTCACAAGGATCCTAAATTAATCAAGCTTCTCTGGCAGGTTATATGGTGGATCTAAGAAATCCAGAGAAAAGTCTAGCTGAGAAAGAACAATAAAATTTCTTACTAATCCAAAGACTGCTCCTGATGCACCAACCGCAGGTGCCTTACTGAACCAGTAACTCATTGCCGAACCTGATTTCCTTGAAATCACTGAATCAGAATACTAGTCGCTAAGCAATTTTTATTGGTTATTGTAGAGAGATCATGAGCTGTTACTTGCAATTGCAGAGGCGAAGTAAAGCGCAAGATATCTCTTAGGACCGCTGATTTTCTCCATGCTAGGACCAACAGAGTTTAACGAATAGCAATTAACCTGAACACACACACACACACACACACAGAGACAAAATCAGATTGAACTTGAGGAAGACATTAGAATGAAATGCAGTAATATCCAAAGCATACCAGGAGGTGCCCAACATTTGCATGCAAAAAGGAAGATGTGACCAGCCTCCACAATTGCCCTTTGTCGATGAGCCTATTTATCTATATATATATATCAAGAGATAGAAAAAGCCCACTTAATGGATGCTTCTACATTGAAAAGAAAATGTGCCCACATTTTGTTCAGCAGTCTTACCTTGGCTCCCCATAGGAGTAGCTCGCCTTGTGTTGCAATTTGTGCGATGTAAACTCTATTCACACCATTTAACACATTAACAAACAATAAGCTGTATCGTAGATTGCAAGGTTCAATTCTAAAAAGTAACATATGAGGCAAATGCAGTCAAGTATAAAAATGGAAATGAAGATTCTTATTGGATTATGTTCATAATAACATATGCTTCATCCTTGCTTTGGAAAGTTGATAAGAGTGATGATACTCACATGATATTAAGAGCAAGCAGAATATTAGTCCATTGCCTTCCATTGAAAAAGTTTTTGTTGGACATCTTAGAATTAGACACCCCTTCATCTGTGAAATCATTGCTAGTTTCTCCTCCACCAAAGAAACAAAAGCAAGACGAAGTATGATTTGACAGTGGCAGAAAATTAAATCCTTCCTTCAATTTATGCAGGGGATTGAGACGGGCAAGTTTCTGTTTAACAACAAACAAGAGATGGAAAACCCTTACAAACTTAGAAAAGGCAATGCTTTGCTATGAATGACTGTTGCTATAAAATAACAAGAACCCTTGTTTTATATTACCCATTTACATCATATTAAGACAATTATTCTTTAATGACCCCATAGATGAAGAGCTTGAGGACTTGTCTGTTTGGCAGCCAAGAAAATGAAGGAACTTTGCGGCGAATACCTGAAAGTAGGAGCAAAGAAGAGAATCAAGGCGGACGTGGTGATGGTAGAGGTGGTAGCCCAGGCGGAGAGAAGTGGCGGTGGCAATCTGATGAAAGGGCGTTGGAGTGGGACCCACTTTGGGTAGTGAGAACCACTGCCCTTGGAGCTCACCTGATATTATCATCCCAATTCCCAACAATCAACCATGAAAGAGAATTAAGGGAAAGGCAGAGGCACTGCTTGTAAAGTGTAAACCATTGAATTGAAAATTCCCCACCAAAATAATGTTAAGGGCTAATTACATATACCACCCTCATACTATGTCATATTTACCATTTGTCCTCAAGACTAAATTTTTTTTGACTGCTGTTATTTGCACACCTTTTTTTTTCTCTTTGCACACCCTTTCTTGAAAAAAAAAAAAAAAA
>QANW01011795.1:32285-148900 GCA_003254865.1 Dryas drummondii | reverse complement strand
CTTGCTGCACCAAAGGGTTGGCCTGTAAAATAAAACACAAAAAATCATAGTTTAGATCCAAATCAAACACAAAAAATCAGACCCAAATCAAAGGCAAAACTGAAAAATCAACCTAAAAATCAAAGGATGCACAAAATGAAACACCAATCGATCTTTGTTACAGATCGAACCTGAAAAAAAAAGAGAAAATGAAACCCAAAATCAGATCTATTTGAAACCCAAAATCTTAAATCAGAAACTCAAAATCAGATCAGTTTGAACTGAAAAATCAACCTAGGAGCAATCAGATCGCACCCAATCTCGCTATAACCGAGTTCCAAAGGCTTAAAAATCAACCAATCTGCACCAAAATCAGACACAAAATCAACCCTAAATTCACCTAAAATCAGACCCAAAATCAACACAAAATTACCAAAAATCAACCTGAAATCAATCGTGTTCAAACGAAGGAAGACCCAAATCAAACCCCAGCCGATCGAGTTCCAAAGGCCGCACCTGAAAAGAAAATAATCCAACAAAATAAATAAAATAAAAACATATTTCGAAGAAGAACGAAAGAAGAAGAAAAGAAGAAGAAGAAAAGAAGAAGAAGGGAAGAAGGGAAGAAGAAGACCTTACACTGTGTAAGTTGCAGAGAAGAAACGCGAACTGGCGAAGGAGAAGAAGCAGAAACGCGAAGGAGAAGGAGAAGAAATGCGGCGAAATGAAAGAGAAGAAGGGGGGAGACTGGACGGTGTAAGTAGGTTAGAGAAATCCTGGTGGTTTGGACCGCCAGGATTAAATGTGATGGCGGTCTAATCCGCCAGGATTGAGTTTGACCGTCAACGGGCCTTCTGAACGCGGGGAATTTTCCCGCTTATTTAATCCTGGCGGATATAACCGCCAAGTTTGAGTAATGCTGGCGGTTGAATCCGCCACAATTGAGTAATCCTGACGGTTTTATGTGTCCGCCAGGAATAGTGTAGTATTCGCGTCGGACAGAATTAATCCGCCAGCACTGTCCGCCACAATTGACACTTTTTCTAGTAGTGCATGCTATCTAGCTACAACAAAAGTATGAGATACATTTGAATTTGAATTTGAATTTGAATTTGAATTTGAATTTGAATGAGCGTTATCATTATCACTATCAATCCTAGACCTTTAGTAGAGATAAATCATAGGAATGATTTGAAGTTTACTAAGGGATATAGTAGAACTAGGGTTTGATAGGTGTATGGGCATCGCGCGACCAAATAATATCATCAAATTTAAATTTTGGTGACATAGTAGAATTAGGGTTTATAGAAGAAACAAATTATGAAAAAAGATGGGTGGGTGAGATGATATTTTAAGGGTATTATAGGAATAATGATAGGTGAGAAGAGTGTTTTTATAGTTTTAAAAAGAGTGATGCTATATGCATACCATATTTCCTCTCACTATACACTCTTTTCTCATTACACACCGTACCCCTTCAACTTTTTAAAATTTGTAATTTCTCATAACACACTCATCACATTACTAAACTACCCCTATCACATTCAAACTAATTTCTCTCACCAAATTTCCTCACTACACACCCACCCCACACTCCCAAACCACAACACAACCATAGCCATTGTTAATACTTAGAGATATGCCCTAACTTCAATTTTTTTTATTCAAATCTAAATCTAAGGTTTTCCTATCTAATTTCAATTGTTTAATCCATCACAACTCCTATTTTTTTCTATTTCAGATGATTTGGACTACGAATGTTTAGGGTTTAAGATTGAAATTTCGTGTTGGGGGCGTGAACATGTTCGCAGGTTGTTCGGCACTAGTCTGCTGAACTAATTGGCCTTGAAAGACTATGCAAAAAATAAGAGAGATTTGAGAAAATAAAAGCCGTTGGGCTAATTAAATTTGAGACTAGAAGTTGCTGGGTTGATTTCACATTGCGTGAGTTTCTGGGTTTCTTCTTTGGGTATTGGAGGAGAGCCCCTTCATTTGCCTGTAACTCCCTTTTTATATTCAGCAAATTCCTTTGTCCCCAAGTCTTGGTAGCCACGTGTATGGCTAAGAGTGAGTTGTTTTTTGGGTAGGTAGACAGCTGTAGTCGAATGACTTTAAGTGATGGACAACTGTCTAGCTAAAGATAAGACTGAAGTGTGAATGAGCCGGATTGATAAGTAGTACACTTATGGCTAGCCAGGATATTTATTAACTAGGCAAGAGGCTTTGGCTACTGGGCGCAAGGAATTGTTTGGGCAAAACATAATATGGGTGACAGTTTTGCAATGAAATAGCTAGTGAAAGCTCTTTGCTGGGGCCAAAAGCATCCAAATATATAATACTTCTTCATCACATGGCATACTACATGATCACCCATCTTTTGTATATCAAGCTTTTATTCACTTGGTAGGAAGGAAATGGTTCTGAACCCAATTACCAAACATGTGGGCCATGACCCATTTTGGGAAGGTACTATAATCACCTTACTACTATTACCCTCCAAAGCCATGTGACAAGTGAAGAGACAACTAAGACAACTAGGTCTGCTACACCATTCATCTAGTACAGCTAGGCCTGCATACATAATCAATCCTTGATTTATGGGATTGTGTGATCCTCTTTTACCTGTTAGATATATAGCTTGCTACTTTGACTTTGCACCATACTTGTATTTATGAGTGTTCACACTTAAGTTGTACAAAGCAAACCACTCAATAGAATTAGGCCAGCGAACCATTCATTTCAATTTCTTCTCAATTCCCTTTCACCTCTAAAATCCTATATGGTATCAGAGCATCCCCTACTAACGCCAACTTTCTTCTTTCGATCCTTATCTTAATCTCAAATGGCTACATCTTCCTTTTTTTCTTCAAGATTTCTCCTCTAGCCTTCTCACCCCAAGCAACCTAGAAAAATCTCAAATAGCAGGTTCTATATCAGGATCTACTCCACCAGAAAAATCACAAATGGGAGGCTCCACTTAATCATCTCCTTCTTCGACTCTTCCTCTTTCATTCATCATTGCTCAATTATTCACAAATCCTATGGACAAAAACAATTATCTGGTTTGGAGATCTCATTTTATGGATATTTTGGAAATTCACCATATGAGAGATGTGGTGACTAGAGAACAAACACCACCCAAATTCCTTACTGATGCGACACCCAATCCTGCTTATAGCCAAGATAGGCTAGTACGTACTCAGCTAGATCAAGGCCATTGTTTCTCCTTTAGTCAAGAATATGCTTGTTCACATTGATTCAGCCACTGATGCTTGGAATCTTCTTGAGAAAAGACTCTCTCCTTTCTCTAAAACTCATGTACGCATTATTCGTGATCAACTTCGCACTCTGAAGAGGGAATCTGAGCAACCCATCACTAAATATCTCATGAATGCAAAGTCCATGTTTGATTCTCTTACGGAAGCAGGATCCAGCATGTCTGATACTGAGATGATTGAATATACCCTTGATGGTCTTGGTCATGAATTCAAAGAATTCACCACATCTCTTCATCTCCGTCCCGCTCTCTCCTTTGATGAATTTTTTGATCTTGTGGTTCAAGAGGACCAGCTGATTCGAAGAATTTCTTCCCTCTCTCTCATGTCAGACACATCCCTTGTTGCCAACAGAAACTATTAAGTTCCTAATACTTTTCAACCACAACAGTCTCAAGGCTCATTCTTCTCTAGAAACACATATCAATCAGGTTAATACAGCGGAAGAGGAAATCGAGGCAGCGGTCGAAGCAATTGGCAGTTTAGATGTAGAAATTATGGGCGTGCAAATTGGATTAATGGTCCACGTAATTCTGACCAAAGATACTCAACTTGGAACTCAGGGCAACGTAGCTATGGGGGTGAGTCACGGTTTCCTTCTGCTGATACTCGTCCACCTTTTCTTCCTACACCAACTTCACATTTTGGCTTCTTTGTCATATGTCAACAGTGTGACAAACCTGGTCATACTTCCAAGACTTGTCCCGAATGTGGCAACTATGCCTATTTTGCTGAAAGAAAGGACAACAAATCTGCTGGACCATCTGGATCAAACACCGCAAATTGGGTTGTTGACTCTGGCACCACTCACCACATGACATTTGATCTCTCTCTTCTGTCATAAGTTCAGCCCTATACAGGTACTGACTCAATTATTATTGGTGATGGTAAACAACTGCCTATTTCTCATATTGGTTGCACTAAAGTTCCTAGTTCAAATGGTGATCTGTTATTGAATGGTGTGTTGCTAGTCCCAGCTATTAAAAAGAACTTGCTCTCTTTACGTCGATTTTCTCGTGATAATAAATGCTTCTTTGCAATGGATCATGATAATTTTTTGTGTGAAGGACAAGCAAACTGGGAGGATCCTTCTTACTAGGAATAGTTATGGTGACCTATTCTACATCCGAGTTGATCCACAAGTTCGAAGCAAGCTTATGTTCTATGGAGAAAGAACATCATCCAATGTGTGGCATGCAAGGCTAGGTCATCCTTCCTCTGATATTTTGCGTATTTTGGTTAACAAATATGGTTTGCCAATGTCTGATATGGTTGAAGGAAACAAATGTCATATTTGTCCTCTTGGTAAAGCTTGTAAACTACCTTTTGAGAATCAAAATTTGTCTAGTTCTAAACCTCGTGAATTGCTACATTTGGATGTTTGGGTACCAGCCCCTATATTATCAAACATTGGTTATCGCTACTATTTATCTATTGTGGATGATTTCTCCAGACATGTGTGACTGTTTCCATTAATTAAAAATTTCGATGTGATGCCTACATTTGTTAGCTTCAAAAGGCTTGCTGAAAATCGGTTTGAGAGTACTATTAAAATGTTACAAATTGATGGTGGTGGAGAATTTACAAGTCGTGCTTTCTTAAGCTTTCTTGATACTCATGGTATATCTCATCAAATATCATGTCCATACACTCCCCAAAAAAACAGTGTAGTGGAGAGGAAGCACCGTCACATTGTTGAAATGGGTCTTTGCTTGATTGCTCAATCAAAATTGCCTTTGTCATTTTGGGTTGAAGCCTTCAGTATGGCAGTGTATCTTATCAATCGCCTTCCTATGGCTCAATTAAATTATATTTCTCCATATGAAAAGTTGTTCAACAAATGTCCAGACTATAAGTTTTTGAAGGCCTTTGGATTCACCTACTTTTCCCATTTGGCGCCTTACAACAAGTACACGCTCATGCCCAAATCAATTAAGTGTGTTTTTATTGGCTATGATAATCATCACAAAGAGTATCGGTGTCTCGATGTTACCTCAGGTAAAGTATATATCTCCTGCAATGTTAGCTTTGATGAATTAACATTTCCCTATCAAGCATTGCATGCCCAAAAGCAACCATTGCTTGTGCTGGCCCAATCTGGTGGTTCACCTCTTCTGGTCCTAGCAACTGTTCCACCGGCCCATATGACTGACCCTCCTCAGCAGCTCACTAGTGCATCTGCTCTTGGTGTGTTTCAGCCAAGCAACCCATTACCTGTAAGTCCAGCAACCTGGCATGGACCTAGCACATCTAAGTCACCTATCCACGCATCAGCAGGCCAAATCAGTCATATGCCATATCTGTCCACAGCAAGCCCACTTCATGACAGCTCATCTTCAGCCCGCAGTCTGCTGCATTTATTTGATATGGAACCATCGCCACCATCAGCTAACACACCCAAGACACCCATTCAACACAACATTCTCACCACACCATCGACTATTGTTCTTGACTCTCCAGACTCTGTCAATCTGGTTCTTAAAGGGAGAAGTATCAATTATCTTACATTCCACACATCTTCTCCTCATGGTCTTCCTCATGGGCTCACTGCATATCTTGATGATCCACTTTCTCTCGAACCTTCCAGCTACACTCCAACATCCAAATTCTTTCACTAGAAAGACGCCATGAAAGAGGAATATGAAGCTCTCATGCGCAATCACACTTGGTCCTTAGTTCCTGCCTCTCTTTCCATGAACATTGTTGGTTGTAAATGGGTTTTTCGAGTCAAACGAAAGGCAGATAGTTCCATTGAGAGACACAAGGCTCGTCTTGTCGCCAAAGGCTATAGTCAACAAGAAGGCCTTGACTATGCTGAAACCTTTAGTCCTGTGGTGAAACCTGCTACGATTCGTACCATTCTTGCCTTGGCGGTATCCAAAAATTGGCCATTGCAACAACTTGATGTGCGAAATGCATTTCTTAATGGAGTGTTGCAAGATGAAGTGTATATAAGGCAGCCTCCTGGGTTCGTTGATCCGACTCGAGTCTTAAATATGTGTCACCTTCACAAAGCTCTCTACGACCTCAAGCAAGCTCCAAGAGCATGGTTTCAACGCCTCCACTCCTTTTACTCAGTTAAGGTTTTTCTCACAGCAAGTCTGATACATCATTATTGTTACTGGATCACATTCACCAGCGGTTGATAGCTTTCTTGATAGGCTTTGCTCCACTTTTGCTAGCCGAAAAGTGGGCGACCTCAGTTTCTTTCTTGGTATGGAGGTTACCCGCACTTTTCATCACTTATATCTCTCAAACCAAATATGCCACTGAATTGTTGAAAAGGTTTAAGATGGATGTGTGTAAGCCAAGTCCTACTCCTCTTCTCACCTCAGTCAAACTCTTGGAGCAAATCCTCTCTTGGATCCTAAAAAATTATCTTAGCATGGTTGGTGGATTGCAATATTTGACTCTCTCTTGTCTGGATATATCTTTTGATGTCAACCAAGTTTGTCAATTTATGCATAGTCCAACAACTCATCTTCAAGCTATCAAACAGATTTACAGATATTTGAAAGGGACTCTCGAGCTTGGCCTTCTCTATAGAGCATCCAATGATCTCTCTTTGATGGTTTTTGCGATGCGGATTGGGCAGGATCCATTGATGATTGGAGATCCACAACTGATGCTTGCATATTTCTTGGACCCAATATTCTTGCTTGGACTGCCAAAAAGCAGTCAACTGTGGCGCGTTCCAGCTCTAAGGTAGAATATCGCTCCCTTGCTACTACAGCTGCTGAGTTACAATGGTTTTGTTATCTATTTCGTGAGCTAGGCATTCATGTTCGCCCTGTACCTGGTGTCTTTGTTGATAATATCTCAGCTCTACATATGGCAGCAAATCATGTTTTTCATGCACACACACGCCACATTGAAATCGATTATCACTTTGTGCGTGAGTTACTTGCTCAAGGTGTTCTCACTGCTCGCTACGTGCCTTCTAATCGTCAAATTGATGACATCTTTACCAAAGGTTTCAAATTGCTCGAGATCGTTTCACTTTGCTCGCTAGAAAGCTCAGTTTCCACATTGTTCCATTTCGCTTGAGAGGAAGTGAAGAGAAAACTAAGACAACTAGGTCTGCTACACCATTCATCTAGTACAGCTAGGCCTGCATACATAATCAATCCTTGATTTATGGGATTGTGTGATCCCCTTTTACCTGTTAGATATATACACTACTAGAAAAGCATTCAACAGACACTGATTTTGAAGGCACATATTAGCATTCATGCTTTATATGCATATTCCACATGAATAGCCAATATCCGTTTGTGTCAATATATTGGGCACAGATATCCATTCCTAAACTATATTAATCAGCTAACTTTGATTGCTTTGGGCTGGAAATAAAGCTATTCTTTCATTTTATTTGTTTAATATTGTTTTTAGTCACGGTTATGAACTCAGTGAATAATTTTATTTATATTTTATCCTCTAAATACAATAACAAAAAACTACCTATTTCTTCTACTACTATAATACTACTATATGTATGTTTATTATCTCACTCATTTCAAATTTGTGCCAATATAACTTAATTATTTTTGTTTTTCAGATAAATACCTTCATTAAGTACCGTGACAAAAAAAAACTTCATTAATATCAAAACATATTTGGACCTTTGGTGACTAACATCAAAACCCCCAACGGACAAAAAAACCAAACACCAAAATGTTGGTGAATGAATCTGGCCATAGTAAGCATCACCCTCAACAGAGACAACCACAGTAAGCACGCCTGAGGAGCCATCAGAATGACAAATGAGTCCGGCCGTCCTATCCCTCTGCCGATAGATTGACTTCGCATCTTACCCAATTCCATCGGACTTGCGAGAACTGATCGAAGAGAGGTCATCACAAATACCTTCATAATCGGGTAATTTTTTAGGTTGATTTTGTAATAATACTTGTTTTCCAATTGACGAAAAGAGATATTTCCTTGGTAGAATTTTTTTTTTTTCTATATGTCGTTCTTTTTCCTAATTTTCTGTATGTCTGTTTTTTTTTTCTAATTTTGTTTCCTTGGTAATGTCTGTTCTTTTTCCTAATTTTGTTACATATGGGTCTTGCTTCATGTTTGCATATGAATTATTAATTTAAATGAAGGAAAATGAATTTAGAGAAATGAAATATTTTCATTTGGAATAGTCTAGTTTTATTTTTCTAAAATGGGTATTTGGGTGTTAAGTTAAGATAATGCATCCTATAGGGATGTTGAAATTAAAATCGAATAGTTTGGTTTTACACTCATTTAGATTATTAGAAATCTGTTTTATGTCAATGTTACTGTCCTTATCATATGATATTTATGTGATGTTGAATAGATGCTTACACTATATTTAGCATTTTCGATGCTATTACAACTTGGTCAAGTAGTGTTACAATGTTGGTTATTTTTGGGTCATGCGTCATTGAGTGCATATGCTGGGTTATTTTGTCATATCTGATGAATGCATTCGTTGTCAAATGCTCAGTTAATTGTCTATGCAATTTTTTTGTGTTCTTTTTGCGTCTCTATTAAGTCAAGGATCTATCTTCGATTCATGGTATTTCCCTTTATGGAGGAATGCATTCTTTGTAGAATCCACTTCTTTAGAATCATTATGGTTTCTGAAAACATTATGTTTATTTCTTAGGTATTTCTTATTTAACACTAGATTAACACTAGATGCTCGAAGCATTACAACCTCTTTTAGTATTATTTATAGATTTACACAGGAGCATATTCTAATCTTTTGGGTCATGAGAAAGGAGAACAGTAAGGCATAAATGTCATTTGGATGTCAGAGAAATAGTTAAATTAATATTTAACCAGATTTTGCAATTATCAATATACACCAGTCCAAATTTGGCCTTAAATGTCTAATATGGGTTCATATTAGAGTCAGGTTGATTTTGGCATTTGAATGGTCTTTGCTACAATATATTTATGATGCTGGTGTTTCTAATTTCGTTAGAGAACTCTTAGTTTCAAAGAGTTCCAACTTTGTCTTGGACTTAGTGATTTTTAGTATTGATGGATTTGTGTACACGTATAGTGCAGTTCTATTGGTTTGATGTGGGGTTGAAGTTCTTTTCTTTAAATTTTTAGCAATGATTCATAATGGAGTCCTGCCCTAACCCCATCTCATGTCTTTATCACTTGATCAAAACCTAAAGGCAAGTATAGGCTTTTATTTTGTCTATATTACAGAAATTATTCTCACTGCATGCTATTTGGTATATGCCTAGTCGGTTTTGCCTTTTCGTCTTCACTATTCTCATAGTTCTAAGGTGTCAGGTACTTAGGAGAAAACTTGGTTTCATTCCCTAACCTAAACTACATGAACAAAGGTTGCATACAAGATAGAAAGGCTCTTTCAATGGGTTTATAAGATAGAAAGTCTTCAATGCCCCATTAAGTAAGATTAAGGAGTACCCATGAATTTATAAGATCACTCCTCATATTTTTACTATGTAATTGTAATCTTTTTCTATTTTCAATTGCAATAGTGAGGGACTTAGACTATGCCTAACATTATTTTATTTTGTTGATACAATCTGATTGGTGTCTACTTGAAATTTTAATATTTTATTTTGTTGGTGCAATTTTATATTGTTGATGCATAGTCTTTTGCAGCTCTAAGTATTTTATATTGGAAAAATTTCTGTATTCAGCCATGATACATTGGATAAATATGATAGTGATGTTAGTTTGGATGGTGATGAGCACTGGGATGAATGAAGTGACCTTTACTTTTGGGATTTATTGTATGACTAATTGAATATTTTATGTTTTGGGATTAATGCTTGAATGACAATTAATAATTTTTCTTAACTATTTATATTTGTTTTTATTTTTTAATTATTATAATTTGAATCCTGAAGGGCTTATGCCTCAATGCCTCAAGGTTTATGCCTCACCTTTCGAGACATTAGATGCCTCGTGTTATACCTTTTCCTTTGAAAACATTCACTAGTTACATGCATATAATATGGATTCAGACCTGCATAAAATATACAGATGGGTAAAATAACACATGGGACACTTAATTCAATCCGTAGTCGTATTTTTTTTCTTTCCCAAAAGCCTCTAAATGGTTTCTCATTGATGATGTTGGTTATAACTTATCAATACCTCAGTCTGTGGTCGGTGGAGGTTCTTGGATTGTATTTCTTTTTCCTGATATTACATAATAAATTTTAATTATCTGTCAAACATTTTCAATTGTATTTATAAAGACCTAGATGGCTTAAGAATATAACTAATTTTCTAGCATTTTAATCTATGTGTTGTTTGATTCCTTTTGAAAATTCAGTAGAAGTTAGGTTGTTATGGTTGGGATAGGCAAATGTGTGCAACTGAGCGTTGAAATAATGCAACCTTTCTCCTCTATGGTATTGCAATTGACCCATTTTATTGAGTGTTATGCTTGGCTCTACTCAATTTTGTTTCAAGGCATAAAGGTGACCAAACATTATAAATTGCTTGTTAAGTTTATAAATAAACAAGTGTTAGATAAACAAGTGTTATCTTTCACCTCATTTTAATAGTTTGAGTTCATAATTCTCTGTAATAAGTAGAAGTAAATACTACTGTGTTTAATTGATTTTTGAGTAATGTTATACCTTAAAGTAAGTTCCATTTTTTATAAAGCATTGAGGTAATTGTCAAAAAGGTTAAAACTCCAAGTAACTCAAAGTGATGTGTACGTACAAATTGCTTGTACAGAAGATGTGCTTTATTTGGCTGACTCTTAGTATAACTTGAATGAATACTTGAGAAGAAACTTGTTTGTTCATAATTATCCATTTCATGATAATTTGTTCATAGGGTATTTCTAATTCATTTGTCAGTTCAATATTTCTAACTTGCACAACTCTTTCATTCTATATTATCCACTCACACCAGATCTTCATTGACTATAGGAGGGATTAATTAATACCTTTGACGAGGATACTCGTTGTTTCATGTACTAGTGCAGTTTGCCATGGATAAAGAATGTGTATTCTTGGACCGTATGAATGACGAATACATGGTAGGGTTGCGTGCATTCATCAACCACTCATTGACTGTAGTAATTTTTAGGATAATATTAAGTGTCCGTGCAAAGTTTGTTGTAATCGATATTGGAAATCACCAATAGAAGTTGAAAATCACATATACTTTGGTGGCATGGACACAGATTATGTTGATAAGCCTTGGACATCGCATGGTGAGTGATTGTCCCGAGTTAACATTCATGGAGCCCATATAGAGGCTGAAGATATGACTGCTATGTTACATGATGCCTTTGGCATGCATGAGTCTGCACATGAGCCCGATATTGAAGCCTCTCCTCCACAAAAGCCCATTTTCGATGCGGAAAAGTTTTATCGTTTTGTCGAGGAGGCTCAAATGGAGCTGTATCCAGGTTGTCGCAAGACAAAACTGTCATTCTTAGTTCAATTGTATTAGATCAAAGTTTTGCACACTTGGGGCGATATATCTTTCACATATCTACTAGCTTTATTAAAGGATTGGTGACAGGACCGCCCCCGGATTCTACCCTGAAACCCGAAGAGGTCCTGCGGGAATCCAAATTCAAGGAAAATTCTACCGAAAATTCGGCAGAACCTCCCCTAAAAATGGACTAACCCAGAAATTCCAAAACATGTTAAAAAGCACTTCTAAACCGCAACCACCTCTACCACAACCAAAAATAAGATCTCAAGCCCACCACAAGTAATACAACCCCAATCAGAGCATATCTAATCCACTATACAATTATATCTCATTTTATTTATTTCAAGGGAAACCTTAAATCCTAATATATCTACAAGCTGGAGACGAGAACTCGAATGCCTCGACGTGGTATGGTCCGACCTCGGTGATCGCTACTACCTGGGGGAAACATCAAAGACAAAATGTGAGAAAAACTCTCAGTGAGTGGACAGTTAAATGGAAATGAAAATCAAAGATTAAATATCTTTTCAGAAAAACCCTTTTACACACGTTTAACTTTAAAACCTTATGATGTCCTTTGAAATCCCCCAGTTTTAAAATACCATTTCACAAGTCTATTTCAAAATCTTTTTGTAAGCCATGATCATGCTTAAGAAAACTCGAAAAAGTATTTCTCACAAAAACTTATATTATGCAAATCAATTAAAACTGCTTAACTGAAACCATCATACTTAAAAACCTTTGCTGCCATAAACTCATCACTTAAAATACTTATCAACTGAAAACACACACCAGTCAGTTACCCATAGAATCTGTCATACATGCGCAGAGCCGAGAATCTGTCATACGCATACAGAGCCGTAAATAATCTGTCATACATGCGTAGAGCCGAGAATCTGTCATACACATGCAGAGCCACAAATTCTGTCGTACATGCACGCAGAGCGGCCCCCAAAGGGCGAAGCATCCCGACACACGGCCCAAAGCCTATGTGTGTGCCGTGATGGGTCCCAAAGTCCTATTAAATCTGATAACCTGGAGGGTACTGCAAAGGTAGTTTGAAAACCGATAACTCACAAACACATAATTCAAATCTCAATCCTTTCATTTTTCTTCCAAAAATCTTCTTAACAAAACCAAACTCATCGAATATACATTTGTTCAACTCAAAATATCTAAATTCATAAATCCATGAAACTTTGAAATGCAAAAACCATAAATATCAATTTTAAATTTAGGAAAGAAGAATTTAAAAACCAAATTTTAAATTAAAATCCTTTAGCTTAAATTCAAATTCAATATAGCTAAGTAATGAAATTTAATCATCAACATATAAAACATTTTAGAAAGATTAAAAGTTAGTCCACTCACAGTGATATCCCTAGCTTCGATCCTCCGCCGAATCATTTCGAGCCGCGGTCGTCTCGCCTATAAAATAGACAATCGACGAAATATAATTAGTTCCGACTCAAGGCACTTAAATGTAAATGTGTGTATAAAACCTAAGCGTCCCACCCGACTCTCATTCTAGCTCGACGATTCCCAACCTCCACTCGTAGACCCAAAACTCCTACATAAACACTCCGGAAGCTCTCCGGCTCAGCCTAACCAAAAACGTCATGACCAAGATCAATAACTCACTCCACAATTGCCCACAACTACTCCTTTATTTACGAATGACAGCGGGGGTTCGGACTCACTGCAGGAGCCGTCCAAAGTGGCTGCCCCAACTCCAAATTCAACCAAGAAATGCCTAATTCCTCAAACCCACTCAATCCTTCAATCTTAAACCACAATTGGGGTTTATAGGAATAGAATTTATTATTTAAAACGACAAAAACAGCCCTCTAGTCTGAAAATTAAAGAACAACCCGAAATGGCTTCAAAACCCAGAAATTTCCAATTCCTATATACTCGAAATTAATCAACATCAATTAGGAAAATGAAAACCCAAAGGAAGAGGAAGAAATCTCACCAAAAATAGGGATGAAATGGGCTGAGATTTGGCCGAAATCCGTCGAGCAGTGGCGGCGGGCTGGGCTTCCTCTAGCCTCGTTCTCGCGCGTGTGGGAGTTGGGCTGGCTGGAGGAGGGTCGGGCCGAGCTGATCGGCCGACGGGGGAGGTCGCCGGTGGTCGGGGTCGATGGAACAGCCGCCGAAAGTGGGTTGGCCGCGCGCAGAGGAGAGAGAAGAGAGAGAGAACTCGGGGAGAGAGAAGGCCTGGGGGTGTTCGGCGTCTGGGGGGAGCTCGCCGGAGCCAGAGGCCAGGTCGGCGAGTGGTGGTCGACGGCGAGGTGAGTGGGGGTGGCTGGGGCTGGTGCGCGCAGGGGAGAGGGTGCAGGGGTGGAGTGAAGACAGGGAGAGAGAGAGAGTGCGGGGAGAGAGAGATATAAAGGAGAGAGAGTGTTCTATAGAGAGAGAGAAATTTCTAGAAAATCTGATTTTTAAACCCAATTTGTCCATTTTACGAAATTGCCCCTTGCTTTAAACGCCCATATCTTTCAAACTGTAACTCCGATTGACGCATGCCGCGTGTCTACGAACTCGTGGACTCGAGACCTATCTAACGGATCCAAAGTCAAAGTCGAAAACCCAATTATTTTAAAAGTCAACTTTGGGTCAAGCTTAAATTAAAACAAGAGTATTATAATTTAGTACCTCAATTATACATTGATTTTCAACTTAGTACCCCAACTTTCAAAATATGCAAAAAAAACCCTCAACTTTCATTTCGTGTCAGATACATACCTTCGTTACATTGCCCGTCAGTCAGGCCGTTAACCGCCTACGTGTCGCTGAC
Source organism: Dryas drummondii (assembly GCA_003254865.1). NCBI lineage: Eukaryota > Viridiplantae > Streptophyta > Magnoliopsida > Rosales > Rosaceae > Dryas > Dryas drummondii. Next base: position 134,419 of record QANW01011795.1, on the reverse strand, counting down.
GTGGGCCACGCAGACAGCTACCCTGGCGCAAACGTGGCTGCAAGAGGTTGGTTCCCGCCTAAAATGGCCATGTCAGCCCTGCCACATCTAGTAAAATAATAAAAAAATAATTTAAAACTCAAAATTGATTTGAAAGAAGATGCCGTTGCAGGTCTCTCTGTACCTCTCTTTCTCTATCTTCCTTGAAACCATGTGCCATTATTAAAAGGTTAACCTCCAGATCTAGCTTCTTCACTCCCCAAAAAAAGTGAAGTCAAGATAACCCTTCCTCTTCCTGCTTCATCTTTCTTTGTTTGGTATCAGATTGGTTTTTTTTTTCCAGCTCTTGCCTCAAATGGACTGGGTATCATGTCGGTGTGGTAATCGAGCTTTACTCTTCACCTCGTGGACGGATTTGAATCCAGGAAGGAGATTCATTCGATGTCCCAGATATGGAGTTAATAGTGCTTTAATTTGATGAAGTCTAGTTTTATGCTTTGATGGTTTGTTGTTTGTAAAGTGACCATTTTTTTTTTACTGGTTGTGCATTTGCAGCAAAGAGGGTGTCAATTCTGGGAGTGGGTAAACCCCCCCCCATGTGCGAACGTTCGAAGAACATCATCCCAGGTCTGTTGAAGAGGATTGAAGTGGCTGAAGATGAATTGAGAAGGGTTCGAAAGAAGGATAAAGTATTTTGGGTTATAATGGTGTTGGGTTGGATTTTTTTTATTGTGTTGTATGCTAAAAGCAAAAATGACTAAGTGGTTAAGGTGTTAAGGGGTTTGGGATGTTCCCTTCGTATGTCTTTGCTTTTTATATTTTATGGCTATTTGGTTAAAGGGTTTATGAGTTAGGGCTAAGCTTTTTGGCATATGTTGTTCTGAACCTACCGAAGGTTTTATGTGATTTTCCCTGTGTATGATACTCTTTGTGCAATTTGATAATTTTTGTGATTATGTTGCAGCTTTGAAAAAATGTGTGTGCATAATTAAATTGAAATTTGAAATTTATCATTTTGCATCTGAGTGCATAATTAAATTGAGGTAGCCTAAATGTTAGCCTGCAATTAGTGATCCACAAATATGTACAAGGGTTTTGAGCAAAAATATAAAGCATAAATAAGCATTGCCATTAACTAAAATTCTAAAAAGATCCAAGATATGCAATACTGCATAGGTTCAAATTATAATTAAAATCCATAATTCACCACCAATGCCAACTATACCAAAATTGATCAAAACAACAAAATCTGTCCAAAAGCACTGCCATTAACTGAAATTCTAATAAGTTCCAAGATATGCAATACTGCATAGGTTCAAATTACAATTAAAATCCATAATTCACCACCAATGCCAACTATACCAAATTTCACAAAAACAACAAAATCTGCCCGCAAAATCTATCCAAAATCTGTCCAAAACCATCCAAAAACTATTCAAAAGACCATTCAAAAACTATTCAAAAGCTGTCCAAACCCATTGATAGACATATTCAATCACTACTTGGCATTGGTTGACATCATTCATCACTGTGATGGTTGTGTTGCTGGTGGTGTATTATATGTAGCATCTTGGGAAGATCTAGCCTCATAGGATGATCTGGTGCTAGTAGAAGATCTTCTTGCCTTCATTTTGTCAAAATAAGAAATTAAGGTTAAACATACTAAAAGTAAAATACTAATTTCTACATGCAACATCTCAAGTAAGACACTAATTTCTACATGCAAAAATGAAGCTAACGTAGTTTCAACAATGTGAAATTACCCTTGTGTTCACTCTCCTTGCTTGTGGTTCTTGAGATATGCTTAGAGTGGCAGATGTACATGCCTGCAATGGTATTGTTCAACCACAATTAGTATCCCTTAATAGTTAACAATAAAGTTATAAAATTCAAATTTGTAAAATACCTGAGAATTGGATCGCTTTCTTGGCCTTTGAGTTGGTCTCTCCTTAGGCGGCCTATGCCTATGACATGTTCTAACATTATGACCAGTGGCATTGCAGTGACTACACCTTACAGTGGCTTGTTCTTTCCTACCTAAGTTAGTGAGCTCACTTAGTGCTGCTGTTGAAATCACTTCATTCTGTGACTTTCTCCTTTTCATTCGGGGCCTCCCTGGTTGCCTATTGTACTGAGGGGGGGTTAGTTGAGGATTGTCATTTGCATCCCAAAGTTTCATTCCATTCACAGGATTGATTAAGCACTGATATGACTCCAAATATGTGGCCTTCATATAACATTGGTTCACAAAAGCCTCAGGTTTGTACTTCATGTAGTTCATTGCAGCCACTGCATGGATGCATGGGATACCAGTTAATTGAAATCTCATACACTTGCATGTATGATTTCCCAAGTCCACAGTATATTGATGGCCACCTCCTGCATCAACTTGGTACTGAGTACCTCCCCCCCATGTAACCAAACATATTTGAGACCCAACCTTGTTGTCTTCTAGCTTTTTTTTTATTTTAGGGCATATGTCACCACCATCAAAAGCCACCATTTTGTCTCTTCTGACTTGTATCCTTTTCATTAACATTGTTCTTATCATTTCCAACATCGTTATAATGGGCTTGTTCCTTGCTTTCAGAATAACTGAATTGAAGCTTTCACATAGATTATTTAACAACGTGTCACATTTAGGAAAGCCACTAAAGTGTGACCTGCTCCAGTGTTGAGCTGGTCTGTCCTTCAACCACCCATATGCACCAGCATCAAGTCTTTTAACATCCTCCATTGCCTTGTTGAAATGAGCAATTGTTGTTGCTCTTGCACAATTCCACAATGCATCTTTTAAAGCTTTGCCCTTATAGTCCTTGCAAAAGTTGGTGTAAAGATGCCTAACACAAAATCGATGATGAGCATTGGGTAGAACATCCTGTAGAGCTGGTAGTAAGCCCTTATGTTGGTCAGAAATAAATGTCCACCCATGAGAGTTGATCACATCAATATCAGCAGCCAGCAAATCAATAAACCAAGTCCAAGAGTCCTTATTTTCGGTTTCAACCACTGCATAGGCTATGACCCATGTTTCTTCATTAGCATCAACCCCCACTACTGAAAGGAGTTGACCACCAAAAGGTCCCTTAAGATGACAACCATCAAGTCCAACCAATGGCCTGCATCCTTTCTTGAAATCCTCCTTGCAAGCCTCTAAACACATATATAGCCTCTCAAACTTTCCTCCATCTTGCTGAATCTTTGTGGTGCTTCCAGGGTTTGCCCTTCTTATCTCATCACAATAGTCATACAATCTATTGTATTGCTCAGAATGAGTTCCTTCGATGATTTTTTTGGCTACCCTCAAAGCCCTGTATGCCTGCGTTTTGGTAACCCTACATCCCCACTCAGATTCAACAGTATGCATGAATGATTCAGCAGGCCATGTTGGATTATTTTTTATCTTCTCAACATATTTTTCAGTGATCCATCTACTGAACACATTCCTATTTTGATGCATCCTATTGCAAGTATGATGTTTGTTGAATTTTTTGATTTGCAATGTAGAGTCTCTATACATCTTTCCGACCCTCATCTTCCAAGGACACCCAGTAGTGCACTTCACATGGAGTTTAAACAACTCATTTCTGGTAAATTTGATTGCGCCCAACCCATGCTTTATACTGTATTCTCTTATTGCTGCCCTAAACATTTCAGCATCCCTGAATAGTTGACCAAGAATAAATTTTGGGTCTGCCATATCGGTCTTGGGATTGAACTCAGGCCATCTTCTGTACTGAGGACCCTCATCATCAGAGCCATGCACACTTTGCAATTCATCTGTGTTATAATCTTCAGGATTGTCATCAATCTCACCAACATCTAAATCCCCTTGTACCCTGTCAATATTGGGAGTATATCTGGTACTACTTCTTTGGGTGGACCGCCTTGTATTTTGTTGAACCTCAACACCTTCTGTACTCCCTGCATTCTGCTCAATGTCAACATCTTCAGCTCTAACAATATTTTGTGGAGCATCACTTCTTGTTGGTGCATCTTGTGCTTTACAAGTTTCATCAACAAATCTCCTCATTATTCTGTGATCATCATCTGGCCCATAGTCTACATCAATAAAATCAGTTGGAAGATCAGTAGTTGCATCATTCTCACATGTAGGTGCTTCCTCATTCTCACATGTAGGTGTTTCATCATTCTCATTTGCAGGTGCTTCATCATTCTCTACTGCAGGTGGTTGTCCAATCTCATCAGTTAGTGCCGATTCATGACCAACTTCAAGTGCTATATCAACATATGGGGCTCTGTCACCCACTTCATCCCCTGTATCATTTGCATCCTCTTGTTTAGCCTTTTGGTCATTTATACCATCTGATGAATTGTTACTTTTATCATCTTTTGGTGGTGCATCATCATCATCATCATCTAAGATTTCAATCCTAACAGTACTAGGATGTCTGTCTATCTCATCCACATATGTCTTATGCCTTACATATGCCTCATCTGGTGTTAGGTGCTCAAAGTACATGTCTATTATATTAACCTCTTCTGTCACATAACCACACATGGTCACCACATCTCGTTCCCATTCCAGCCACCTTAACCCTTCCTCAAATGATAGCTCTAGTACTTTGTAGTGGTACAACACAAATGTCTCCCTATAACCTAACTTTTCAGCCATATCATCAATCCTTACGAATGACATTAGGTCTACATCACAATGATCAACCCAGATAACTTGTCCCCCTTCATAATTAGTTGGTGTCAATATCCCACCATGATGCAAACGTATAGAAAATCTCTCTGGAATGTCTGCACACCACACATGAACAAAAAAAACAACACTTTACAGGTTAAAGCACAGTGTAAAGTAACTCACTTTTAGCACACACACATGCACACACAAATCACACTTTGTGTTGTAAAATCCCTAGTTTGACCACACACTTGCACTTTAATGTTTTACCTTGCCATTACAACCACTCTTTTATTGTGTTCTCAGGGGGCAAATAGGACCACAAGGGAAAAAAGCCATTAAAGTGTTTCTTGGACCACCTACTAGTCAAAACCCATTCTTTATTACTCCAACAACAAGCAGCCAAGCAACTCACACTAAAGTAATACACTACCAGACAAGCTAACATGAGAATATTCAAACCCAAGCACATGACACGCACTCATCCCCACACACAACATTCATACATATATATAAACCTCACAAAACCTTTGTAAATTACAGAAAATGGAAACTCTGCAAGAGTTGCTTACCATATATCGGAATATCATAGTCATTGACTGAGCGAAAAACCCAATGCATATTGCACAATTGGAAGTCTTCTTCCTCAGATCGGTACGAAATTTTCACTGTGTGTGAGCAAGAGCCAGCGATTTCTGCGACTATCTGAGGAAATATAAGGTTTCCATTTTAGATCTTAGATTTTTATGGGCTTCGACTTTTCAAGATTGAGGGATCTCGATGTTAGAAGTCCTGGGTTTTCCAAATCTCTGGATAGGAATGTGTTTGCTTTTTTTAAGAGATAAGGGTCTGAATTCTTGTGCTTTTAATGTTGATTATTTCTTTTCTTTTTTTTATGTTTTTATTTGTTTGTTTAATTATTTTTTTAATTTTTAATTTTGTTTACTCATGGTTTCAATACAGGTGTCGGGACATGGCAGTTCATTTTTTAAGGGTCAGGGCTGACGTGGTCATTTTAGGCGGGAACCAACCTCTTGCAGCCACGTTTGCGCCAGGGTAGCTGTCTGCGTGGCCCACGTCAGCGACACGTAGGCGGTTAACGGCCTGACTGACGGGCAATGTAACGGAGGTATGTATTTGACACGAAATAAAAGTTGAGAGTTTTTTTTGCATATTTTGAAAGTTGGGGTACTAAGTTGAAAATCAATGTATAATTGAGGTACTAAATTATAATTTACTCTTTAAACAATAATAAAAATTTTAAATCCAAGCCCTTTTTATTTTCCGAATAAATCTCAAAATCTTTAAAATACAATCCAACATCTTTTATAGACCTCTTAAAAACATAGTTAAATAAAAATTTAAATTTCTAGTGAAAATTTGGGCCGGGTCGTTACAATTGGTTTCCTAATGGGGTGAATTTGCCACGTACATTTTATAAGACTAATAAATTCATTACTAATTTGGGTTTGAACTATGAGAAGATTGACGCATGCCCAAATGATTGTATGTTATATAGGAAAGACTATGCTAAAGACACCTTGTGCCATGTGTGTGGTGAGAGTCGGTACAAGAGTAAAGTTGGTGGGGAAGATATTATTGGAAATAAAGTTGCAAGAAAAGTTATACGCTACTTCCCTTTAGGGCCTCGTTTACAACGTCTTTTTATGTCACGTCATATTGCAGATTATATGGTGTGCTAAGGCATCCGGCAGACTCACCGGCATGGGCAAAGTTGGATAATACTTTTCCAGAATTTGGGTCAAAGCCACGTAATGTTCGCCTTGGTTTGGCTAGTGATGGATTCAATCCTTTTGCTTGATGAGTTTATCCTATAGTACTTGGTCAGTTGTAATGTCTGTCTACAATTTGCCGCCGTGGCTTTGCATGAAACAACCATATCTAATACTTCCACTACTTATTCCTGGCCCAAAAAGTCCTGATAATGATATCGATGTCTTTCTTCAGCCTTTGATCGATGAGCTTAAAAGTTTGTAGGAAAATGGGTTATCGACTTTTGATGCTTTTAAAAAGGAGTCTTTTATTATGCGTGTTCCAATGCTGGGGACAATCAATGACTTCCTAGCTTATGTCATGTTATCAGGTGTGCATTTGGCACAGAGTCATTCAGGTTGAAGCATGGTAAGAAAGAGTGCTACTTGGGACATCGAAGATGGTTACCGATCCGGCATAGATTCCGGGGAATGACTCGTTCGTTTAATGGGCACTACGAGAACAATTTGCCCCCAATTCCTATGACAGTTTCAGAGTGTTTTGCATCTTTAAGCGGGTTGACCTTTCAATTTGGTAAGAGTACTAAGAAAAATAAGAATAATAAGCGACCTCTTGAAAATAACTATACCCTTAGAAGAAGAAAAGCATATTTTTTTATTTGCCGTATTAGAATGAGCTTCTTATTCAACATAACCTGGATGTGATGCACATTGAAAAAAATGTCACTGATAGTGTTTTGGGAACTTTGTTGGGTATTGATGGGAAAAACAAAGACACACTCACTGCGAGATTGGATTTAGTGGACTTAAAGATTAAAAAGAATTTGCACCCGGTTTTCGAAGGGACAAGGACAAGACTACCTCCTGTCCTTTCACTCTGTCAAATACTGAAAAGACAAATATGTGTAGCGAAATAGAATCCAAAAGACTAGCACACTTGTCATTTCCTGAGTGGTTCCGCAGACATGTAAGTATCTCTTGTAGCATTATATTCATTAAAAGAATATTTCAAATAAGACTAAACATGTAGTTACAACTTGATTGTACTGTAGATTGATGACCAATTAATTATAAATGGAGTTTGCGACATTAGTGATGACTTGCTGGCATTAGCAAGGGGGCCCAGCCGGTTTGCTGATCGTTGGAAAAAGTACATAATGAATGGCTATCGGTATCATGTAAAATCGATTGAGGAAGAAGGTAAGTCACAGAATAGTGGTTTATTTGTACAATGTGAGGATGATGGTGATGGTATTGCCCAAGATTCGGGTTCGAGCTGTCCCCTTGGTTGACTATTATGGTGTGTTGAATGACATTCTTGAATTAGACTATCATCACTGTCGCAAAGTGGTGTTGTTTGACGCTGATTGGATTGACGATCAAAGGCATCAGAGTGGTATAAAAACAGATGAGTATGGATTTACTTTGGTAAACTTTAGTCGATTGCTTCCACCACCTGACAAGTTTATTATTGGGTCACAAGCACATCAGTGTTTTTATGTTCAAGATTTACTCCAACCAGATTGGCATGTTGCAGTACGAACACATCCTAGGGATTATTTTAACATGGGCATAGTAAAACAACAAGACATATCAGCACCGCATAACTTAGATGATGCAAATAATGGCAATGATGAAATTTTAGCAAGAACACATGTGGAAGAGCTTGTGGTGAATGAAGGTTCGTGAGTGGTTATTGCTAATGACTAACTTGGGATTTCAAATGGTTTAAATTATGGGTAATTTTGGCTTGCCATGAAATGCTTTTAGTTGGTGGGCAAAAAAAATATTGAAAATAGGTTTTTTTGGATGTTGAGGATGTAATATATCATGCCTTAAGTTTAACAGGTTATACTAATTTTAGATATATTTAAAAAAACAACCGAAATACTAGCAAAATTTTACAAAGACTAGTATTTACAATCGAAATGTCTAGACAAAATTTTACAATCGAAATGTCTAGACAGAACCTTACTAGATAAGTCTTCTAGTAAACTAGTTTGTCCAATAGACTAGTATTTAAAATAAGAAACGCAATTATAGATGTAATAACGTTCATCTGGATTCCTAACTAATGGACCTCCATCTGAAGGTGCCAAGGTGTCCTCATAATACTCGCAAACGGTAGATGAACCAGGATGACAATAGGCATCATCGGCCCCAATATATGGTTCAGCACTGATAATATCTGACTCAGTCTCAAAACTCATGTGCTTCGAGTCCGATTGTACATGAGCTGATGGGGTCAAATGAGGATAGATTTGCGAACCAATTTCAAAGCTAGAGAGAGTACTCATGAACTGCTCAACTAGGGTCGCTGAACTAGAATTAACAACACTACTAACTTGCTCCTGCGATTGGTTGGGCCTAGATAAGTCTACATAATTGGGAAGATATCTAGAGTAAAATTGGTGGGATATATCATTGAATGAGTCATTGGTAGAAATGGGACATGTGACTGGTTGATTTTGGAAAGTTGGCTGCTCTCCAAAGTCATTTGACCTAGATGGCTCTGGATAGTTGGGAAGATATCTAGAGTAAAACTGCTGGGATATTTCATTGAAGGGGTCATTAGAAGGATTGGGATGATGGAATGATTGATTTTGGTGAGTATCGTCTCAGCCACTACTTGGTCTCATTAAGATAAAGGTTTTATAAGCAATTGGACCAACTCATCCAAGTGTGTTCTGTTCTCTATGTGAATGTCTTATTTATAGTGGTTATTCACAGACTAAATAGTGAAACTTGGTTCCAATGGTATTCAAATACAAATGATAAAGTTGTAGAATTTATAAAGTGATGTGGTACATTACTTTGTGGCAGGCCTGAAAAATGCACAGGGCTGACAAAATTTCACAGGAAGCATTTTTAAAATTAAACAAAGTCAAAGGATATGAGATTGGGACTCAGTGGGATGATGTACCGGGCATTGTTATTGAGAAGCGCGGGCTGTCACATAAATTGGAAGCATTACAATTTCAATGCGAAGAACAACGTGTTGCTATAGAAAAAGCATGTATCGCTGATGAAGAAGCTCATACAAAGGTAGAAAGACTGAAGGTTTATGCAACAAAAAAGGATGCAGAAGCGAGAGAACGAGATGAATGGTATAAGAACAAGTTTGCTGAGTTTGAAGCATGGATGAGCAATCCATTGGCTGATATTCTTGCAGCTGCTGAAGCACAGAACTAGCTTGGACAGTTGGATGTGCAAGCTTTGCTACAATCAATATTGGATAAATTAGCAGAAAAAAAATCATGGTGAACCAATCCTACGAATTGAGGCTTGTGCCAACCCCAACTATCGCAGATGCCTCCGTGAATAGTTTCAGATCTGGTATGGCTAGCTAATTTTGTGTAGTTTATATTTCGGTATCAAATCATGCAGAAAGCTACACTTCAATTTATGGCTAGGAGATTCATATACTATTTATGCTTGGTAGTTTGGGAGAAGTGGTATTTTTGGATGTACATGCTTAGATGATATGCACTTTTTGTTTTGGACTCGGAGTCCATCTCCATCTCCATCTGCTATGAATGTTAGATTCGTGTAACTTGTATAGAGGAAAGAGATGAAATTGCTCATTTTTGTAAGTACTTGATAGACATGGTCATATGTGTTTGAACCTCCATGTAATATTTTTAGTAGTTTGGGAACAATGGTGGTTTTGGATGTACATGCTTAGATGATATGCACAGTATTTGTTTTGGACTTAGACTCCATCTTCATCTCCTACAAATGTTAGATTGGTGTAACTTCTATAGAGGAAGAAGATGAAATTGCTCATTTTGTAAGTACTTGATAGACATGGTACTGTATTTTTCACATCCATGTAAATATTATGTTCTTCAAAGTGTTAATTAAAATCAATATATGATTAGTATGTTTTAAATTTGTGTTCACATTTTGGGATGTAAATGTAGCTATGCAAAGGTCATATATATATATATTTATCCATGTGAATGGTACTTTGTAGGTGATACTAAAGAAAATACGTATATATTGTTAGGAAATTTGAACCCAATTAATAGTTACTATTAATTAATTAACCAATGTATATATATTGTGATGGGGCCTACAATATGTATGTTATGGTAAAATATTATTGTGTTTATCATGCAAATAAAAGGCAAAACAGGGATTACTGTATTGTGATATATTTATATAAAAAAAAAATTAAAAATGGATTTGGTACAGATAGAACATTCAGTGAATTAAGCCATTTGAAAATAAAATTATTATGGTGATAAAATCCCATAAATCAAAACAATTTTATGTTTACAAAAACTTATAAACTTAATATTGATCCAAGTCACGGTTAATAAACCATACCTCATTGTTAGAAATGACAACCGGCTTCATCGGCTTGAAGGAAGCCATTTGATATGTGGGACCCAACATAAATGAAGACACAGATTTTTCTTTTTGTGAGGTTAAAACAATGGGAACCCCAATATGTGACACTGTCAATAAATTTGTGCCAAAATGGTAATTAGAGACTGAAAATTCATGCTTAAAAGGTAATTAGAGACTGCCTAAAATCAGTCTTTATTGAGGGATAATGGAGTAGTGATAGCTTGCTACTTTGACTTTGCACCATAGTTGTATTTATGAGCGTTCACACTTAAGTTGTATAAAGCAAACCAATCCAATAGAATCAAGCTAGCGAGCCATTCATTTCAATTTCTTCTCAATTCCCTTTCACCAAATCCTATAACAAGCATTCTTGCACCCACCAAGTTCTGTTATTTTAATCATTTGCCATACCAAAGCCATATATGTAGCCAAAGTCTTCGTCCATAACAGTCATTCGCCCAACCATTTTTGCTCAATTGTTGCTTTCATGTCCATCTCGAAATTAATTCCAGAGTGGTGAAAACGGGTACAAACAACTCCCAACCGAACTGAAACACCCACCAGGACCAAATTAGCAACAAGATCTGATCCCAACAGGAGATTGGTTTTACTGGTCTTCACACGATTGGAATTAACAAAAAAATTAAGAGACACCAAAGAAGGTTAGTGAAGATGTCTGAACAAATCTGACATATAACCATAAAAGCTGATAACCCATGTTTGCCTATCGCTATTAGTGACATATAGCAATCACCAACCAGATGACAGAAAAATGATGAACAAAGAAAACCCTTGAAGAACGATATAACAACATATATATATATATATAACATATATATATATATATGCAAGTAATAATCTTTCATTTGTTAACAAAAAAAATATAGTTTGATCTTATGATTAGGTGGGGTGAGGTGTAGGAAGTTCAGCTGATGCAACTTACTTTGCCAGGGATTGCCATTTCACCATGTACTTGTACTTTGAAAAAAATGATTACGAGATTTCATACACATGCAGTACGATTCAAGTCAGATTGCAATCTGGTTCAGAGTGGCATTCTTAATTTATGTTTTGTTCAGATAAAAAAAAAAAAAGTTTGTTTCTGTGTTGCTTGTGAGAGGAAGGAGACTCCTTATCAGATGACATGGAATATAAAACAGATAATATTTACACAAAATAAGATATCTTAGTTTCATTTTTTTCTGGCTTGTTATATGTTAATAGATGAGATGCTGGCCACATTATCTTTCTAAAGTTCTACTTTTTTTTTTTTTTTTTCTTTGACCAAAAAAGATAAATTTCTACTTTTTAATGGTTTACTAGGTGTTTTGGAAGTTAAAAGCAGGTATCCATATCACAGTTATAACTATGGCTAATGTGTGATTACTCACTTAAAATTAAGATTCACTCTTATATATAATATTTCATTTCTATTGTCTTAGTACCGAGTAATCTCTCTACATATTGACATCATATCTACAGTTTGGTTGTATTACTTAATCCAAGCCTCTATGGATAATTTTCTTATTGAAACTGTGAAGACATAAATTGACCGAATTTTATGATGTAATAATTTAGATTTTTTTTTTTTAGGCATTTCTTGTAATTCAATAACAATGCAATATCTGTATGTCCTCCCTTTCATTAGTACTTTCGAAAAATGAGTGCTCCTTTTTGCTGTCCATTGAATTCTCAAATAAACATAAATGGTTATTTCAATCCTTATATTTGATGTGTAAGTTAATTTGTTGTGCAGAATGCTTGCTGATCCTGCTTTCTTATATAGGCTTCTTTTAGAGCAGGCTGCCACAATTGGTTGCTCAGTTTGGTGTTTATTAAAGAACCGTAAGGACAGGGTGTGTGTTAATGTTATGACAGAGGCATGAAATGATTATGAAGCCTTGTGAATGTCAAACTGATAGATATTTGTTTACTCTGATAATAGGATAAAGCAAGCATGGGATTTGGCCCTTATAAATGTGGTCACTGTACAATATATTTGAGAAGAGCTATCCATTGACGGAATTTGACTTGCAAAAGAGAGTTCACTCTTTCTTTTGATAGAATTAGAGCATCCAATCCAAAACCAATTGGCAATAGGTGAAGAGGCTCAAGACTTATAAGCACATATGCTAAGTTCTAGTTTTTCAATATGGGACATTGCTCCACATTACTCTCTCAACACGCCCCCGCACGTGTGGCGAGATTTTGAGCCTTACACATGAACAAATTGTATTGGGTAACGTGGGAGCACATGTGGCCGTTGGACCTTACACGCGGATAACCAAGTTCTGATACCATGATAGAATTAGAGCATCCAACCCAAAACCAATTGGCAATAGGTGGAGAGGCCCAAGACTTATAAGGACACATGCGAAGTTCTAGTTTTCCGATGTGAGACATTACTCTACATTACTCTCAACATCTTCTACAAGGCTGCTGAGGTTGTGTATGGTTGGACTAACTGCTGGAGCAGTGCAAGGTTCTTTAGCAAATTTTTTGTCACATAAAAAGGAGGGAATTAAGGTAAGCAATTTATTGCCAACATGTTTTTGATATCTACTTTGTTTTCATATTGAACAAAATGGAGAAAAAGAAACATATCAAGTAATTTATCTTACTTTTCCACTGGAAGTACCACGAGTCCTATCATTTCTTGAACACTCAGCCCCTTTTACAAAATTTTAACACTCAGTTATAGAAGTTTGTTAATAATAATAGGTTAGTTGAGTGGTTTTATATTTACCAAAAAATGTTTCATATTTTTTATAGTTATATTTGAACAGAATATATGACATGTCTAAAATAGATTGTTTTATGGTAAGCAGAAACAAAAGTGGGGAAAGTAGCTAGCATTTGTCTTAAGTCTTTATATGTAAATCTGTATCTCTCTGGCAGAGGATTTGCTGAATGACAAATATAAGGAGAAGATTTCTAATTTTTGGCATTTTATAGTTTATTGTACTACTGTGTCGACCTTGAAATTTTAGTAAATCAGAAACTTTCAAATTTTTAGCTAAAATTATGTTTTCTTTGTTTTTTGGGCAATACAAAATTATGTTTCCAAGATTGAAAATTCTTGCGTGTTGTAATTTTAGCAGTTCCAGTTTGTCATACTCTTCTAATTTTAGCCATTCCAGTTTGTCATACTCTTCTAATTCAGCGATTCTTGATATCATGACCCATCATATAGTTGTGCTTAAATATCACCAACTTGTACTATTCTTTCCCTTTTGTGAAAATGTAAATTCGTTGGAATAAAAGGATCAAGTACAGCAGAGATAGGGTGTCTTTCTTCTTGTGGCCGTAGAGATGGAGGTAGATTCATGTGGGTTTGGCATGATACACCAAAGCTCCTTTAATTGGTGAGAGAGAATGGGAAAGTAGAATAGTTTAAGAGTCAAATTTTAGTCTTTGAAGACAATCTCTCTCTCTCCCTACTCTTTCTCTATTTACTTTGTCTTCAAAGGCTCAGATTTGAGCCTGCTACCAGCCTTGCAGGGAAACAAAACAGGAGATCTAGGTCCGATTTTGAGACTCCAATGGATAGAGCAAACTTATGGTCAAATTTGATAAACAGAAAATCAAAATTAGAGTAAATTGAGGCTTACTTACTATTCAATAAAAAAATCTAATATCTTATTATTTCAGCAATTCCAATAACCTTTTATCAAACTAATAATATAATATTTATTCTAACAATCAGCAAACCAAAATAAAAAATAGAGAGGGGAGGGGCGATGGAGGAGAAAGAAAAGGGAGACTGGTGGGCGGGTGGTAGCAGAAGGTGGAGAGAGGTTTAATATTTTTTTTTTTTACTTTTAAACATATAAAATAAAATAATTAAAATATAATTTTTTTGAAGTGACCATATTGTCTCTAACTTCTGTTAATAATTTTAACAGAAATTCATTTGGTACCTATTAGACATAAAATAAAAATTTTGGTACTCATTTGGGACAAATAAAAATTTAGGTATCATATTGAGACAATAGTCAAAATTTAAGTACTAAAAATAAAAAAAAGAACCCTTATTTTAAATTTGAATTCCAAATAATGTGTCTGTATTTCACTGATTTATATATGATTCACCCTAAAAATTTTTTTTTTTACAATAAGTAAAATTCTGACATATGTATTTAAAATCTAAATTTAAGATATAAAATTGAGTTACCTAGCATTATTGTCAAATTATATATCCAAGTCTTTGTGTAATTTTGTTTACATTGTTTGTGTGATTTCCTAAAAATAAAAGTTTAGCCGTTGGATAGTGGGTTGGGCCCCACATGAAAGGATAACATTACATGATCCTTCCACGGTCCCAAACCTTACCCTCAATCCACTGACTTGTCCTCAGGCTGAGCAGATCCCATTCTCCTAATCCCCTCCATATAAACCGTACCCAAGAAGTCTAGTCACTCTCTCACGGCGGCGCGTGAGCACACGATGATGAACTCCATTATGTCACACCTCCAATACTGGCTAGTCGACCACCCAACCATCCTCCACTTCTCATGGAGTGAAGGTCAGACCTTTGGCTCCACCCCACTCTTCCTCACCCTCACTCTTCTCTCTTACCTCTCCCTCACCCTCCTCCTTACCCACCTCCCTTTCTCACCCAACCCCTCCCTGCTCAAACCAATCACAGCCGTCCACAACCTCACCCTCCTCCTCCTCTCCCTCATCATGGCCGTTGGTTGCACCCTCTCCATCTTCTCCTCATCCCACACTCCTCCAAACCTACCAGACTGGATCCTCTGCTTCCCACCCCACACTTCCCCAACTGGGCCCCTCTTTTTCTGGGCCTACATCTTCTACCTCTCAAAGATTCTCGAATTCCTCGACACCCTCTTCATCCTCCTCAGTGGATCAATCAAACGGCTCTCCTTTCTCCACGTGTACCACCACGCTACTGTGCTGGTCATGTGCTACTTGTGGCTCCACACGCGCCAGTCCTTGTTCCCAGTGGCGCTCGTGACCAATGCATCCGTGCACGTGCTCATGTATGCCTACTACTTGTTGTGCGCACTTGGGGTCCGACCCAAGTGGAAAAGACTGGTCACCGACTGTCAGATAGTGCAGTTCTTGTTCAGCTTCGCTGTATCGGGTCGGATGCTCTACTTGCATTTTTCTGGGTCCGGGTGCTCCGGAATATGGGGTTGGTGCTTCAATGCTGTATTCAATGCGTCTCTTCTGGCTCTTTTTGTTGACTTCCATTCTAAGAGTTATGCCAATAGGAAGAGGATGGTTCAAAAGGATAAAGGCTCGTAATCATCATCGACCATCTTGTGGTAGTTGTGGTTTTATTCTTAATTTTAATGCCATTGATGGAACGGTCATATCTGATTGGTTGAATGCATTAACATTCATTTATTTTGTTTAGGCCCTGTTCTTGGCTGTTTGCTTTTATAGTTTTATTATTTTTATATGTAATGCTACAAATACTTAATTTGTCCAAATAATGGGGTTAATTTTTATTTATTTATTTATTTAAATTTCAACTTTTTCAAATCTTATTTATTTTTTCTGAGTAAAATACTGACATGAAGGTGTACCAATCATTATTTAGTGAACCTACATCATTATAGTGTTATATGTTGCGGTAGGAGTGCAAATTTGCTCATCAAATCTAAAAGTGGTGACCATTACCATTTTATTCATAGGGTGACATGTGTATTCTAAACTAATTCTAGTTAATAATTTTAAATTAATAAATTTTGATATAATAATGAGATGAGGGAAAATCTCTTTCTTCCAAAACTTATCGGCCTTTCTCAATTCTCACGCTCTCTCTCTCCTTTATTTTAGTTTTTATTTTTTGAGTAAATTTTTTCTTCTATTTCTTGGTTGACACCCTATGTCTTTTCAACTTTCATCTTCTTCAGTAAAAACAAGTTCCAACGAATTTCCAATGGCTCATGGTGTTCAAGGCATCCCTACTCAGCCACTTGTTTACCAAGTTATGCCGCCTATGTTATACGATCACTTATTTATGTATTGTCTTCATATTTTTACTATAAGTTTTTTTTTCAAATATTAATTAATTTGATTAACAGATCAATAAGTATGTGATCATAAATTTGATAGGCAAGTACAAGCACTCAACCAACAACTCAAGGATCATCTCGTCAGTTAAATTGTCCAGGCTCAATTTGATGCAGTGTTTGAAGAGAAGAGTTGCATGTAAACGTCATTTACACATGATTTTCGACCGATATGTTAACTTTAGCATAGTTGTGTTGCATTGCAACAACAATTTTTTTGCGTTTGTAGTATTATGCGTTTTATAAAATTCTGATATATTGGGCTTCATGTAAGAATCCTATAGAGACCTCATAGAGTTTTTTCATTCAAAATTAAAAATTTAAAGCAGATCAAAACAATTTATTGTGTTATAATTTCGAATGAACAATTAGCTTAAAATAAATTCTGGAATAATGAGTATAAAAATGAGGTCTTCGATTGTTTTAGATTAAAAATGAGGTCTTCAATTGTTACATGCTCAAAAGATGTCTTCAGTTGGAATAATGAGTATAAAAAGTGATGAAAGATAGCGTAGGGAGAATAAATAAAAAATGGGTGTAATAGGCAGGGTAATGTGACGAAAGAGTGCAGTGTAAAGAAAAAAGTGCATACATGAATAAAAGAGAAGAAAAAAAAAAGCAAGAAGCAAAAAAATTAGGAGGAGCTCATATTAAAAATGCGTGTGTGATAAAAAAATAAAGAAAATAAAGGGAAGAGAGAGCGTGAGAATTGAGAAAGACCAGGAAATTTTTGGAAGAAAGAGATTTTCTCTCACCTCATTATTATATCATAATTTATTAATTCAAAATTGTTAACTAGAGTTAGTTTAAAGAACACATGTCACCTTATGAATAAAGTGGTGATGCTCACTACTTTTAGAGATGGGGAGCAAATTTGCACTCTTGTGGTAGTCCCCTAATTAACTCATTGGTAAATTAATTTAACCCAGCAAAAGGAGAAAAAAATATATCTGTATAAATAAGGTGAATAGGTAATTAGGTTATGGTATGGACCGCTAACTGTGGGTAATAACAACACCCTCAACAATCGTAGTATTGGAAAAGATGGCGACTAATACAAGCTAATAAATAATACACCCTCAACAATCGTAGCGTTGGAAAAGGCGAGCGTAACTAAAAATCATAATGCATAACAAACCCTTCAGTTGAATTCTTTAAGAACGAAAACATATTAAACTTGGAAGCTTTTGAACTTTTCATGAAAGCTGTGTAAGTATGAAACATGTTTTCATTCTTAAAGAATTCAACTGAAGGGTTTGTTATGCATTATCATTTTTAGTGACGTGCGCCTTTTCCTATGTGCAATATTTAAATGTCTTCAAACCTATATATATAGGCTCCTTTGAGGGAAAGTTATGAAGGTATGTAATGCATATCCCCTACTATCTCTTGTTCCTTGTTATTGGATTTCTTTTTAGGAACATTGTATAGAAAAGAGACGAATTTGGAAGGAGGTCGTGTGGAGTAGCATCATTGGATTGTCAACTTCTTCTTCCGTTTGTATAGTTTTGAAATCCTTTTTGGTCGACTTTTAGAATGTGAGTCTTGTGTGTATACTTCAAGTTTACCTTGAACTAATGCAACCTTGGGGTTGGTCTTTTATGAAATATTTTTAAATTGTCTTCTAGACTTCCGTTGTATGTTTAAATCCTCTGATCCAACCCATTTTATGAAACAAAAAATATTTAAACTATTTTAGGAATATTCAAGGTTATAATGGTCCGATTACGGGTGTTATAGTCTTGGGTGTTCTTAAGGTAGGTGTTGTTGCTGTTATGTCCCGGGTTTTGGGTCGTGACACAAAAACTTCCATAAACTAGGGGTGGGTACGGTACGGTTACCGTACCGAAACACCAATACCAAATTCTGACTAATATATAGGTGTCGAGATGAAGGTTTTTGGCTCTGAAACCGATAGTCGGTAATAGTTCAATTCGGTACTGGTCAGAGAGGGGTGGTGTCGGAGCGGTATTTGGCATGTCGACAACAACACCAACAACCAAAAATTAAAGAGAGATCAACCCAAATTAAAGAAATTAGAGAGAGAAAGAGATCGATAAGACAGAGAGAGGGAGAGAGGGAGGCGACAGTGGTTTAAGGGTGGAGTTCGTGGTGGTGGTGGGGGTCTGAGATAGGTGTGGTGGGATCGCAGAAAGAGAGAGAGAGAGAGAGAGAGAGAGAGAGAGAGAGAGAGAGAGAGAGAGAGAGAGAGAGAGAGAGAGAGAGAGTTGGGATCGAATGATGGTGGGTGGTGGCTAGGTAATTGGTGTTAAAGTGTTAGGGATTTACTGGTATAGGTGTGTTGAGACTTTGGGCGTGACTACAATAAAAACACAAAACAAAAGGCCCAAAAAAAAAAAAGACAAAGGCCCAAAATAACACAAGACAAAGACCCAGAAACCTGATGAAAAAAGAAGAAGAAGAACTGGTTTCTGCAAATCTAAAACCAGAGAAGATGTACGATATCGGATTGGTATATTGCTGGTATGGGTATATCAATACCGTTTCAATCCCTTCTTTGGCTGGTACGGTGCGGTATTTACTCCGATACCAAAATTTTTTTTAAAAAAACCCATACTGATTGGTACAACAACGGTATTTTTTGATAAATCGGGAAAAAACCAAGTCTTACAAGAATTGACTAACAGTTTGGTTTATGGGTCCTAAAGGTTTCTACTTAATTCCATTTTAAAATTAGGTTAAGGTCGTTGACAAGTTGAGCACCTATGACATGATTAGGTCAGGGCAAAGGTGGCTGGGGGAACTTTGGCCCAGTTACCCTTAGTTGTGAGCGCACACATTTTCCTTGACATCATCCCATTTGTGCTCACTGGAGTGGCTACAATATATTAATTAGGATGATTTTATTTAACAAAATTCAACTTATTTCCTGAATTAAGCATGCAATAGTTCTTTAAATCAATTCACTAAATTTAATTAAACTTATAGCCTCAAATTAATCAATTATATTATCCAAATCAATCAAGTACCTGATGGTCATCTTATGGATGAAGCTAAATTTGGGCTTTATTTTCTCATTCTAGTTGTCAGTATGTTCCTCGTTCTTGTTATAGAGCGGCTCATTTGCTTGCTCAGCACGCTTTGCATTGTGGTTCGATATTGAGCTGGGTCAGTGAAGCCCCTGATGTTGGCTTCATGATCGATCAACTGGTTACTGACTTTGTAATTTCCTTATAGTTTCAATGAAAATTTCTCGTTCAATCAAAAAAAAAAAAGAGCAGGTTTAGTTAACTATTTAAATTCAACTTAAATTAAATAATTAACTATATTTGATTAAATTAATTAAAATGTAATGAAATAAGAAATGTTGGGAGGGTTAGCTGGTTATAGACCTCCTTCACAAAATCACCGACTAATGAATCAACAAACAAATATAGAAAAGATTATAACGTTTTATTAGCAGAGAATTTATATTTGTATATATAGCGCCATATCCTCTATTTTTCTTTTCCTATTTCTATGATTTTTCTTTTTATCATATATTCCAACATACGTTTGTAATGACAGAATCAGTAAAATTACCAGCCTTTCTCTGAGCCATGTTATTGAAACTCCTTTATATAAGAAAATCATATTAATTAATTTGTTCTTGTGAATATGTATAGATCAATAGGATCCTCTATTGATTCTTTGTCATTTTGTTCATCTTGCATGTATTAATTTATGCCCAAAAAACGACTTTGATTTTAAAGGTTGAACGATTCCAGCTTAGAGTTTAATATTGAGAATTCATAATGCAAAGTTTATTGTATAAAATTCTACAACCACATAGTGTAAGATATGAATACAAAATCAACGTAAAAAAAAAATATATACATATTTATATAGTAGAAGTGTAATTAGCTGCAGCTGCTACTCGATCGAACCTGATAAGCCAGCATTAAGTTCCTGCAGGGATGTACGTAACATCTGCATGTGAAAGCAACCTTTTATTGACGTAGTGGAGATCATTCAATAAGATGCAGAAGAGTCATCCAAATATGCATATATGCATGTGCATGCGCTGCCATGCATTATATGCTTAATAATTTCCTCATTCCTCACCTTATCTACCTCTTTGTGTTTTTCTTTATGCTTCTTAATTAGCTACATATACATCATGACCTGTTTGGCTGTTTCTCCTTGTTTTGCTATAAATAAATTAATGCATCCTAGCTAACCTCTCCATCTGCCCAACTCGACTAAGAGTGTGCAAGTACTCTCACATCATATTCAAACTCATAATTAAATATATATGTAATGGTGGGCCTTGATCTTGTTGACTTCAAATGAACTACAAATATATTGATCAGTAAACACAGAGGGTCTGATAAGTAATGGTGGTAGAAATAATCACAGTAATGACTGAATCGTACTGATCGATCACTAACTATATATTCATTAATGGTTCATATATATATATATATATATATATGCCACCACACAGAATTAAAAGATTACTATATATGTGCCAAAAATCTCTGGAAATTAAAGAAAGCATAACTAGATTTAAGGTAATTGGTAGGAATAATTCTAGTTAGTGCCGTTGCACTCCCTAATTCCAAATAGAGTAGAGCAATCTCTAATTTTCTTCTTCTACTAAATAAATTATCCAAGGATATATTATAATTTTTTTTTAGTGCTATCAAAAGCATATGGTTAAGTTTTGCCTTAAATTAGGCAAGATATACAATGTCTTGGCATTACTTGATTTTTAATTTGATCGCTGAATTTTATTATTATGTATCCTTTTTTTTTTTTTTTCTTTAGTAAGCCCAAAGGCTATTTCATCGCTACCCTGTCAAGCGCTATGCTTATTTTTTATTTATTTTTTTTAAACTAGGTAGATTGCCACTATCGAACAGTTACAATTAGTAACAATCATTTTTATATTATAACGCGAGTAATGTGACTCTATAAGCTTAAATTTTGTGTTTTATGTTGACTTAAATATTAGTTTTTGATATGTTTATGTAAGATTAGATCGATAAAAGGTATATCTATAATTATTATTTTTATACAATTTCAAATAGTCACTGTTGCACAGTGACAATTGCCGAGCACTCGGTATTGTTCACCGAGTGCTAGGTGGGTTCTGTGTCACGTGCGCTTTATTAAAGTGGGTCGGCTTGTCACTGGTTTGTTGAGGGTGGGTCGACTTGTCCTTTTATTTTTTGAACTGGACTTTAAAAAAAATTCCTATATTTTAAGATAATATTATGGGTAATTTTAGAATATAATACGCCAATGTGACAGTTGGACAATATTTTTGGATTTTAATCAATTGTTATAATTTAGTAGTATATTAATGTTGATGCTCAAAAATGGTAAAGCAGTCAACGTACGTCGAGTCAAACCACGTGGAGCCGTTGATCTCCCACTGAGAGGATGACACGTCGAAGTGAGGTAGGAATGAGTAGCTGGGTTCGACTAATGAATAGTGGAGAAAGAATAATATCTGAAGCACCCTACGCAAGTACACAAAAGTGAGCGGGAAGGTCACCGGTGTGGTACCGGCCGAACCTCCTCCGATTCTTAAGTCAGTATCAAGAGAATCTGTAAGCAGAGTGAGCGAATAGTATAATATGGATTGAATGTCCCTTTTTTGACAAGAAAGTACCTCTTTTATAGTACTTTTGGAAGAGTGTCAACCAATCCGATGATGACATGTGTCCCTTGTAACGACTCGCATTGTAGGAGCGCCACGTGTCACCTGTTTCGAGGATCCGAATGAGTTGATACAAGTCGGAGCCTAGGAGGTCAGGGGCTAGGAGTGTCAACCAATCCGATGATGACACGTGTCCCTTGTAACGACTCGCATTGTAGGAGCGCCACGTGTCACCTGTTTCGAGGATCCGAATGAGTTGATACAAGTCGGAGCCTAGGAGACTGAAGCTTGGGAGGCCGGAACCTAGGAGCTCAGGACCTAGGAGGCCGGAGCCTAGAAGGTCAGGGCCTAAGAGGCCGAAGCCTAGGGGGCCGGAGCCTAGGAGGTCAGGGGCTAGGAGTGTCAACCAATCCGATGATGACACGTGTCCCTTGTAACGACCCGCATTGTAGGAGCGCCACGTGTCACCTGTTTCGAGGATCCGAATGAGTTGATACAAGTCGGAGCCTAGGAGACTAAAGCTTGGGAGGCCGGAACCTAGGAGGTCAGGACCTAGGAGGCCGGAGCCTAGAAGGTCAGGGCCTAAGAGGCCGAAGCCTAGGGGGCCGGAGCCTAGGAGGTCAGGGGCTAGGAGTGTCAACCAATCCGATGATGACACGTGTCCCTTGTAACGACTCGCATTGTAGGAGCGCCACGTGTCACCTGTTTCGAGGATCCGAATGAGTTGATACAAGTCGGAGCCTAGGAGACTGAAGCTTGGGAGGCCGGAACCTAGGAGGTCAGGACCTAGGAGGCTGGAGCCTAGAAGGTCAGGGCCTAAGAGGCTGGAGCCTAGGGGGCCGGAGCCTAGGAGGTCAGGGGCTAGGAGCCCATGAGCTCAGGAAGGGCTTAGTCTTTGGGCCTAGGAAGTCGGCGTCTAGGAGCCCAGGAGCCTAAGAGGGGCTTAGCCTTTGGGCCTAGGCCCAGATGACATGATGTTAAGCCTTATGTGACTTGTCGTTATGTCCAGATGATTAGTCATACAAACAATTAATTTATAGATTTTTCATAAAATGAACTAAACTGTAAATGACTCATTTAAATATTATAAGAAATATTTTAAGGTTATTAGAAAAAATAGTATCAATCATAGCATATGCTCTTTGATAAAAAGATAAAATAAAAATCATAGCATATGCCCTACACTAATTACATTACCCGGATCCAGTGCATTCAATGCGTAGGTGGGTAAGTGGCCAAACAAAATGAGTAGGTGGAGTACATGAATATACAGTTGAGATCATACCTGTGCAATTATAACATTTTGGGTCTTTGTGTTATAATTAATACTAATAGTAGCTAGGTATGTGTTCTCATAGAAGGAATGCGTCTTAATTTGTAAACATTTTATGACCTATCAAGAAAAAGAAAAAACATTTTGGGTCGTTAAGGCCCCACCAAAAAAATTTAATAACCTAGCTATCTAATCATTTTAAGATATACTCTCACTATCGGTCAGTCTCAGCCTCTCAGGAATACTCATCTGAATAAGTATAAACTACGTACAAAAAACTTCCAGCCTCTTTCAATTCTCAATTCTATACTATATACCTAAGTAACAATCAAGGCATAAATTAGGAGGTGACGAGTAATAAGGCCCTGATAGACATTTTAGCTATCCAAAAGTTTGTCCAAAATACCTAGGAATACACACAATGGGCTATGGGCCTAAGTCACCCTTAAAATCAGCTTGTAAGGAGATGCTTGCCTAAGAAATATACATTATACAAATCAACTGTATTGAATACACACCATATATATAGGCTCTGATACCATATCAAAGCCTCATGAGTTTAACTCATCCTCAAAATGGCTTGTAAGGGGAGGATTGCCCAAAGCTTGTACATTGTACAAACCAATTGTATTTTGACGATGTAGGATATTTAACAGGAAATAATTCATGGCTCGTCTAAATATATAATACTGGTGGGTCCCACCTCTATTAGAGATATAGTACACTAGATGACACAAAGAAATGGTTTCCTTAATATTTTTCAATAAATAATAAAATCCTAGAAATACAAAAATAAACTCAAGTAAATTGATGACAGGTAATTAAATTAGAAAATACAAATTAGGAAAAATAGTTGCATGGGACAAATAGCATCTTCCATATTATTAGGTTTAAAGCAATAAATGGCTGGCCTGGTGGCATTTGTTAATTAATTAACTGCGCCCACACCATGAAGCGAAACATGCACCTCAAAATGAAACAAAACATCCCAAAAGCTAGCAATTTGGAAACTAGCGTCAGTTACATATATACAAGTTAAATAATAAATGATCACAACACCAACAACATTCAGTAAGAATAAATGATCCATATAACTATGGTAGCTATATGTCGTTTCATTTATAAATGTGCATGGCTTCTCTTTTTATTTTCACAATCTTGGGTTTTTAATTTATGTCGTTTATATATTCAAAATCTAAACTAGCTATCTCACCCGGCCCGTTCAGGATTTAATAACAAATTTCAAAAAAATACATTATAATGCTTGAATTTTATCAGAATACTAAAATAAAAAATCAATAATGGCCAAGAAATTTGGATGGATGCTAGACAACTCAATCCATTAATATATATATTTATCTATAATATATAGAAAGAAAAACAAAAAGAAGATCGAAGATCTATAGTTCAAGTACTCCCATTGTTAAATAAAAAAAAAAAAGATCGAACTGAAATCTGAATGCAAAATCAATAACATAATAAAATAAATTAAAATGAAATGATCATCGATCATAACAATATGGATGAGATGATCACAAGTCTTTCTTGGAGGCGCGATAATTCTTAGCATGGAAGTCGGAAAACAAAAGCAAAAGAGAGACGTAGAAGACGAAGTTGAACCACCACCCTCGGATCCCACAGCACCCGACTTCCCTATTAAAATGGTAGATGAGCATCCAAACCAGTCCCACGAAGCTTGCCAAGAACTGCACTATTTGAAACTCTGTCACGCACCTTTTCCACTTGGGCCGAGCTCCGACCGTGGACAGCAAGTAGTACGTGTACATCACCACGTGCACCATCGAGTTCGCTACGATCACCGCCGGGAACAAGGACTGTGATGTGTGAAGCCAAATGTAGCACATGACCAACACCATTGTGTGGTGGTACACGTGAAGGAATGTCAACCGTTGAAAAGATCCGCTCAGGATGATGAGGAAGGTGTCCATGAATTCGTAGATTTTGGATAGGTAGAAGATGTAGCCCCAGAAGAAGAAGGGCCCTTTGGGTGGGGTCTTGGGCGGGAAGCAGATGATCCAGAAGGGGTAGGGCGCGTGGGAAAAGATGGTGACCAGGGAACCGACGGCCATGATGAAGGAGAGGACGAGGAGGTTGAAGTTGTGGATGACTGTGATGGGTTTGAGGCGGCGGGGTTTGATGAGAGGGAGAGGGAGGTGGGAGAGGAGGAAAGTGAGGGAGAGGTAGGAGAGGACTGTGAGGGTGAGAAAAAGTGGAGTGGAGAATGGGGTTTCACCTGGGCTAAATGAGAAGTGGAGGATGGTTGGGTGATTCACCAGCCAATATTGGAAGGTACTTTTGAGGTTCGCGTCCATGGTGACCCTCACGCGCAGCTGCCGTAGATTGTCGGCTGTCGGTGGTGGTGGTGGTGGTGGAGAGAAATTAAGAGGATGGTTGAAACATACAACTTAGAAGGTTTATTGGGAGGAGCTGAAGTGAAGAACTAGAGAAGTGATAGTGTTGAAGTGCGGGAAGCATAGGACCAGTGTTGTGCTTGCTAAGTAGCACAAGCCATCCTTCTGAAATGATGTGTGGGGGCCCAAAGGCAGCTAGCAGCTCTGCAGCAGTTGGTTCTGCAGTAAGTAAGTGTAATAAAACCTTTATGAATTAACCAACGCCTAGCTACCTGATCGACCTCCCTCCATTATAATTTATTTCTGTTTGATAAAATTATTTAAAACCCTAGCTCTCAACAGTTTTTCCACCACACGTAACAAATATGGGCAAACTAGTTTTCAAATTATATGTGTAGCCTTTAATGAGTTGGGGTCTCACTTGTTGAGTCAAATTTATCAAGTGGTTGAGTTACATTGAACGTCTAAAGTAGAGTATATATATATACATTTGTAGCTTTCTACTTCTACTTTTGTGAAATTTCTTTTTAGCAACAAAGTAAATTAAGGATATTAATTGTCGTTCTAGAGTTAAGATTTCTGTTGTGCCCATTTTAATTATGAACCACCGCGCATCAAATTAATCATTTTAACTACTCTAAGACGTGGTAATTTCCACCATTGATAGATAACAAATTACAAAGTAGTGGAGAGTGGAGACAGTGTCAGCATCTGGTGATCTATTCCCAACTTTAGTCCAATGTAGATTTTGTGAATGTGAGTTTTCATTAATCACATAATCAAACATAGATTTATAGATACAGAGTTCTTTCCTTACATATGTGATCGAAAATACAAAAAGTTTGGATCCTTAATTTCAGGATAAGGAATATATTGTTAACCCTGTTGTGTTTTTTTTTTTTTTGAAACAAGATATATATATAATAGGTGGTATTTTAGCCCAAAATAGCCTAATAGCCCACACTATCCTTTTAGTCATTCCCTTCCAAGGCTTTAGCCATTCCATTAGGCCCAAGTACCAAAACCAATATTCACTCTTCAGACAGTAATACGAATGTAGAACTTTGTCGTTGTTAGTCTCTCCTCTTAATTTTATGTTCCCAATTTATATTCTCTTCCTTATTTTTTAACTTTCTTTGATTCTTCTTCAGTTCTTTCTCCAAAAACTTTTTCTTTTGAGTTCCCCACGAACTCATCCCCAAGTATATGGTGTATGTTTCAGAACTTTCTTTTAAATTCTCATCTAATTTCTAACTTTTGTGTTTAATTTAAGGTAGCTCCAAGAATCTTTGTATGGTTTCATGTAAGTTATTTCATACATCATTAGCATACACAACTCATAAGCACAAATCAAATATATATATATATGTATGTAAATCATATTCTAAAAGTTATCATGCTTTCATATCAGGTATCACTCAATTAATACATACCTGATGATGCCATGTCTAATTGCAGGTATTTGACTAGAAGTCCAGGTGCACACCAGCTGCTCGATGATAAGTCACAATGCACAAGTCTTCCAGCCAGCACAATGCTTCAGAACTTCACACGAGATGGGGCAGTGAATGAATAGCTCAAAAATGCTGTGTGGCTGGGGACCTATGCTTTATATAGGGTCTTGAGATCCCGAGTGTCCTCCCACTAAGGTACCTCTCTCTCAATCCTAATTAGACTCCTATATAAAGTCTTATTTAGTTATGTTTAGTGTACAACACATAGTGTTGGTATCCAATTAATCCTAGTTCATACTGGTTTAGGATTCCATCCTTATGTGGACTGGTTATGTAGTGGTTTTGAGTTAATCTCCTTATTACTTGCAACTTAAGTAAAATATATAGTTGAATTCTAGTAGAACAAGGCCTAATGTCCATGAGTATCTTACATTCTCCCACTTGGACTGGCATTGTTCATGATCAACCATATACTGATAGTTTTAGCAAGTAATCTGTAGTTGCGCTGGAGATATTAACTAAAACCCAAAATTGGATCAACTTAGTCAAGATATAATCACAAACATTAGACTATGAGAAGTTCTTAGGCTATTTCGTACCTAAACAACTCATAACCATTGATGTTGTAACTGTATCTCACCTCAGTCAATTTCTAAACATAGATGCTGAATTGGTTCTCAGAATCTGTTGACTTAATCACAGAACTAACAACCATAAATTTTGGTCCTACTGTATGAATTGCCATTCTTTATACAATTCCTATAAAATTATTTGCAAGACAATTATACATAATCAATTATAACATGCATGTTTATATCTGAAATGTATATATCTGCACATGTATCACTACTTAAGATTGGACTGAAAGTGAATACACTACAGGTGTTAAATTGAGCTATTAAAACTGCAATCATGATGAGTATAGCTCAATCTACGACATAATAAAGAAGAGTAATGCAAAGTTTAACTGAAAAGCATTAACATACTGAATCTTTAGTTTGTTTGAAAAAAAAAAAAACTGCAACAAAAATAAAAATAAAAATACTTAATAGAATTAGTCAGAGATGTTTTATCTCCTTCTTTCTCAAAACTTCTCAAGGCTCCCACTCAACAGCTGCAGCCATACTTTCAATTACTCCCATGTTTCTCACATGTTGCTTAAAGACTCCCACTGGTAAAGCCTTAGTAAAAGGGTCTGCCAATTGATGTTGAGTGCTAATATGCTCAATCTGCAACTTACCTGCCTTAACACTTTCTCTAACCATTAGATACTTGGTTCCGATGTGCTTGGACTTAGATGTTCTTTTGTTGTTTTTAGAGAAACTCACAGCCCCACTATTATCACAATAAATCTTTATGGGACTGGTTATTGACTTAACCATCTTAGTTTCTAGCATAAAGTTTTTCAACCAAATAGCATGTGTAGATGCTTCATACACTGCCACATATTCAGCCTGCATAGTAGAGGTTGCTGTCAACGTCTGCTTGACACTTTTCCATGATACAGCAGCCCCTCCAAACATGAAAACATAACCTGTTGTGGACTTAAGGCTATCTACACACCCTGCGAAGTCAGAATCAGAATACCCTATTAACTCCAGATCATCCATTCTTCTAAACACTAGCATGTAATCTTTTGTCTTTTGTAGATACCTTAGCACCTTCTTACCAGCAACCCAGTGAGCTTGACCTGGATTGATTTGGTATCTTCCCAACATTCCCACAGCAAAAGCAAGGTCAGGTCTAGTACACATTTGAGCATACATCACAGACCCTACTAAAGAAGCATAAGGCTTGTCTTTCATAAATTCCTTTTCTTGCTCAGATGTAGGACATTGTTCTTTACTGAACTTGTCACCTTTTGACATAGGTGAATCTCCAGCCTTGCAATTCAACATGTCAAAACGTTTTAGAATCCTTAGAATGTAGGCTTGCTGTGACAATCCCAGTAGGAAGTTCTTTCTATCCCTTTTAATTTCAATTCCTAAGACATAAGATGCTTCTCCAAGATCTTTCATTTCAAATCTGTCTGAAAGAAAAGCCTTAGTCTCAATTAGTAGTTTTTGATTACTACTAGCCAGGAGAATGTCATCAACATAAAGAATTAGAAAAATAAAGTTGCTCCCACTGGTTTTTAGATAAATACATTCATCGGATGAATTTTCTATAAAACCATTTGTAGTAATTTCTGAATCAAACTTGACATACCATTGCCTTGAGGCCTGTTTCAGTCCATAAATGGACTTCCTTAACCTGCAAGCTAAATGTTCATCACCTTCCTTTATAAATCCTTCTGGTTGAGCCATGTATATCTCTTCTTCCAATTCCCCATTAAGAAAAGCAGTCTTGACATCCATTTGATGTAATTCCATGTCAAAATGTGCAACAAGAGCCATAATTGTCCTAAAAGCATCTTTACTAGAGACTGGAGAGAATGTCTCATTGTAGTCAATTCCTTCCTTTTGAGTGAAACCCTTTGCAACTAGCCTAGCCTTATGTCTCTCTATACTTCCATCTGGATTCTTCTTGGTCTTATAAATCCATTTACAACCTATCATTCTGAAACCTTGAGGTACTTCAGTGAGTTCCCACATGCCATTTGCATACATAGACTCTATCTCTGCATTCATTGCCATCTGCCATTTTTCAGAATTTTTGTTGTTCATGGCTTGTGAAAAATTTCTTGGATCGGTGTCTTCTCCTATGTCAAACTCAACCTCCTGCAAATAGAGTACATATTCATCACTTGATATTGCTGGTCTTCTTTGTCTTGTGGATTGTCTTCTAGGCACTTCCTCATTTTGTGTCTCAGCTTGATTGTCATTATGTTGCATGTCAATATGGTCATGAACTTCATTGTATATTTCCTCAACTATAGGCTCTGCTGGCAGGTTGTCATTTGTTTGGTCTTCTGGTGCTGTAAGCACTTTATCTGAAAATGAATAAATCAAGTCTGCATGGTTTTCCTCTAAGTTGCTGTCACCATAAAATTTATCCATATCAAACTCTTCTATCGCAGCAACATTAGATGTGGCATTTTCATCTATGAATTTGGCAATGCTAGTTTCAACAATTCTAGTGCTTTTGGATGGACAGTAAAATCTGTAACCCTTTGACTTG
Organism: Dryas drummondii; assembly: GCA_003254865.1. Lineage (NCBI taxonomy): Eukaryota > Viridiplantae > Streptophyta > Magnoliopsida > Rosales > Rosaceae > Dryas > Dryas drummondii. The sequence continues at coordinate 103,829 of QANW01011795.1, read as the reverse complement.
TCTGGATAGCCAATGAAGTAGCAGCTTGTGGTTTTGGGGTCCAATTTCTTTTCATTTGGGTTGTATAACTTTGCTTCTGCCTTGCAGCCCCAAACCCGAAGGTGTAGTAGCCCTGGTTTTCTCCCTGTCCAAAGCTCAAAAGGAGTCTTGTCTAACACTTTACTCGGAGCCCTATTAGATATGTAGTTAGCTGTCTTTAAGGCTTCCCCCCATAGAAAACTAGGTAATCCAGTGTTGCACATCATCGACCTAACCATTTCCATAAGGGTTCTATTTCTCCTTTCAGCCACTCCATTTTGCTGTGGAGTTCCTGGTGTGGTGTATTGGGCTTTTATGCCATGTTGCTGCAGGTACAAGGCAAATGGCCCCATATGTTGTCCAGCCTCAGTGTATTTCCCATAAAACTCTCCTCCCCTGTCAGACCTCACAATCTTTATTTGCTTTCCAAGTTGTTTCTCAGCCTCTGTTCTAAATATTTTAAAAGCTTCAAGTGACTGTGATTTCTCAGAGATGAGATACACACTGCAAAACCTGGAAAAGTCATCTATAAAGAGGATAAAATAGGAATTCTTGCATATGGTCTGAATCGAAAAGGGTCCACAGATATCAGTGTGAACAATTTCTAACAACTCACTGCTCCTATTTGCTCCTATCCTTCTGGCCATTGTAGTTTTCCCTTTTATGCATTCTATGCATTCTGCAAAATCTGAGAAATCAAGGTTGGGAATGATGTTTTCTTTAATCATAACCTGTATTCTCACTTTAGAAATATGTCCGAGCCTCTTATGCCATAAGGCTGATGAGTTTTCGTTTGTTCTGGACCTTTTATTCATTGTCAATACATTTACTTCATGCATTTCATTGTGTATGTTAGTTTCAGAACATACCAATTTCCAGTGATCATTGATAAGGGCAGCATTTCCAACCAAAGAAGAATTTAAAAACAATTGCAAGCCACTTTTATTGATAATAAAATCATAATTCTTCCTAACAAGTTGAACAACTGAAACCAGATTCCTACTTAATGATGGGATTACAAAAACTTCAACTAAAACTAAGACAAAGCCTATTCCTAAACTAATGTTGACAGCTCCTATGGCCTTGACTGCAACTTGCATCCCATTTCCTACTCGAATGTTAACTTCATCCCTCCTTGGTTTCCTCCTTCTTGTGATACCCTGCAAAGAATTTGCAATATGAATGGGTGAGCCTGTATCAATCCACCAAGAATTAAGGGAAGAATCAACTAAGTTAACTTCGAGATAAAAGCAATGGAAATTACCTTTCTTTATCATCCATGCTTTCCACTTTATGCAATCTTTCTTAAAATGGCCAGGTTTGTGACAGTGAAAACACTTAAACTTAGTGGTTTTCACTGCCTTTAGGCTATCTGAAATTGGTTTGGAGCTGCCAGCACCATCAGTTGTTCCTCTTGGTTTCGAAAATTGCTTCTTGTTCTTAAATCCTTTCTTCCCATTATTTCCCTTATGCACGAAGTTCACTTCAGCTACTGCCTTACCTTTCTTGTATTTTTCCTCAGCCTTGACACACATACCAATAAGCTCGTTGAGTGTCCATTTTTCTTGTAAAGCACTGTAGATGTCACTGAGGTATTCATACTGCTGTGGCAGTGACATCAAAACCTGATGGACCAGAAACTCATCAGCTATTGGTATCTTTAATGCCTTCAGTTTGGCTGCAATATCAATCAAAGACATCACATATTCTCTCACACTTCCCCTGCCATCATATTTCTTATTAGTCAATGCAGCCATGAGGTTACTGGTTTCAGCCTTTTCGGACTCTTTGTATTTCTCACTGATGGACTCAAGATAGGCTTTAGCAGAGTCATTGTCCTCAATTCCTCCCTTTACAATGTCTGCCATGTTTCTCTTCATAATCAGAAGTGCCATTCTGTTGGCCTTTTCCCATTTCTCAACCTTAGCCTTTTCATCCCTAGTACTTGCAGCTGTTATTGCAGTTGGTTTGTCCTCTCTTAATGCCAAATCCAAATCATTCAAGCCCAGCACAATTTCAATGTCTTGCTTCCACTTTTTGAAATTGTGACCATTCAGAGGCTCAATGTTGGCAAAACTCACAGATGCTGTAAAGTTATCTAGCTTAAATCAAATCAAAATAATAATAATAATAATACTGAAAATTGATTGTCATAAATGTATACAAACAATATATATATATATACATATACTTGAGATCTAAACATAGCTTTTTACTTCATGAAACAAATTTGTGCAGTTTCATGTAGTGAAGAAACTAAAGTATATGTATCATGTTGCTTTTCATTTATACATTTCTTGTTCTGAAAGTTCCTTCTGCAATATGTTCAGCAGATTTTGCTATTTTACAAGAAAAGACTGATGTTATAAATGAACCTGCAACAAAAGGGTGAACTTTGTATCTTAAGTATTTAATGGGCTTGATCTCTGTAAAGAGAGCCAACAAATATCTAAGATAGCAAATTTCATGGTATCAAAATCTTGTCTGTTTTTGGTTTCAATGATCATTATGCAGAAGGATTTGGTATTTCTGTCACAATGATAATTGACTTAATACCACAAAAGAAACTAATGAAGATTTTGATCTTTAATTCTGCAGCGGATTTAATTGTGTACTGAATACATTACTTTAACTTATTCATATAGTAAATTACTGATTGATACATTGATCCACAAAAGTACATATGCTAAGCATCAACAGGCAATTAAAATTGGTGCAATATTGTCATGTATCAAAATACTGATGTTTAGTAAAGAATTCATATACATTCGCAGGATCAAATTGTGAACTCCTCATAGCCTCATGTTTAAATAATAAGCAGAATACCATAAAAATATGACTAGACTTTTCGGATCTAATAAACAAAAAATTAAATTTGATTTGTATCTAGTGTATTGCATGGCTCTGATACCACATGTAAGTTATTTCATACATCATTAGCATACACAACTCATAAGCACAAATCAAATATATATATATGTATGTAAATCATATTCTATAAGTTATCATGCTTTCATATCAGGTATCACTCAATTAATACATACCTGATGATGCCATGTCTAATTGCAGGTATTTGACTAGAAGTCCAGGTGCACACCAGCTGCTCGATGATAAGTCACAATGCACAAGTCTTCCAGCCAGCACAATGCTTCAGAACTTCACACGAGATGGGGCAGTGAATGAATAGCTCAAAAATGCTGTGTGGCTGGGGACCTATGCTTTATATAGGGTCTTGAGATCCCGAGTGTCCTCCCACTAAGGTACCTCTCTCTCAATCCTAATTAGACTCCTATATAAAGTCTTATTTAGTTATGTTTAGTGTACAACACATAGTGTTGGTATCCAATTAATCCTAGTTCATACTGGTTTAGGATTCCATCCTTATGTGGACTGGTTATGTAGTGGTTTTGAGTTAATCTCCTTATTACTTGCAACTTAAGTAAAATATATAGTCGAATCCTAGTAGAACAAGGCCTAATGGCCATGAGTATCTTACAGCTCCAAGAATCTTTGTATGGTTTCTTGTGAACACTGATAAAACTAAGTGGCTGGCTTTTGTGCTTGTTATGTGCTTTTGGTTTTGTAGGTTGTGGTAGTGTTCTGTTTTTCTTTGGGATCGTCAATTTTTTCTTGTTGGATTTTTTTTTTTTCTTGTTTTCTTATCTTGAGCTAAACATTTCTTGCTGATGAAAAACTGCTGTGAATAATGGTTTGAAATGCTTTCAACTTGACAAGCTGCAGAGAGAATATTGGAGCTGAAGATTGTGCTCTGATTTTTCGGGTGAACTTCTTCCTGTTGCGTAGGATTCTGGGGGTTAAGACAAAGGGCTCACAGAAGCAAGAGAAAAATTGTTTGGATCATTATTTCATTTGCACTAAGTAATACTTTCTGATATATACATTCTTATTTGAAGCCGATTCATTCCAACATATCAGTATGTTAACTAACTACAGAAAAAAGTTTGATTGGAATGTTAGTAGAAATACGTTAAGTGATTTTAATGAAGGAGAGTAACTGGTCCACTGTTGTACACCTCATGGAGTGAAGAAAAAAAAAAAAAATTCTCCCTTATATTTAACATTTTTAATCCAAATTTTAAGGAAAAATTTCATTTTAGTATTTTTATTTTACTTTGTACAGATTAAAACCTTATTACTTTAAAAATTTTAAATAAAACTCTTTGACTACTTTCACGTCTTCTTGTTTTTTTTAATATCCAATTCGAGCGCTTGACAATGGTTCTGAGCACTCGATAGTGTTTTTTTTATAACAACTTGGCGCTGCAACAAGTGCTCGTTAATGATTCTTCTTCTCTTTTTAAGGGTATAGGGTACAGGTTCACCTCGAACTATTCTAGAGTGTAGAATGAAGTCTGTGGAAGCTGCATGTTACAAAAATGAAATGCCGAGCGCTTAGAATACGTGAAATTTTTTTGCAACCGTACATTTATAGGAGTTTAGTTAAAATTTTAAAAGGCATAAGGCTTTAGTTTGTAAAAAGGTACAAAATTACTTAGCCTCTTTACTCTTTAGTCATACACTCTTAAAAGTAATTAGAAAACCCAAGTCCTCGACGGACTCTCAAGTCCACGAAGTGGTGTAATTCAAGGGCTCAGTTAAATCTCTATTACTCTCTCTGGATGCTCGAGCATCCTTCCCTCACGCTCAAGCGGGACTCTTGCTGCATGCAGTTTTTTTAACGTCTCTTCGATGGATTTGAGCCGCTTACAAAATTTTGTTCCTGAAACCAACACAAAGTTAGTTGGTCTGTTTCTAGGGCTGGGTCGGGTTGACCGAAAAACCGAGGCCGAGCCCAAAACCGGCCCAACCGATACCGGAAAAAACCGTACCGGAAGTTCGGTTTGACTACCGAACCGGGAGGTTCGGACTCGGTCCTGGTTCCCATATCCTTAAACCGTCGGTAAACCGAACCGAACCGAATATACTTAACAAATCATTTACATAATTCATTTTTACATTTCTAATAGATTTCTTATACATTTCTAATAAATAATTTATAATTTTATATAATATATTTCTATAATTTATATAAAACATATATAAATTTATAAACCCCTATAATTTTAATTTATATGTTTTTTAATATATATACATATATATAAACTAATTAAAAATACCCTAAACCATAATATTAATATATTATACTAAATTAGTGAATGGAGTCAAGGCCCAAAAATGGCCCAAAATGTGGCCCACAACATGGCCCAACATGTGTTCGGTTTAGGCCCATGACCGAGCCGAGCCAACCGGATTCTTCGGTTGACCGGACATCGGTTTACCGGCTTGCCGATCTCGGTTGCCATGGAGGCTTACCGGAGGGGTTCAGTTCGGTCTTCGATTTTGGGGTTTCGGTTCGGTTACCGATCCGAACCCACCCCTATCTGTTTCTGTGCAAAGTGAAGTCCCTCCACACAAAGAAAAATAGATTAAAAGGTCAGTATAGCATTAGGTTGAGGCAAGGTATCATACGAGGAAGCCTTTTTTGGCTGTCACTACTTGGGGATTCACTCTCTTCCACACGCATTCTTTCTTAGTTTACTTTATAATTCATATATGTACACATATGCATCTCTCACTCTTGTACTGTCAAACCACCATAAAGAAGCAAAAGATGGCTTACCATGTCAATTCTCTTCTTAGATCCTTGTTCATCTACATTATTATTGCATCAGGTGAAATATTCTTTCTATTGCCCAGTTTAGTTGTTAAGTGACAACAAAATTCCAGGGATGTTTTAATCTTTGTGGAATAAAATGTTGGAGCACAATCATTAATTTGCCTCAGCATTTGGATTGTAATTTCTTATTTTGAAAGGCTATTATTTTCACTTTTAGGCTTACAAACTTCTTTCCTATTTTGTCGGTTAGGGGGTGAATTATATGCAAGTGCAAAGACCTTCACCATAGTAAATTACTGCAAGGAGACGATATGGCCTGGGATAACACACGGTGAAAACTTCAATGGCAGTGGTTTTACATTGAAACCAAGTCAATCTGCAGTCTATACTGCTTCAGCTGATTGGAATGGCCGAATATGGGCTAGAACTGGTTGCAATTTTGACAGGAATGGTAATGGCACATGCCAAACAGGTAGCTGTGGCACCACCATCAATTGTACAGACCCTGGTAGCCCACCTGCCTCAATTGCAGAGTTTACTCTTGGGGAGATTGATTACTATGATGTTAGCCTGGTGGATGGCTTTAATTTGCCTATACTAGTTAAACCTACTAATGGCAAAGGAAATTGCAGCACTGCTGGTTGCGATAGAGATTTGAGGCAAAATTGCCCACCAGAGCTTGCAGATAAGGCCAATGGAACAGTCATTGCTTGTCGGAGCGCATGCAATGTGTTCAACACCGACGAGTATTGCTGTAGAGGGATGTATGGAAATCCTGAGACATGTCTACCAACTAATTACTCAAGGAGTTTTAAACAAGCTTGCCCTGCAGCATATAGTTTTGCATATGACCCTGCCAGTATTATAACATGCTCTGGGGGAGACTTCACTATCACCTTCTGTGCATCAAGGTAAGAAGATCACATTTAAACCAAATGAAAATGGTTTAGTACTTTATTGACACTAAGCAATTAATAGTTTATTAACAGATTTATCACATTTTATAAACGGTTGGATGACAATCATATGGTTAATAAAACACATGTTATAAGCACTTACAAGTAAACAGTACCTGTTAAAGAATATTTGCCAGATTCATACATTGCATGCATTTTCAAGTCTAATTAATTTATCAAAATTGGACCTAGGAACCAAACGGTGTGCACTTACCATGATAAGCAGCTTGTTTGTAATGGATCAAAGGACTTAAAAGCACTCTCTCAAAGATGGTGGCCATTACTGCTCGCACTACCCTTGCTTTTTAATTTCCAGACTATGTTTTAGCAAATTCTGTAGATTGTCATTCACTTTTTCCTAATTGTAATTTGCAGCTGTATTTTACATTATTTTCTCCTTTTGTGTTTCGTGTTGAGTTCTTTTTTCTTTTCTTTTTTTGGTGTTGAGCTTACCATACAAGTTCAAAGAGAAAACATCTAAAGTTTTCCAATGTGAATTAAGTGATATATGATATGTTACCTTATTATATAGTCATCTGTAAGCTAACTGGACAACAGGCATAGGTCAACTAGGCATGAAAGTGATATACAGAATGTCTCCACCATGAGCATATTAGAAAAAGGATGCAGTTGGATACACTATTTTACGCAAATTACACTTCAAAAGATAAAATAGAGCTCGAAGACATATCAGTTTGCAGAGCTAAACTCAGATAGTTCAATTCCAGTAGATGCCCAGAACACATCTTTCATGTAACATGCATGAAAACCAAACAAAGATGCCAAACCCTTTCATAAGAAGCTAAACAACCAAAACCATACAAAAATGCCAAATCATTTCATAAGAGAAAAAAAAAAAAAAAGTGTGATGCTTGAGTGGCATAAGGAAAATGTATGATGCACCTCACTGGAATAACCAAAATACAACTTACAAAACTGTAAAAGGAAACACTGCAAAAGAAAATAGTTTATAGGTTTCACCTGGATGAGATCCAAATCAGCTGGCCATGTTAACAAGGACATACCGAGGCAATAAGAAGAATCTGATAGTTTTCTTATTCTCTTATGTACCTGAGCAAACATCTAAATCCACTCCTGTGCTGTGCATTTAAGTTCATGCAGCATGGTAAGATGATAAGAAGAATCTGAACCTGAGCAAACAATCTAAATCCTCTCTTGTGCTGTGCATTTAGGTTCATGCAGCATGGTAAGATGATGAAAGCTTAATTAGTACATGATTCTGTCTCTCTCTCTCTCTCTCTCTCTCTCATGTTTCTCTTGTGGAATAAATAACAGGTTTTAGGACTGATCTAGTCAGAGCCATTATGTAAACAACTCAAACAATGCAATTGAGTGAAGAAGAAATAAATTGACACTAAATGTGTTCCATTTTCTGTACAAATAATGGAATGAGAAAAATTTCATCATATTTATTTCTCCATAAATGAGGTAGTATTAAATTTCAATTTATGAACCTACCACGTATAATAAGGATCTATACAGAATTGTTGCTGCTAGGACTCTTTTCTGATTTTTCTGGGTCCTTATTTTCCTTTCTATCAGGTTCTGGTATGGACTCATCACTTCCAAAAGGTAATACAACAACAGGGGCTGCAGGCACTGTCTCCCAACGCTCCTTCAAGAAATTTATGAACCTCTTAACCATTTCCCTCCTGAACTCAAGTTCCCGTGTAAACAGATCGAAGATAAAAAAGGCAAGAACATATTTGAATGGGACAACGAGGAGAACGGTCGCAAAAGATAGCAACGCCAGTGCAACCTCAGTGGTTATCTGATAAAAGTTTAAACCTTGAGTTAAAACTGAACACTAAAATAATTTTACTCATAAAAGAACCAAATGAAAGCAATTTCACATGACAACTTAACCATACCAAACACATCCATGCCTACTAACACAATCTAAATATTTATATTAACCATTTTTTCTTTACAATATCTAATGAGTCAGAAAGGTCGCCTAGAGTATCTGTCAAATCAAACATATCTTACAATGTTACCAGGCCATTCTTCATAAAGTACCAAGAGGATGGTACAATTACCATCCATACATGAAACTAATCCATCCCCTTTCCTGCCCTTAATATAATTTACTGTTTCACTTGCATTAACTGTTTTTCCTAAATGGCATTTTTGCATTGACAAGGGGCAGAGTTCTTGAGCTTCTCTTATTATTATTTGTCTGGGAAAATGATTCATATAGAAGCACCCATAACATCATGTTGCAAAGATAATAGCACTTTCTTTCTTGGTTGGAAAAGATAAAGCAAGGCTTGAACCAATGCCAACTAGCCGCCAGGCCATTAATTGGTAATATACACATAATTAAAAAGATGACTAAAAAAATGGACCCGAAGCATAGCATAGATCCACTCACATAATGCAAGGAGGTGTAGAACTGAGAAGAAATTTTAAGAAGGAAAAGAGGGAAATAAAGAGATAGATTAGAAGACAGAAAAAGAGATGGAAGAAGAGAGACAAAGAAGTAGAAGTAGAAGAGAAAATAGAAAGAATGAAGGTGCGGGTGTGTGTATATGTATATATATTTATATACACAAGTTGTCTCTTAAGGAGACATCCGCAGTCCAAACAGCACATAATTTTTTTTCCCCCGTTAGGGTGTTTTAGGATTTTAGGGCCAAAAGCCAACTTTTCATCCAAAAGTAATAAACCTTGTCCTAAAGCAAAGACAACCACAAAATAAAAAATAAAAAAAAAAACAAAAAAAGTAATGGGACATTCATATGGCCGAGACGTCTGCGGATGTCTGTTTAGGAGAATTTTTTATGTATATCTAGGGGGGATTCTCACTTCTAGACATCCGTATTTTACTTAGAACCAGCTCTTAACTCTAAACTGTTGGATGTATCCTACGCTTTATAGCTTTGCATCCTTAAAAGATAAATAAAACCTAACTGACAGCCTCTCTCTCTCTCTCTAGATCTCCCTTTTGCCTTCCGTGTACAAGTTCTAATAGGTGTGCATGTTTTTGCTCTCTCACGACCCCGGCATTTCTTTAGACAAAGACCCCGTTTTTTACTCTTTTCGGATGGAAAATATATCTAACGCCGCCTGATAGAGGCAGAAGCCGGGTCGGCAACTTCAGCCAGTGCTGGGGCCTAGTTTCTCATTTTTTGCTTCAGAAAGACAGTCTTCGTTTCTTTTTGTTTGTTGTCTCTAATAATGGCTTTGATCTCTCTCCCTCTTAAAGATCTCCTTTTTGCCTTCGGTGTACAAGTTCTAATAGGTTTTTACTTTCTATTATTTATTCTTCTCCTTCATATTTCTCCACTAGTGCTTCCTGCTGGCCATTTCAACAATACCCAAAATCTATTTTAAACATCTGAAATTCAGAACTGATATGGGATTTTAAGTTCATGAGAAACTAAATTCAAAAGAACCTTCTATTCCTACAATTTAATCTAAAACTGCGATGGGTCCTAAAATTGAGTTGACAAGGAAATAAAATTGTATTCTAAAAATTTAATCCATGACTGCAATGGCTTTCAAAACTCACGAGCAGATAAACTGAAATGAGTGTTTTTGGTTTTAAAATCAACCAGCACATGAATCAAAAGTAAAGGATATACAGACTCGAATTAATTTCAATACTCCAACAAATGCATAGAATTTTTCAATACCATTAACACCACATATATAGGCCAAGCTTGTTCCAAAAATAAGGAGTTAAGGACTAAGAAGAAAGAAAACACATTGAGAAAGAGAAGGCACGGTGAGACAAAAAGAAGAGAAAGAAATATATATATATTGAGGGATCCCTCAATTAAAGGGTAAATAAGGGATCTCTTGTGGGCCTACTCTGCATTGTTATTCGATGATCCAAGCCGCCTATATTTTTAAGTCTATTCAATGTTTAACCTTGCAAAAATTAGGTAATTGGAAATCATTTAACCGTTTGATTAAATGATTATCATTTCAAGTGTTTGTTGAAACATAATGTTAATCTATTTATTTATTTGATCAAAACTAGATATCTTAATGATTTTCAATTTGTGTAATTTTTTGCAGAGATGATCTCTGAATAGAGACCTAAAAGATAGATGGCTTAGATTGTCTAACTACAATTTGGGGTGGACCCTACAAAGGATCCCTTAATAGAAGGGGCCTGTATACATTGAGGGATTCCTCAATAGCACGGGCCGATCCCTCAATAGAAGGGGTATGTATATATATATATAATTTCTCTTAAGCATATGCTAATATTGGGATACTATCTGGATTAAGCTGTCAATCAATCAGCCAGTGTAAATTCAATATATTCTCTTAAGGATCGATTGGCACCCATTCACTTATATGTTAGGAAAAATCTAAGTTTTAAACAGTGATTCAACATCCTAAAGTAAGCAACCATGTCGAGAATGGAATCTAAATTTGGTATCTGTTTTTCCACCCAAAGTTTAATCCAAGTCTCACATTACTACCCATAACTATAAGTAGCTTCCATAGCCCAATTTACCCTTTTTCGTCCATTCCGTCAGCCAATCCGTCAAAATTGGTGACATGGCAAGGGCATTTTTGTCTTTTCATTCAATTTCTTCCATTTGGACAAAAACAATTAATAAAAAATTATGATATTTAAAAGAAAAATTAATTCAATTAAAAAATTGAAAGAAAAAACAAAACCCCAAAAGCAGTCCCCTGCTCCTCCTCCCCACCCCACCACCCTTCCCTCCCAACTTCAACAATGCCAATTTGCCCATACCCGATTTAAACTAAAAACACCCATAACCCACTGCTTGGACAACCCCGCCTGTGAGAACCACTTTCTTCCTTCTCTCGTCTAGTACCACTTTCTCAGAGGCAATAACCCCTGCTACCTCTTCTAATTTGAGCTACCATATTTCTCACTGATCCTCCAAAGAAAAATAAAAAGAATAAAAGAATAAAAAAGAAAAAGAAAAAGAAGAAGAAACCAAGGTTCCCCATTTCTGCATATTGAGTACACCATTGCAGAGAAACCATGGAAAGCTTCCCAAATGTTGAAGCTTTTGTTACAGAAGGGAAGAACATAAAAGATAGAATACAAATCACAAAATTACTTATTTCAAACAATAAAACCCCAAAACCCAGCATCAAAACTCAAATTTGACAGAAGGTCAAAGGAAGGACAACGATGGGTGAAAAAAAACCCAAAACGAACACTAAAATTACAGGGGCGATTCATTTTCGTAAACTCAAACTTNTTTCAGTTTTTATTTTCAATTGTGTTTAAAGGTTTTAAAATATTAAAAAAATTTATTAAATCTTTGTACAAGTGACATCACATAGGCAAAAAATAGGCCCACATGTAGATGCCATGTCACCAATTTTAACGGATTGGCTAACGGAATTGATGGAAAAGAGTAAAATGGGACACGGAAACCGCTTATGGGTGGTAAAGTGGGACAAAATAAATTCCAGGTGGTAATGTCAGATTCAAATGAAACTTTAGGTGGCAAAACAAATATTAAGCCTATATATAAATGTGTATATAGATATACATATATATTCTAGGAAGACCACGGAAGATGATATATTTTGTTGAAAGGGATCTAAACACCATAATGCGCAAGAGAGATCTTTAGTGACATCAAAACACTAACGATTTGCATTAATTGCAAACTTCAAATGATAAATACATACCTGAGGCTGACCGGAAAGGATAATTGTATGTATTTTCAGCAGCATGACATTCAGATTCTGTAAATAATTTTCCACATCACGCATGGCATCTTTTACGGCTATAATTTTTTGAATAGTATTAGAAGGAGGCTGATCACGGATAGTAACTTTTCCAAATGATCGTCCAAGGCGGCCTTGCTCTTTTAGCCCCTTCAATGTCAGCATGACAGCTGCCAAAATCATCAATGCTGTTGGGAAGACATATGACAGCAAATTCCTGGAAAAGTATCTCAACAGATTAGCTCAACGTAAAATCATAGTGTGCAAAATTTAGTGGCACCAATTAGAATGCATACGAAAAAACCAGTTGAATTGAGTACTCAAACAGTATGTTAGATTTAAGGAAGAAAGATAAGAGATTTTAGAAAGTAGGTTCAGTGTTTTATTAAAGACAGCCGCTTCACCTCAACAATGATTTTATATGATAAAAGATACTACATGATACCATGTTAAAGTTGGATATCCAACTCAACCAATTGACAATGAGTAGAGAGGCTCAAAAGAGGTGCAAGGTTTACATAAGCAATTTGGGCTTTTTATATTCTCAACATGCCTCCTCGAGCGTGGCCAGACTAAGCCCAACACATGGATCAATTATATTAGGTGATGTGGAGCACATTTAACTGACTGAGCCTGACACATTAAGGAATTGTCCACTCTAATCTCATGTTGAGTTGAGTACTCAAACAGTAGGTTAGAGTGAAGGAAGAAAGATAGTGACAAAAAGCTCTCGGACAAAGAACATTACCCTATATATTTTACAAGAAAACTCTTAGAAAGAAACTCCACAAAAGATACTATCTAAATTAAATTACAACGAACTTCTAGAGCCAATGTAAGTGTTTTTATGTCAATTTATAGAATCATGTATTCTTCAAAATTAATATAGGATCTAATCGCCACAACAAAAATATGCAGAATTGCATAAAGAAAAAGGAAAGGGGCACCAACACAATTGTCTTCGAATTCCCTATGAAGAGGAATATATGAACACATTGGTAGTGGTCACACCAGTGGCATCTAGAAACAGGTTTGTTTCTCAAACATATTCGCAAATAAGAAATTGATCTGTTCAACTATTTATAAGAAGGGAGATTTGAACTTGGAATCTCCTCTTTAGAAGAGAGGTGTGGCTACCAATTGGGCCTTAGACACAAATTTAGAAACAAACATTTAAAAAATCAAACCTAAATTAAAACAAAATGAAAAGTTATCAATACAAAAAATTTACAAGGAAAACATTAAGGATAACGTTACAAAACCATAGTCATCAGACATCTCCCTGTCAATGGTCACATAAAGAAATATAGATCAATATCTCTGTAACAAGCAATATAAGTACAACCATATACACTCCTCAACTTTCTAGGGATAATGCATACAGAAACTTTTCCAAGAAAATGTACCTACCTGAAAATAATTGTATAGACAAATGCAAGAAAAGAAACAGTCAAGTATGGCTCATCCCAGCGCCTAAGTTTTTCAAAATTCATGGCAGTTATGGTAAGAGGAAGCAGAAGTTCCTGCAGAAAGGAAAATGCCATCAGCAACATTGTTTATTTTATTGTTACATTATGTTTCAAACATAAGAAGAAAACAACCAAAAGAATTGTCTACAGAAACATATGCCATAAAAAATAAAAATAGAAAAACTACATGCTGCAACTTCACAATGCCAATTATCGTTTCCTGTCATTAATCAAACCATGTTAATCACTTGCAATGCAACAGATTATTGTTAGATAGAGAGTATGCCCTCAAAACAATTAGTTAAATGAAATTACTTTATGATTCATACTGTGGACGTATAATATTGATGAGATAAAGGGAAAGCATGGGAACTATGTTAAACTTTAAGTAAAGAAAGTGGTTTATTTATTACATACATGAGGGACGCGTGAATAAAAAATGCTTGTTACTTCAAATAAAACATAATCAGAATATTAATCAAAACACTGCCTCCATACATTGATAAGAGTTAGCGTGTATATAGGTTTTCCTTATTTAGCTAGGAGTTAATGTCATAGCTGTATAGTTGACTTACCCTATTTGGTCTTTGTACTCTTGTATAAATATACCTTGATATATGAAATTAAATCATTCAGCCATATTCTAATTTGGTATCAGAGCCCTAGGGTTTTTTCCTTTAAGTTTTTTTTTAACGCTACAGTACTCCGGTGCTACAGTATTCCGACGCTACAATACTAAAAAAAAAAAAAAATTTGGCTAAAGATTTCCACTGCCTACTCTCTTTGCTGAAGAAAAAAAAAAATCCTAATTCTACAGCTGCTGCCTTTTCCACAGAGAAGCGGCCCCAGCCTTTCTTTGTGCTGCCACTGTGTCTACTTTTTTTCGAAAACCCTAGCCCCAATCGTCTTCTACCAAACCCTTGCTGCAATCTTCTTCTGCAACACACATAGCTGATGAAAGATTATCCAGTTTTGACTCCAAGTCCTCTCCGATCCTTGAGAATAAGGTGTCATCTATGTGACCATTCAGGAGACTTCTTCTCCAATCCATATCAAATTGGATGGCACAAATTATCGCATTTGGTCTAAGATTCTGGAGATGCATATTGCCGGTAGAAAGAAGAAGGGCTATATTACTGGGAGGAAGGTTGCACTTGCAGAGGCAGATCCTGCCTATGATGAGTGGGAAGCTAAGGATGCTCTAGTCAAGTCATGGCTCATCAACTCCATGATGCCTAACTTCATGTCTCATTTTGTTCAGTGTGGAACAACGAAGGAGGTTTGGGATGCTGTTAAGAGGAGCTATCTTGATGCCTCTGATTCGTCTCAGGTTTATGAATTGATGAAGAAGACCTTTCAATTGCGTCAGGGTGGCCGATCTCTCACAGAGTACTACAATGAGCTGAACTCCATTTTCATGGAGTTAGATTATCGAAGGCCTAATGATATGGAGTGTACGGCTGATGCTAAGAAACAGAGGAAGCGTATCGTTGAGGATCGAGTTTATATGTTTCTTGCCGGTCTTGATCACAGTTTGGATCAGGTCAGCAGCCGTGTTTTGGCTGCTTCTCCTTTACCAAGCCTGGAAGAAGCCTACTCACTGGTTTGTCGCGAAGCACAACGACAGGTCACCATGAGCACTGCAGATAGTTCTGAGGCTTCAGCCCTAGTAGTCCAGAAGAGCAATTTTTGGCCAGCTCCTCTTGCTGGTTCCTCTGAGTCTTCTGCTCGTCTCTGTACTTATTGCAATGGTACTCGACATACAGTAGATGTTTGTTGGAAGAAGCATGGTTATCCGGAGTGGTATAAGCTTAAGCAAGCCGAGCAGAAAAACAAAACATCTTCTCAGGTTGCTCTTGCAGACTCCTCTCTCTCTTCTGCTTCTCAAGCTTCTCGAGTTTCTTCTCACGGAGGTAATTCTGGTTTGGCCTTTCTTTCTTCTATTAACAATACTTGGGTTATTGATTCAGGGGCTACTGATCATATGACTAGTCATTCTTCCTTGTTTAAATCTCTAATGTCTCCGCATGTTAAGTCTGTTCAGGTTTCTAATAGGACTCCATGCCGATTACAGGGGCTGGGACCGTCTCTCTTTCCCCTTCACTATCCATGTCTTCTGTGTTGCTTGTCCCTACCCTTTCAAATAGTCTTCTTTCCATTAGCCAGCTTACCAAGAGTCTTAATTGTTCTGTAACGTTTTACTCTACTCATTGTGTGTTTCAGGACAATCTCACGAAGACGACGATTGACACTGGCAGAGAGAGGGGAGGACTTTACTACTTGGAAGGGGCTAGGCAGTTGCAATTAGAGTCTGGCTGTGGGTTTCAAGTTGAAAGAGGGAAGTCTGAACGGAAGAAGATTCTTTTATGGCATTGTCGTCTAGG
Source organism: Dryas drummondii (assembly GCA_003254865.1). NCBI lineage: Eukaryota > Viridiplantae > Streptophyta > Magnoliopsida > Rosales > Rosaceae > Dryas > Dryas drummondii. The sequence continues at coordinate 87,664 of QANW01011795.1, read as the reverse complement.
ACATCTATCGTTTCTTTATCTAAAACGTTTGTTTCCTATGTTATTTCTCAATATTCATGTTGCTAGTTTACGGTGTGAACAGTGCATTTATGCAAAAAACCATCGTGTTCCTTTTAAAGTCCGTTTCAATAAAAGTCATGTTCCTTTCTCATGTGTTTATACTGATGTTTGGGGTCCGTTTTCTACCTCTTCTGCTTTTGGTCGTAAATACTTTGTGTCTTTTATTGATGACTGTACTCGGGTGAGCTGAGTGTATTTGCTGAAGTCTAAGAGTGAGGTTATTAATGTTATTCCTCAATTTTACAAAATGATTGTCACACAGTTTAATTCTCAGGTTCGGGTATTCCATTCTCACAATGGTCAGGAGTTTGTTAATTAGTCTCTTACTGATTTCTTCAAACAACATGGCATCATTCACCAGACGACGTGTGCTTACACGCCACTACAGAACGGCATAGCAGAACGTAAGAACCGTCATCTTCTTGAGGTGGCACGGGCCTTATGTTTTACTATGCATGTTCCTAAACGTTTATGGGCTGATGCTGTCATGACCGCTGTCTTTCTTATTAACCGAATGCCTGCTCGTATTATTGACTATCAGACTCCATTGAGGATGTTGTCACGATTTCACTCTATTCCTTCTGCCCTTAATCTTTGCCCAAAGGTCTTTGGTTGTGTTTGCTATGTCCATGTTCATTCTCTCCACAGGGATAAACTTGATCCTCGGGCTCTTAAGTGTGTCTTCCTAGGTTACTCTAGTTCCCAAAAGGGGTATAAATGTTTTCATCCTCCCACAGGTAAATTCTATGTGTCCATGGATGTTGAGTTCTGTGAACAGGTTTCTTATTTTTTTGGGAAGGTTTCTCTGGCTCCTCTTCAGGAGGAGATTCGAAGTAAGGAAGAGGAACGTTTGTGGCTGGCAGAAAAAAAGTTTTGGATTTCGAGTGACATCGAACCGGGGGAAAAGGGTGATGAGTTGGAGGTTGAACGGCCAAACAAGTTGTTTGGAAATGTTTATACCAGGAAGAACAACACTGATATTGTTGCGCCTCCTAGTGACTCCAATCCTCCCCTTAATGATACTACCATGTCATCGGATGACTCTTCTGAAATTGACTCTGAGGTACATGTTTCTTCCCCTATAACATTAGCTTCAGATATTGTCTTGAATTCTAACCCTGCAGCTTCGAAGTCTACTATCTTGGAACCACAAGTTGGAGTCCAGGATAGGAGATATCCCCTTCGTACTCATACTGAGCCTGATAGGCTGGGTTTTTCCAAATCATTTCTAATAGTGTTTATCCCATGTCTGATTTTTGTCTCTTATCGTCGTCTATCTCAGTCTCACTTAGCCTTTGCCCTTTAGTTGTCATCTGTCTATTCCTAGTCATTTTCAGGAAGCTCTTGGAGATCCCAAGTGGAAGTCTGCTATGGTAGAGGAAATGAAAGTTCTCCAGAAGAATTCTACTTGGGAATTGGTCGAGTTACCTCGAGAAAAGAAAACAGTGGGGTGTAAGTGGGTGTTTACAGTGAATCATAAGTCAGATAGGACTGTTGACAGGTATAAGGCAAGGTTGGTTGCCAAGGGTTACACTCAAACATATGAGATTGATTATCGAGAGACCTTCGCTCCTGTGGCCAAGATGAACACTGTTAGAGTTATACTTTCTCTTGCAGCTAATTTGGATTGGCCATTACGACAATTGGATGTGAAGAATGTTTTTTTGCATGGTAATCTGATGGAGGAGGTGTATATGGATCCTCCTCCCGGATTTACACCAAAAGGAGGTAAGGTATGCAAGCTGAAGAAGGCGCTGTATGGATTGAAGCAGTCGCTGAGGGCTTGGTTTGGCAGGTTGAGCTATTCTATGAAGGCATATGGCTTTAAGCAAGCCTTGACAGATCACACTGTTCTATAAACGAGATGGTGATGATATTACTTTGCTTATTGTCTATGTCGATGACATGATTATTACTAGTAGTAATATAAGAAAAATAGAGAAGCTTCAGAGCTATTTGGCCAAAGAATTTGAAATGAAGGATTTGAGAGTTTTAAAATACTTCTTAGGCATTGAAGTGTCTCGGTCTAAGCAAGGAATTTTCCTCTCCCAACAGAAGTATATATTAGATCTTTTGGCTGAAACTGGTAACTATGCCTGTGAACCTGTGGATACTCCTATCAAGGTGAACCATGGTCTGACTATCTATCCTGATCAGGTTCCAACAAACAAGGAGAGGTATCAGAGGCTAGTTAGGAAGTTGATCTATCTAGCTCATACTAGGCCTGACATATTATATGCAGTTAGTGTGGTGAGTCAATTCATGCATAATCCGAGCAATCAACACATGGATGCAATGAATCGTATTTTATCTTATCTGAAGTCTTCTCCAGGCAAAGGTATTATATTCTTCAAGCATGGACAATTCGATATTGTGGGATACATCGACTCTGACTTTGCTGGATCCAGATTGGATAGAAAGTCTACTTCACGGTATGTGTCATTTGTTGGAGGCAACTTGGTGACTTGGAGGAGTAAGAAACAGAATGTAGTATCTTTGTCTAGTGCAGAAGCCGAATACCGTGCTCTTCACCATGCAACTACAGAGGTTTCTTGGCTCAAAATCCGCTTAGGTGAACTTGGATATGGTCCTCAGAAACCGATAGTGATCTTTTGTGATAACACGACGACTATTGAGATTGCTAATAATTCAGTATAGCACGATCGAACAAAACACGTTGAACTTGACAGGAACTACATCAAGGATAATCTAGATTCTGGTGTGATTGAGGTTCCTTATATTAGGAGTGTGGATCAGTTGGCTGATGTGATGACTCATGCTGTTACTAGTGGTTCTTTCCATACATCCCTATCCAAGTTGGGCATATGCGATATCTATGCACCAACTTGAGGGGGAGAGTTAGCGTGTATATAGGTTTTCCTTATTTAGCTAGGAGTTAATGTCATAGCTGTATAGTTGACTTACCCTATTTGGTCTTTGTACTCTTATATAAATATACCTTGCTATATGAAATTAAATCTTTCAGCCATATTCTAATTATAAGGACATTAGGCTCTTAATCCTATGAGTAGTAAACAAGATAATAAGGAGTCTTGGATGTGGAGAACAGCGCGATTGTTCGTGTGGAGTTCTTGGCAGTGGAAGACCAAATGTACTGTTTTGGTTTAAGTTAAACCCTAACCCATATATATGCTTGTGGTCTAGATATTCATATAAGATCCATAGATAAATTTCAAAATATACTTCCACTAGGAATAGGATTCCAGCATTGTCACATAATTAATTAATTTAGTATAATCATTAACATAAAAGAATGTTCTTGCAACTTTTAACTACTATAATAAAATTTTAGCCAACTAGATGAGTGAAATACTCATCTTTCTTTTTCATTTTTATTTTTATTTTTATTTTTATATTTTTTCAACATTCTGGTTAACTTCTACAGTAACATTTTAAATTTATTCCAAAATCATGTTTTGCAATGGGATCCAGGGTGGTAGAGTGCATCCATGGAAGGACTCTGAACAGAGCTACCAAGCAGAATCATTGAGTGGCAGAGCAACAAGCCAAAGAAAAAAAAAAAAAAAAAAGAAAAGAGCAAGTTGAAAAGTTGGTAAATTCGAGAAAAAGCTGAATTATAAATGGTCTTAATACTTCTCTGATAATCACAAGCTTAGCATATTATATTATCAGACCTTACATTTATATCAACTACAGCCCAACATAATGTTACTGAAATTTAAAAGTAGAAGTCAAGCCACAACAAAATAAGGAATGTCATTTGTAATCCAAACAAAGGAAAGAAAAATGAAATCCATGTTTGCACAGGATTACTCTCAGATATCTCCATCTTCAGATTAATCTCCTTATGGTTCTTTATACAATTAAGTGAATTTGATAGAAAGAACAGCTACTTTGTTTTTTTTTTTTTTTTTTTGATAAGTAACAAAATTTATTAAAGCAAAATCAGAGTACAAAAAACAAGGAAAGTTGACAAGATATCCACCTACATCTAGAAAACAACAAGACACCCCAAAAACCCTTGCTCTCAAAAAGAACAAAGCAAAACACAGATTGTAACTCTAACAGAAACTACATCTCCTGAAAAAACCGAAACAACCTTATGAAACTGCAGCTCTCGAATCCAACAAAATGACCAATACCGCAAACTCTCTAAATATTGGCGATACAAAGACCATAAGAATGCCCAAAACCTAACGTTATCCCAAGAGGACTCCACCCCTTAAAGTCTTAAAAAATTCTTCTATTTCTCTCCAACCAAATCACCCACAACACAGCCAACACTCCACAAGACGATAGAGAGAAATAATAATAATTAATCATACAAAGACTCGAAAGAGCTAATTCAAGTGGAAAACAAAATAATTAGCACTGAGAGGTTTCACATCAACTACGGCTCAATAGTGGTCAATGTGGATGGTGAGAACCCTACTCTAAAAGGATAAATCAGTTTACAATGGGTGAGAAAAATGATTAGAAAAAACTACAAAAAAAAAAATTGAAAATATTTCCAAACACAACATCCTTGCAAATTACATAAAAATTACAAGCTTCCGATTAGAGTGAAACATTTGCCCAAAAACAATGGGTAAATTACATTTTCGGTCCCTGTGCTTTGACCCGAAATAAATTTTGGTCCCTGTGGTTTAAAAACTGACAATCAATTTGGTCCCTGTGTTTCATGTTGCTTACAATCTTAAGACAATTATGGAATTTCATGAGTTAATTCAAAAAATCCATATTTTTCAATTTGGAAATAATGATCTGTTTGTTCTTTGGGAAAATTTCAATGGGGAATTGAAAGACCATCTTATGGGCTTCTAAAACTAATTTTCATTTTCATTTCCGTGTTTATTTGATAGAGAAATCGAGGGTCACAAAATTTGGAGGTTTAAGGTTCCAAGTTTGAGATTTCTTTGATTTCTTGTTTGAAAATCAAATTCAAGTCTTTTTACATGATTTTCAGTCATCCTTGAGTTAAACCACGAGTTTGAGTTTAAACAAATTTTTAATTGTAATTTGATGCGAATTCGAGAAAAATAAAAAATTGTCCTAAGATTGTTGACGGTTTAAACCATGGGGACAAAAATTGATTTCATGTCAAAACACAGAGACCAAAAATGTAGTTTACCAAAAGCAACAGAATAAAGTGAAACATAGGAATCCCAAAAGAGTATAGAATAATAGGAGTCTGCTCATATAATTATAAAACAAAAATTCTTCAAAAACTATGTCCAAGCCAAACAATGTTGTTCATTGTGCAGTGAAGAAAGTAAGGGAAAGTAGAGGGTGTAGTCATGGAGACAGAATTTATTACCAACCTTGAATAGATCAATGTTACTGGGTATACCCTTAAGGGTTGCAGCATCAATTGTAGCTTGAGTTGTTTCAGCTGCCTGACATTTTTGTTTGCATGTTCGTGTTGCTCTTTCTACAAGAGCCGAATCAGCAACAACATGATTTTTACTCAATACCAGCCCCTGTCTGATTGAAGTATTCTTCCAAAAGCTAACAGAGGCACTTGAAGCCCAAGATGGAGATCTCTTCCACTTCTTCAAGTAAACACTGCCATCTATGTCAAACACATGATTACTGCTCTCAATTATTCCATTAGATGGGCTTGCTCCCAGAGCCGGTGGGTTGTCTGCCTCAATAAACTTTGATATCAGTGGTCCACCCCAATAATTTACTGCTAGAGTCTGAGATACAATATCACCATAGGGTGCATATTGCAAATATGTAAACTGAACAAGTTTGGTGGGATCATCTAGTAACTTCCTCATAAATTGAAGAGCCTGTAGTCTAGCTATACTATTAATGGCACTGGTCATAGCTCTTTCCTTCCCTTTGTGAGCACCATAAACATGAAATATCGATTCATCAACTTCCTCTGGTCCATACTCACGGATGAACTTGTGTAAAGCAATAATTTCACTAATAAACGCATGCCAGACATCTCGCCTCATTTCTCCACCCAGGTCAACAAATTCCAGCACCCATGTTTGTGATCTGTATCAACATATTTAGCAAATAGATGATATAGCTCTTTAAGAATATAAAGAATGAAGAAAAAGAATCTGCATACTTGCATGATTACACAAACCCTGAACGGGTCTAACAGAAATTCAAACCTTAGGATTTTGGCTGATAGAAGAATTACATAAAAGATTAAGATACCCTTGTAAACTACAAATAATACCCTTGTAATTGCCAAACTACTACTGCCAATTATTGTTTTCAAACTTTAAAACACCATAACATTCATTTTGCATAACCATTCTCTATAAAACTTGAATTTGTGGAAAACATTCTTCAATATCAGGAGGGGAGAAGGAACACTGATTTTATTACTATGCAAAAGAGAGATTCCATAATAGTGGACAAGAAGTCCACTTTCAAAGACACATCAAGAAAGCTTAAAACGATCAGACAACAACCATAGAACATAGTCTGAAGAAGCTTACTCACTTGGGACCATATGATACAGAGATTGCAGAGTCAAAGAGAACAGAACCCATAGGTCCAACTTTTGCTTTCTCAACCCGTATCCCTTGTTTTGTAAGATCCAATCTTATAGAATCCTTCGGCCCAAACAAGCCAACTGCCTGCAACAGAGAGTAAAAAATATGAATGATTTTAGATGAGAAAAGCTCCAACTGAACATATAGAAATAAAGAAGAAACCACAACTAGAAGCAGATAAAACATTTGAAAGCATAATCAGAGTCATAATTCTGGAGGACAAGATTTAATTTGAAAGAGAATGAATATTATTTTCCCAATTTCACAATTACCAAGCACAGACAAGGGCTTTTTCTTCCAATTTTGTGAAAAATGAAACAACGGGAACTTGGAACATATATTTCTCGATGTCAAAAGGGAAAAAATGATTTAAGTCAAGGAAGAATAATTCTAACTTTTGTCATGATATCCGTATTGCATATTCATAACTTACATTTCTGGCATCACCAAAGTAAAGGTACAAGTCAAAGGAAATGACCGCCTATCTTTATAAGAAACAACAATTTTATTAATGAAGAAAAAACAAAAACAAGATGGACAAAAATTCCACCAGGAACATGGCATCTGGAAAACAAACAGGCCCCACTAAACCTAACAACACCAAATCAGCCAACACTTGGTCCAATATAGCAAACCAATTAAATAGTGTCATGTCAATTGTCAATGCAAGAATACGGAACTCCAACAAAGATTAATTACCTCAAAATACATTGCTTTATCAGTTAAAGTAACTTTTCCTGGCCATGCCATATTGTTCTCCCATTTTAGGGCAGGCCGCTTCCTGCTGGAACTAATGCATAAGATTCTCTCCTCAGAAAGGTTGGGACTTTCTCGAATCTGGTATGATTTTCTTCCTTCATGAACCCTACATAAAAATAATACAATGACCTTCCTAGAGTGTATCAAAATGAATTACTCTATGAACTTAACAGGTGCACACGTGAGAGTGAGACATCACAACACAATGCATAAAAGTCACAAAATAAATGAATAAAAAGAGGTATGAACTCAGATAATAGGCCACAACAAGACTAAGGGGCCGTTTGACACTGCTTTTAGAACTGCCAAAAACTAGTGTTAGCGCTTTTGGTAGCATTTGGAAGAAATAAATAAAAGTGTTTCTAGGTTATAAAAGCTCTTTTAAGTGGTTTTTTGAGAATATGTGCTTCCTCAGGAAACCCTTCCAAGTTGTTTTGCATGAAGCACTTAGAATTTTTATAAAAATGTATATGTGCTTCTAAGAAGAAGCGCTACTAAGCATAAGCTCTTCCTAAGAAGCAGTGTCAAACGGGCCCTAAAATGAATAATATAAAAGACTAATAATTTATAAACTCACTGCCCACAGACAGTACAAATTCATTTGCAAAAAAAATTTGCATCCCACAACAAGAACATATTCATTGTATTTGTGAAAAATAATTTCCAGTAACAAAAGTTCGCCAAACCCTCAAAATTTTATCATAAATTCATCATAGACGAACTCCTATTATTTAGAAAATTATCCAAATAGTTGAAGCCAGTAACAAAAGTTGCAGCCCACAACAAGAATATATTCAATGCATTTGAGAAAAATAATTTCTCTTATTTTTTATAAGAAACGAAATATTTTTCACAAATATTTCGTTTACCAAGAACTTATTCAATGTATCTGTGAAAAATAATTTCCAGTATCAAAAGTTTACCAAACCCTCAAAATTTAATCATAAATTTGTCATGCACAAACTCCTATTATTGAGAAAATTCGCGAAATAGTTGAAGCTACAAGAAAAGGGCTTCAACATGATGTAAACCTATGAAAATGGCAATGGAAGAAATAGTTGTGGCATTTTAGAAGCTTCAAAGAGCCAAAAAAAAAACTCAGGACTTCTTTCCAATCACAACATATGTCTGTTGAGGTTTGTTTGTAACTCCATCCTCAGAGTAGAAACCACCAATTCAAAGGTTTATGAGGTATAAAAGTTAAACAAGATAACAGTAAAACAGAAGGGGGAGAAAGAATGCCAAATGATATCAGTTAGGGCTCCAGTAGCATGGCCAAATGATAAAGGAGGGAAAGAAAGAATGTGAGAGACTAAGGCTATCACAAGCCAACTCTTTGTATCAATGTCATCAGAGCCATAGAGGAAAATTGATCCCAAAATCATAATTCAGGTATTATTCATAGAAGCCAGGTAGTTTTGTTCAAGACCTTTTTTAATACAAAAGAGATAAAATACCTTTTTGTTCTTGAGCCGACTCTTCTACCACTTTAGGTATTCAGGAAAAAAACAAAAGAAGAAAAGAAAAAGGCAAAACAAAACAAAATAAAAAGGTCATATTTTACAAAAGGCTAAATTTCACTTTTAGTCCCTTTAGTTTGGGCCAAGTTCCACTCTCATCCATGTACTTTCAATTGTGCCGATTTTGGTCATGTACTTTACAAAATGTTGTAATTCAAGAACACGTTAGCATTTCCATCCATTAAGTCGTCAAATCTGTTGCAAATTTGGTCCTGTACATTACAAATGGTCGCTATATTGGTCCTGTACTTTACAAATCGTTAGCAATCCAAGGACGGATTTGACGACTTAACAGACGGAAATGTTGACATGTCCTTGAATTGCAACACTTTGTAAAATACAGGACCAAAATCGGCACAGTTGAAAGTATAGGGACAAAAGTGGAACTTGGCTCAAATTGCACGGACCAAAAGTGAAATTTTTCCTTTACAAAAGTAGTGAAAATATTTGACAATGTTATACATACACATAGAATTTTAATCTATCTACACCTCATGATCATGAATACAACATAACATGTTTTGCTAAACTTATCGCAATTATCAGAGAACTACAATTTAAATACATAAGGTTAGTAAAATAACAAACAATGAAACTCACTTGAGAAGTTCATCAACATAAGTCAACCACAAGCTCAAAGAGATGCCCTCTTCATCTCCAGCAATAGCCTTAAATAGATTATGTGCTGTCAACCTATCAGCCACACCAGAAATAGCAGGAGCCATACGAACAAAAGCCTCTTCTCTGACAAGCTTGCTCTGCAATGCCAGCAAGAAATAAGTCTACTTTTTTTTTAGAAGAAACTAACTTTTATATATACTAACAAAATTTACATCTCAATGGACAAGAGATCCACTCAACAAACAATCAGAATACAATATTAATACACATACAAAGACATGTTCATATTCCAAAAACAATCAAAAAATAAATAAATAAATAAATAAAAGGAGAAACCCTAACACATTTGATTTACCCTAAGTCATTGCATCCTTCCAGTATAGTAAAATGACCGAAAGAGAACTTCCTTGAATTTGTAGAGACAAAAGCCCATAAAACCTGGTGGTGAAAAAGGTTGAGGAGAGATTGGGTAGATGGATGAAGGCCTTTCTTTCCAGGAGAAGGAGATTAACACTGGTGCAATCAGTGTTAAACAGCCTACCTACATGCTACTTACCTCTATTCAAGATTCTAGTGGGAGCAGAAAGGCAAGTAGAAAATTTGACAAGAGATTTCTTGTGGGCTGGAGTAAAAGAGGGAAGAAAGGATCATTTAATCAGATGAGACAAGATTGTATAAACCAAGGGAAAAGGAGGGTTGGGGATTGTTAATTTTCTGAAGAGAAATAACACCCTTTTTGGGAAAATGACTATGGAGATTTCCATCAGAAAGGGATTCACTATGGAATGCTGTCATTAGGAGAAAATATGGGCTGCAAGCAAACAGGTGGGATGCAAACTTAGTGGTGAGAGGATCAAGTACAAGCAACTGGAAGGACGTATCTCAAGGATAATGCAGGAGGCCAGGAGCCAAGTTCAAAGTATAGTCCATCCAAGTGCCACATGATTTCAGTCTTTGTACTTAATAAATGCAATTTATGCATTTGGTCCATTGTTCTGGAGTCTTATATTTATCGTCTTGAGTCTCTTTATGTCCTATAATCAATATATTAGGTGTCATAAGTTATGACTTTTTTAATTTCTAAGTGCATTAATTTGGGTATTTTAAATGATTTATGTACTAATGGCTCAAACATTACAAAGTAGCCCTTTTATCTGCACTTCATGATCATGAATACAACATAATATCAATTGCTAAACTTATCAAAGTTATCAGAGAACTACGATATAAATACATAAGGTTAGTAAAATAACACACAATGAAACCCTACGTCAACCACAAGCTCAAATAGATGCCCTGTTCATCTCCAGAAAAAGCTTGTGTTGCATGAGTATATGAACGGTGGCTCAAGCTGTTTGAACAGCACGGCCTGGGCACGTTTCTTCATTATTCAAGTTTCCAGTTTTTAACAGATTCTTTAATGTTTTGAGACTCTTTTATCATTTTGGGACTCCGACTGCAGCTTGTGAATAGGCCTTTAGTTCTAAAGTCTAAAGACACCACTTAAAAGAGGTCATTGAGAGACTTTTAGAGTTTAGAGAGACACTCTTGTGAGAGCTTTTAGAGATAGGGATGGGGATTTTTTAGCCTGTGAATCTTAGGTGTAATTGAGGATTCTCTACTAAGAATTTGGGTTGAGGGAAGAGAGGATATTTATTATGAGGAAGAGCCTATTTTTTCTTCAAATTGTAATCTTCATCATCTCTTTTAGAGTATCATCCTCATTGCCATAGCCTAATTTGGGGTGAACTATATAAATTCTTGTCATGGTTGTGCTTAATATTTTGGTGTTCTTCATTACTGTTTTTGTGATCTTGGGCTAGGGTTTTTGGTGCAGTAAATTCCCTAACAACCGGTATCACAGCAGTCAGTGGAATTCGAGTTCAACTACCAAATTCCTTAGCCCAAATATCACACCAACAAGCGAAAGCAATCACAAAAAAAAAAAAAAAAAAAAAAAAAAAAAAAAAAAAAAAAAAAAAAAAAAAAAAAAAAAAAAAAAAAAAAAAAAAAAAAAAAAAAAAAAGAATCTTTTCAAGTACCAAGCACAACGAGACAAACGCAGGATCTACATAGTTCACCCCAGATTGGAAGGCTTAAAAACCCTAATCATAGCAGGGAAGGCAGTGTAATTTCGCCAGTAACATAATTAAACCCAAAAAGGAATAAGATAAGCAAATAGTCATAATCATAAATAAAAAAAAATAAAAATAAAAAGTTCCTTAAAAAAAAAACAAATAGTTTATGAAATCACCAAAAACCCCTATCATGAATTATGCAGAGTTCTTATGTAATACACGGGATAGAACCATGTAGGTGTAACCATTTGCGCATAAAGTACTCCTCTAGCATGCCCTTGGAGTTGACAATCATTATGAGTCACACTGATTTTGAAACTATTAGCACCATCATCTTCATCGGATAAATAGCTATCTAAATTCCAAGCAGATTGTGAACTTTGAGAATGCCATGTCCCTCTTGACCTATCCTAACTGTCTCACAGAGCATGATATCATTCATATCTTATATAATCTACTAGGACATGCTAACAAAACATATATGCAAAAGATCCATACTAAAGATGGTTCACATCCACTATTTTGCTCTAACTCCTGATAGTCATAGTCAAAATACCATGCAATTTCAAATCAAAGCGTAATGCAACTGTTTATTTGATAACTACTATACGATCATAGAAAAGTCACTATGTTCTAAAGGTTAGTTTAAATAAATAGATGAACCGAAGAAATGAACCTGAAAATAAGCTTTCTCCGAACCATCAGCAAGATCTTCTCGATAAGGATTCTCCCATGCAAGCATTGTTATGAATATCAGTCTTTGGAATGCAGGTTCCTGTTGATGGACCAATATCATCCAGAAACAATAAGAAAATCCAAATCTCATATGAGACATTCCAGAAAGCGACATGGATAAACCAATTCTTATTTAGTGCAAAAATATGGCATAAGATATGAGTTTCACTTGCACTAAGTACTACCAACCTTGAGGGAAGGATGAATATCAGAACTATCCCTTGACAAAAACCTAAAGCAGCAATATTCAACCAAATTACGGGCATCATTATATGTAGACTCAGAAACAAGTGCTTTAAATATTTTCTGCATTTTCTTCCCAGTCAATCCATTCATCCTGCAGATCTTAACTTCAAAGAGTCAAATGATAATTATTATATCAGCATGATAACCATATAAAACCAAGCTCTTGCATAATAATAGAAGTTCTAGACAAATGAAAAGGTTATCCAGCCATGCATGTAAAAACTTATGGCAATATGAGAATAAACCATATACGAGTAAACAGACACAGGAAATATGAAAGCAAAAGTGTGTTCGTCATGTATACAAATGCTGTGCAGTAGTACATATAAACGTATACAGACATTAAATATAGAAAAAATAATTCTTGCTAGAGAGTCTCTCTTGTTATGTTGCCTATCTAGACCATGGATTTGGTGGAGTCTTGTTTGAATGTAGGGTCCAAATTGAGAGTCTGGTAAAATTATATGCCAGATATTTGGCAAGAGAACATTACACTATAAGGCCCTTCCATTGAGGAATCCCTTTAATAACACTTATTTAAGGGATCAATTGTTGGGCTCACTCTACATTGTGTTTTGATAATCGGAATCGTCTACATTTTAGGTCTCCATTGAATGATCATCCTTGCAAAAAATTAGCTAAATCAGGAAGCATTTACCCGTTTGATTAACATCATTTCAACTGTTTATCGAAAAATATTTTGTTCGTTGAAAAACCATTAGATAGCTTAATGGTTTTCAATTTGCCTAATTTTTTGCAAGGATGATCTTTGAATAGAGATCTAAAATTAGACTATTCGGATTTTTGAAATACTATATGGAGTGGGCCCCATGAGGGATCCCTTAAATAAAGTTATTGGAGGATCCCTTAATGGAAGGGGTTTGTACATATATAGGCCCATTCGGGTGCGGACGTCCACACGTTCGCACCCAGCACTGAACACTCAGTGCAGTGCTTGGCCATTGTAAAAAACATACTACTAAGCGCTTGGCGGCATGTTCGCACATCCGTTCGGCCGCACCTAATCGAATCTATATATATATATAGTCCGCTTTTTAAACGGGATCCTCAAGTGCATTGTAGTAATTGACAAAAACAAAATGCATTGTAGTATGATGGCTCTTTATCCTTTTAAACTTTGCAATAAAACGTTTTGCATATTGCAAAAAGGAATTGTAATCATTATACTGAATCAGTTCTCCTCTCAGGATAAAATTCATATTGCAACTGAAGAACCAAGTTACATGGGAGTCACAATTGTAAAAAATTCAAGCAAAAATAACTTAACAAACAAAATCACCTGCTAAATTGCTCTATAGATACAATAGCAGCTAAAGAGAGAATTCCATTTGGTGTTCTGCTGTTAATTGTCTGTTCTGCCATAAATAAGTCCTCCACATCTTGTGTCCCAAAGGCATCACTGGTGATAGGCTTCCTAGTCTGACCAGTTTTTACTAGTGGAGAAGTCACTTCACTTAAAAAGTTTTGGGTCTTCAGTAGCCATGAATTCAACTTTTCTTGCACGGCATCTGTCAAGATAAAAGAATTTAGACAGCTAAAACTAGAAACAAGTTAAAAAAATCGTATGGTAAGAAATAAGTGGTAGTGGTGCATCCTACTTAGACCAAAAAGAAACAAAAAAAAAAAAAAAAAAAAAAAAAAAAAGGTACTAGTGCATTCTGTTCCTTATTGTTTCATTTACATTCTAAACATACAAATTACTTACTTTTTCTTTTTACGGTTACATTTTCTAAATTAGAAGATGTTTACATCATTCAGGAGCCTTATATATTCTATATTATATTATTTTTTAAAACAGAACGACAATAAAAAGTTGTTTTGTAATAGAATACACTTTATGAAACCAGAAGGTTCATGAACCTATGCCTTGACAATCAGCTGGAGACAGTGGCAGAGGAATATTATTGGCATTACCCTGGAAAATCATATCCCTTGTGAGACATGCTCGTGGTGTGCAGAAAACACGAATGAGCACACTTTTTAAATTCTAGTATATAAAGGAACTGGGAATGCTTCAAGTTTTCTTCTTATGTCAGCATGAAAATGACAGGTTGACATAAAGTGGCTACATAGACACACCACAGATCCACCAGAAAACTGAGGATAAATGGTTTTACAATCCATTCTAAAGGTGAGAAATCCTATGGCTAAGGTTCTTGTGACTTTATTACTCTCCATAGGAAGTTAAGACTTAACATACTGATGTAGGACAAGAAGGATAAATGTGTGAGAATGCTACTGTTTGATTAATTTGGGATTTATGTTAGCTGTAAATTGTTCATAGGTATAGAACAATAGGAAAATTCAAAGACGAGGAGAAAATTACAAGAAAATGATAGAAATTACTAGTATCACATGCAGTACAGAAAAAACTTACTAGTGTCACATGAGTAGGCTTCTAGGAATCACTCCTAGATACCTTAGACATCACACCTTGGGTTAGATTGCATCACAAAATCCTATGGATAAGCAAATGCTGCAAAACTCTAAGTTCATTCATGTCCCAAAAATGTATTGCACAAAAATAAAAGCAAACAGAATGTTAAAAGTTAGTCAAGTTTTCTTCGGAAACTTATAATTCTGCAAGTATAAATTACTCAGCTCACCATAGAGCAGCATACAATTCAGAAAACAATCCCATAACAGAGCAACAAGAAAATCAGGCAAAATGGTAAGTGGCTACCCCAAAGACGCCCAGTTACATGCTAGCTTTTGCTATTAACTAATACACTCTATTTTTACAGCACCATGTCCATCAGAAGGTACCACATCCTTAAGCTACAGACACCCAGTTTGATTTTCTTTTTTTCTTTCTTCATTCTTTGTCAAAAAACAGGAAGTTTCTCTGTGTCTTGCAGTTCAATCGTTCTTTTGAACAGTCAAATTGAGACAAATGAGAAAGCTATGAGCTTGTCGATAGTTTTTTTTTTTTTTTTCTTTGTTTTGTTTCCTTTTTATCGGAACGCTTGTCTATGACTTCCAGTTCAACCACAATCTACTCAAAGTTGAAAGGAATTCGTGAAGACAATAGTTTATAGTCCTTCACTATCTAGGACGACAAATAGGGACATAAAATTGCACTGTATGAGATTTTCAGTCTCTGTCTTTCATCCACTTATCAGTGGATCAAGAAGTGGTGACTTCTGGATTCTGGTTTATATCATTTAGCTATAACTTCACCAAGGCTAAGTTAAGTCCCGCAATTTTGCTTCATCAAGGAATTAAGAAAAAAAAAATGAATCAACAAGTAAAAAGAAATAACTCACTAGCATCAATGTCGTTGAGCTTCCACCTATCCCCCAAAGACTGTCCAACAATCTTGAACCGAGACTTATGATACTCTGAAGAATTCCCTGCACAATATCCAAACCTACCCAGACTCCCATGCCAAGAAAACCCAGAACTGGGTACAGCTGGTGATGCTTTAAAGTGGGTAGCTGAGATTTTCGACAGCATTTTTTTTTTTTTTCTCTCTCAAATGGGTCTTGTTTTTCAGGATTGAAGCTTTGAGTTCGTGGTCTATACTCTTCACAGAACTTCAGAAGTCGCAGAAACTTTTGTGGGTCAATTAGGAACTTTTTTTACTGTGCGAGTGTTTGAGCAAACTAATTGGGCAAGTGGGACAGAAAGACAAAGAAAGCTGAAGAGTGAAGCTTTTAGCATACACCGACCGAACTCTGTTGCTGCGTTCCTGGCCTATAAACATTGCACCATGTGATGTGCATAAGATAGTAAATTACGCCAGATTTTGTATGGCTGAATGTTGGTGATTAAATAATGGAATAATGGGTGCAGATAGCTCCAACTTCCAAGCTTCCAAGTTCCGACGTAAGATTGTCACTTACGAGCTAACCCCAAACCTACCCACTTGGTAGATGGGTAATTTCACTGAATAACCCATTCAAATGCCCCTTTTACAATTTTAGGGTAAATACCTTTGCAGCAGACTGCATAAGCCCACTACAAATAAAACCCACCCATACACAAACTTTTTTATTTCCTTATTTACTCTTTTTTGCACTTATTCCTTTTCTGATTTCTTTATCAAGTAAGAATTTTTTTATTCTCTACTACTTCACATACAACCAGATTTCTTTAGTTTATAGCTTATTGCTACACATGCACTAGTACGTGAAGACCACACATGCAAGAAGATAAATAAAGTCTCACTTCTATATGAGCCTACAAAAGCAACAAAACAAGTTAGTAAAAGGCCAAATACAAGAACATATGCAACAACATATGAACACATGCAACAACATGAGAAGAGCTGATGCAAACACAGCCTATATGCAACAACATATCACTTGAAGAGCAAATACAAGAAAACAAGAGAGCAGATATGCATAAAACATCAATTTATGTTGTAATTCAGCATCTATAAATAGGGGAAGCTTTTCATTATTCAGTACGATTCTTCAAGTTATCAGATATCTCGTGTAATAGCTTTCAATTGTATCTCATACTTTGTATACACCATTTATGTAATAAAATTTTCAGTTACCAATACATTTTTCAAAAGCTCTCTATATCTTTAGTTCATATTTAAATTTTAGTTTTTGGTTTTAACTAGAGGACTTCTAGTCCAAAATAGAGAAACACTGCTATAAATATACGATTATTCTGTTAAACCAGGTCCTTATATTAGTCTTTAGAGCTCCTTGACTCTCCAAGAGCCTCTCTACAAGAACATATGCAACAACATATGAACACATGCAATATTTGGAATACTTCTCAAACCAAAACTTAGAAAAAATACGGGGTCTCACAACTCAACTTCCCACTACACCTCCAAATGGCCATTACGAATAAGAATTTAAATTTTTTATGAAATTTGGGTCAGGTCGTTACATACCAAACACCAAAATGGGAATCAAAGTCATTTCCTAACCTTGATTCCATAATTGCTCCAAACGCTGGAATGGAAATTCCAATACCATTCCATTCAAGGGTGTGAGACCCCGTATTTTTTTAAGTTTTATTTCAAAAAATATATTTAAAGATTTTGCAAATTTATTTGAGAAATAAAAGGTTTTGGATTAATTTTTAATTTTTGTTTTAAATTGGGTTTGACCCTAAAGTTGACTTTTCATATTAGTGGGCTTTTGATTTTGACTTTAGGCCCGTTGGAAAGATCTCGAGCCCACGAGTCCATAGACGCAAACTATGCGTCAATCCGAGTTACGGGCTTTTGATTAAAATCTCGTAAAGACTTGAGAGATTTAGAGAGAAAAATCTGAAAGTGTATTGATATATTTTCTGTAATGAATGAATGAATAATGTGTGAACTGTACATAAGCTGGGTATATAACTAGAGCTAACCAAACTGATTCTTACAGACTTACTAACAGAACCAACCAAAATATTACACCTGGCAGTCTATTAATAAAGGCAACTAACTAATTACTAACTAATATTAACACCCTCCCTCAGCTTGATGGTTGGGTCCAAGCATTAAGCTGGAACAAAGATAGGAATGTTAAGGTGAGCAAAGGCCCTTGGTGAAGACATTAGCAAGCTGCTCAGCAGAAGAGACAAATTGTAACACCAGAGAACTAGCTTTCACATTTTCCCTAGTGAAATGAATATTCACTTCAATGTGTTTAAAACCCCTTAGAGTCACTTATAAATAAAAATAACCTCGAAAGATATTTGAGAAATAGTTAATGAGCCTAAAACAATAGTAAAATAGTTTATAAGTCGAAATATAAAACAAACAAGACACCTCTACCCACTGAAGCGCTCACTGTCATATTTTCCTCGCTCTGTCTTCTCAGCCCAGTTACCCTGCAAAACAATCTGCTACACCATGGAATGATGTACCAAGTTACGTGAAAAATCCGGTGAGCTATAAAGCTCATGTAAGAGAAACCAACACATGCTTAGACATATACTAAATTACCCAAAAAAATTCATATATCATGGCAGATATGCACATAACCAAATACAATCCTGGGAATTCCGTTTCCAAATTTGAAACCTAGGTTATCACATTCATCATAACAAGCATATATAATGCTCAACAAGTACAAGTCACAATCAACGCATATGAATGGTGCATACCTGGATTATTTGAAGTAGATTCAAAGTACCTGAAACCATGAAGTACCAACATACTACCCAATTTGGGCCCACAGAGTCATCACGCCTTAAGAACATAGCCTGTACAACAACAAGGCACCATCAATCGACCTAAATGGTCCACTAGGATACCAATCTCCCATGATCCGACGACCGATCTATGTTGGCCAACTACTCTTTCCTCAAGTCATTAGTAAATACTGAACTAGTAGTGAGAGTATTAATTTCTTGTTAAATACCACCTAGACTGGCCTCCCCAACGAAAGATCGACTAGTCCGTCCGTAATACCCCTTTGGAGGTTTAGGGGATTGAAATCCAAGGTCATCATCGTAACCTCTTACTCTCAGGTTGTCAACTAATCTCGACCTAACCAGCCCATCAAACTATAACTCGTCCCAAACAATCCATTGAGAACACAATTTCTAAATAAAAAACGTTTTCCTATGTTATAGTCAATTAACGGAGTCTTTTTTACTTTTTAGAAATACTTTACAGCGGATATCAGACCAAAGACACCTTCGTTGATCTGACGATACCAGATAGTCTAGATCATCTCCTATTGATTAGACCCGTAACGGTTTTTTATATTAAAAATCAGATCTTCATATATTGACTATAGTAACACCAGAGACGTAGCTTATTAAGAAACGTGCAAAAGCATACAATCACAGCAAATAGTTCTCAAACAGACATTTATTACCATAATAACCGAGTAATTATTAAATCAAATTATGATGTCCGATTATGCCAATTGTGGGATCACACATCAAACACAAACAAAAATTCATGTGAAATTCTAGAGTGTGCCCTAGTTCATTCCAATTAATTAACAACACATAAAATAACTCTGTTATATATTAATTAATCCAGTTATTGAGTGTATTATCCAATTCTCTTTAGTTCTTGTAGTCCAAAAAAAGTATTGTTTGTACCAAAAAATAGCACTTGGGCTATTTTGGCCTAAAAGTAAGTTTGTTGGCCAATTTTCGTGTTTGGACAAGAAAATGTTGTTAGCTCATTTTTACTCGTTTTGTGGCAAAAAAAAGTTGGCCAGTATGCCCTTTTTTCATTGGCCAAGAGTTTATGGCCAAGAAGAATTGATGGTTAACTCATCATGGGCCAATGGGTGTTTTGACCCATTTCCCTTTAATTTGTGGTTTAAGGGCCAATGATTATTTAGGATTACTGGCAGATATGGCCCAAGATCCAAAGAAAGTTTTTAAAGCCAACGACGGAGCCATGAAATGGATGAGCCCATATTTTAATAAAGGGCTGGTAGAAATTTTCACGGCTCATTCACGCGACCAACTCCGAAAAATGAGTCCAAGATCACAAGAGAACCAAGTCAAGGAATGAGTTCAACAAAGGAAATGATTTTTATCCTCATTAATGATGAAATTCGATCCAAGATCCTCTTAGAATCCAACTTTGGAAAGAATTCGGAAAGTTTGGTGAACGAGTCATCTAGTTGGACAAGGACTCAATACGAATCAAGCAAGGACTCCTACTATGAAAAAAATTTCAATCCTCATCAATAACAAAAATTGGCCGCTAAAAAGAAATATCAGAAGTTCGAGTCCTACTCAAACTAGAAGAAGGAAGATGATTTCGGGCCAAGAAATGGCCCATTGTGGTATCGATTTATTTTATGCATTTTTGTTTCATGCAATTTGATTGTTTTTATTTCAATTTTTGTCCAAGTTCTTTGCTTAATACATAGATGTTTATTTTGTTTATTGTTCTTTTTAACATTAAGGTTGATTTGGTTGGCAATGATAACATTGAGTTTCATTATAGTTTCATCATCCATAGCTACTTTTATCTTTTTGGCCGATTTCATCATTGCATTCACGAGTTCAACAACACTGTTCTAACGAGGCGGAGACGTGACTCGGACTCCGATTCCGATTAAAGGCCTCGTCGCCGAGGCTTAAAAAGAACCTAGGCCAAGATTGGTTCCTAGCTCAGCCGCACAATCATTTTGATTTGATTTCAGATTTAGGCGCAAAACTCCAACATCACCATCCCAATTCTATTGAGTCTAGTTTGAGGCCCAATAGTGGCACGCCCCACACACTCACATCCAAACGAACCAAAATTCACTTTTAGCCAACCTTGGCAACAATTATGTATCAAAGACACTTGCCTTGAAAATACTTGAGACATCAACGCCTGTCGCGAGTGTGTTAAAATTCCAAATACATCCAAACAAGTACAGTGTACACACCAGTTTACATACTAGCCAAAATGTCCAACAAAATTAATTATGAATCCTATTTGATTAAAAAATAACACAAATAAATACGTTTAGTAGGTGTAAGTCTTAGCCTAATAGCTAAGGGGACAAGTAGTCAACCAAGTGGAGTCTCTAACCCCTAACTCAATGATTTGCAGTTCAATCACTTACAAATATATAACAATCACACATTTGCCCTATCAGTGGAGCGTAACTGGCAAGTCAAATGCTGACTCATATAGTCAGAGTATAACTACACATCCACCCCATCAACAGAGCATAACCGGCAACTAAACATGTCGTCCATAGTACAATCACATATCTGCGCAGTCAACAGAGCAATCCGGCATCTACAGTGCCATCACATCTGTCTCGGGTACCATTTCAATATACAAATCCATTCACAAATTAGGATACACTAAAATATTAACAGAGAGTATAGATGCATACATCGATTCACATATTGATCAGAATATTCAATAACACAATAATGGTAATGTAATTTAGTATCAATCCAAACCACACGATCCGTATAATTGGATTGGCACAGAATCAGGAAATATATCTCAATTATAAATATACAGGCATTTCTTGCAAATCATACAAGACAGAAGGCCAGTGGTTCACCCACCTAAGTTTCGAGCAAAACTTAGTTTGCTCGTACAACACCACCACCTCATGAGATCGACCAATAAACGAACCGTTGCTCGAGGGTCACGTAAAATGACCTTTTTACCCTTACAAAAAGAGTATAATTAACAAGAGAATAATCTAAGAAAATTTTGATAGAACCTCAACTAGGGTTAAAAGATTACCTAAGGCTTTCAAGGTCGAAGCCTAATTTATGCAGAGCTTTGGCTCGGAAACCTCCTATGGTAGAGCTCATCACCACGAGTGCGTAAACGAAAATGGTTCGCCAATCGGACCTCTAGAACTCTAGTTATGATCAAAAGAAAAAAAAAATTATTTAGAAAGTAAAGCTAGAGAAAGAAGCTTTCTAACTTAGAAAATAGAGGAAATTCTAGAGAAACCTCTTAGAATTCAAGTTTGGTGTGAATGAAAATGATGGAGTGGAGAGGTATTTATAGGTGGGTGAGGTAAATTCAATGGCTATGATTGATTTAGGATGAATGACTAGGATTTAGTGGAAGAATTTAGATCCGGCCAGATATAAAAATATTTTTTTTTGAATTAATTTAATTCAAAAAATAAAAGGATCTAGAGTGTTCTTTTTGTTGGGCCATTTGGGCTTTAAAAATATAATGGGCTTTCCCAAAAAAATTGGGAAAGTGCAGCCTAAAAGAGAGGGACACAGGCTCGGCTTGGGTCAAGGCTTGTCGTCCAATCAAGGTGTGCCACGTAACACCGAGTTAACTTTCTTTATATTCCCAACTTTTCAAAATAAATTCCAATAAATCAAAATAACTCACAAAAAATTCAAATAATTCTAGAAAAAATTCTAAAAAATTACCAAAAATAGAATTAAGTCCAAAATAAATTTGGCAAAATTCTCGGGGTGTCATAGTGTTCCTTTTGCCATTAATTTTATGACATTTGTGCGTGGTCATGGTTTAGTCAAAGTATCCATGGCTTTGAAAAAATGTCATCCTGTTTTAAAATTTTTATGGGGCAGTATCCACGTCATTGTTTCATTATTCAATTGCGTTTTTGCTTGAATGTCATAATTAACAACCTATATGTTGCATTCTATAGCGTTTTGTTTTAAAACACCATAATAGTACCTTTTCATGACATTGATTTTTAAAATTCCATTAATCAAATGTCATGAAAAGTCAACTTTGTTGTAGTGGGGTTAAAGGAGAATAAAAAAAAAAAACCAAATATGTCAAGGGCCGCGTATAAAGCAAGCATTTAGTGTTGGCATTCTATGTGTACCCTTAAAACCACTCATCTTCCATTTTATATGTTTGCTTGTTCAAAGTATGTACATATAGTGAATAAAGCCACTCATGCAATAATAGAATTATAAAAATTTTCTAACAAATATGGTATTCTACCAGGACCATTTCCCCTTAAAACCTATTCTTGGTCATTTTCCCTTTAAAACCTTAAAAACTTTTAAAAGGGGAAATATGCTCAAATTACATACCATCATACATCATACTCCTACATTTGAATACACACATCTTCTAGTTTTTAATTTGAATATAAGTCTTCTTTGCAAAGAAAAATATACACCTCCTACAACCAATCAAACGGGCAGTAAATACTTAGAACTTTCTAGCCTAAGCTAGCTGATTGATTTGTTATATAGTTGGCTGAGATGTGATATAAATTAGGTTGTGGAATTGCAAGTTTAAGCTAACCTACCTTGGGATATGAGAAAATCTTACAAAATTTCTATTTTATTAATGAGAACTTCATTTCTTGATAACACTTGGTCTTGTCTAATTACTATAACTTTATTAACCATACAAATCTTTAATTTTCTTTCCTCAATATCTTCAAACTTCTAGGTAGTACATACCTAATCACGAAAACAAGCATTTCCAAAGCATACACATAAATGATTTCCAAAGCATACACATAAATAACAAACATTTCCAAAGCATACACATAAATGAAAAAAAAAAAACAATAACTAAGAGAAATCAATACTAAGAAAAAATCCTAGCAGATCCAAAAAACAAAGAACTAGGCCTAGAGAACTTGAAAAAGATTGAAAACCGAAATCCGGGAGAAATCTAGAACTTAAGTTGTTGAAAAGCTTGTGATTGACTTGTGAGATGTGTTGATAGAGAGCTTTTCCTTCTAATGTCTTGCTTTATATAGTGATCAACCCCTAGGATTAAGAAACCCTCTCCTACTTGATTTTGGAATTCTATTTCCTTTTTTATCTTTTCCTTTCTTTAAGCCCAAGTCACTGAATTTTTGCCTTATCTTAATTTAGTACTCTATCCTGCCAAGGATTCTCGACCGAAAAGGAAACTTCCTTTAAACATGTTCTGACAGTCCGGGCGTTTCTGTAACGTGCTGTGGGCTTCAACTTCAACCATAAGTGGGCTTTGCTTATGAAATTGAGCTTGGCTATGACCTCGGCCCAAAAAACAGGGTGAAAACGGGATTACTACGCACCGATTCAGCGTGCCTCCTCATCTTGTATTGTATTGTTAGCTACTATGGCTACACATTTTGAGCTTAAGTCGAGTATCATTCAAATTCTTCCATCATTCTACGGTTTTGATAAAGAAGATCCATATAAGCATGAAAAAGACTTTTTTGAAATCAGTAATACTTGCCAGTACCAGAATTTCTTAGCAAACTCCGTTCGATTGCGTCTATTTCCATTCTCTTTGAAAGACAAGGCAAAGGCATGGCTCAATTATTTGGAGGTAGGATCTATCACCACTTGGGATCAGTTGTCTAAGAAATTCAAGAACAAATTCTTCCCAGTTTACATGATTCATTCTCTTATGAGAGAAATCATGACTTTTCAACATAAAGAGGATGAGCATTTTTATGAATGTTGGGAGAGGTTTAAGGGACTTGTTACTTAGATGTCCTCACCATGGTTTTGAGAAATGGCAGCAAGTGCGGTATTTCTATGATGGTTTGACACCTCAAACTTGTCAAATGGTTGATGCCACTAGTGGAAGAACTTTTATGGCAAAGAATGAGGTTGAAGCCTGGACTTTCTTTGAGAATTTCTGTGAGAATTCACAGCTGCAATGGGACTATTCGAATCAAGCTAATAGAACTTCTCAACCTCAACAAAAAGGTGGTTTGTACGAGATAGGAGTTAATTTAGATCTTTCTACAAAAATTGATAGTTTGACAAAGAAAGTTGACTTTTTGATATATGCTTGCTAGAAGTTCTTCAAAGTTTGAGGTATGTGCTATATGCTCAAGTCCTGCCCATCCTACTCAGTCTTGCTCATCTAGTTCATCTTATCCAGAATACTACTCTGATCAAGCTCACGTGGTGCAATCTTATCGAAAGCCTATTAATGATCCATATTCAAATATTTATAATCCCTGGTGGGGTAGGCATCCTAATTTCTCTTGGTCTAGAAGGGGGTCAATCTGGAAATTCTCAAATACAGACTTATCCTCAAGCAGTCAATCAACAATAATTTCAACAGGTTGCTGCCCAACCAAAAACACCTTCTCTTGAGGATACCCTTAATCTATTTATGCTGAGCTCTCTTCAATTCCAAAAAGACACCCAACCAACAAAGTCTGCAAGCTAATGCTTCAAATGGGTCAAATAATTGCTGCACTAAGTGAGAGGGAAAAAAGGCAAGTTTCCTAGTCAACCCGTAACTAATCCAAAGGGACAATACGAGATCGGCTCTAATTTACATCATGAGCAAGCCAAGTCAATCATCACATTGAGGAGTGGAAAAAAGTTGATAATAATCAAGTGGAGGTATCTAGGGATGAACATGAAGCTTTCTTGAAGGATAATGAGGGTGTTCAATCTGAGGGTAAGGACAGTTCTACATCGAAGCATTCTATTTTTGTCAAAGGCTACTCAAGTTCCATCTTATGTTCCCCAACCTCATATTCCTCAATGATTGAAGGTGCCTAAGAAAGATACTCACTTCAATGAAATAATGGAGATGTTTAAGA
Organism: Dryas drummondii; assembly: GCA_003254865.1. Taxonomy (NCBI): domain Eukaryota; kingdom Viridiplantae; phylum Streptophyta; class Magnoliopsida; order Rosales; family Rosaceae; genus Dryas; species Dryas drummondii. Next base: position 62,210 of record QANW01011795.1, on the reverse strand, counting down.
CGATCCAGATTAACATTCCATTACTTGATGCTATTAAGCAAGTGCTATCCTATGTGAAGTTCCTCAAAGACATGTGCACACAGAAAATGAACCAGAATATCCAAAAGAAGATTTTTCTTGTTGAGGATCTAAGCTCAATCATTAGAGATCCTAGAAGTCCTACAATCCCTTGTGTCATTGGAGATCATACATTTGAAAGGGCGTTGCTTGATCTCGGGGCTAGTGTAAACTTGTTGCCATATTCTGTTTATATTCAATTAGCGTTGGTGAGTTGAAACAAACTCCAATAACACTATAGTTGGCTGATCGCTTTATCAAAATTTTTCATGGTGTTGTTAAACATGTTTTGATTAAGGTTACCAAGTTTATCTTTCCTATGGATTTCATTGTCCTAGATACTGAATCGGTGCAAAATCCAAATAGAGAGATTCCTATTCTCCTCGGACGCCATTCTTGGCTACTTCAAATGCCATCATACATTGTAGGAGTGAGGTTTTGAATTTGTATGTTGGGGATTTGAAAACTGAGCTCAATGTTCTTAAGTTTGTCAACAACCACCAAATTCCATGGATTGGCTTCATGTTGACATGATTGAAAGTTTGGTTCAAGATTCATTCCTATGGAATTCTTCTCTTGATCCTTTGGAAGCTTGCTTAACATATGTTAGCATGGATTTTGACGAAGAGGGTTCCGTTAGTGAAGTTGATGCATTGCTCGACTCTATGCCGGTTCTAAACATTCAAGCTACAATTGAACCACTTCCACCATCATATTTTAAACTTTTTCCATCTGTCGCAGAGCCATCCAAAGTCAACCTCAAATCAACCATCATTGCTTCTAATCTTGATAGCAAGGTGGAGATTCAAAATCCAAAGGATGATAACACTGTCAATATTAATGGCCAAAGGTAGAAGTCGTACTTGGAGAGTGTGGCTGAAAATGTGATTGCCCATATTTTCTTGGATGATCTTGGTTGATTGATAGTCATATCCTTGTTTGGATGAAGACTTAAAACTTAGCACTCTTGGGAGGCAACCCAATTTTTGCTTATCTTTTGTTTTGAGTTATTTCTATTTAGTTTTCTTTGTGTTTCTTTTTATTTTCAGGTTCTAGTTTGCTACTCTACCAGTGTTGATGCTGCTACAGTACAAATTGCAAGAAAATCTAGCTCATATAGTCTGGCTACCCACTCCGTTGGTTCACTAGCTCCAACAATTCAACTCATAGAATTCACCCCGATACTATCTTTCCAACTCTACCTTATTGTTCTTTATGAAAATTGACTGCGGCTACATGTTTCTCTATATTACTTACATTGAGGACAATGTTTGATTTAAGTTTGGGGACAGGGCAATTTAAACTTAGATTTTTCTGCACCATTGAAAAAAAAAACAGCAAAAAGATTTTTTTTTTTATGTCTTGAGGCCTGCAAGGTTGAGTAATTACTTCCCAAAACAATGATAGAAATGTGATTTTACTTGGTGTATGTAATTTGGGAAATACATGAAATTGATATGGAAATTTCAATTTTCTAATAAAGATGTGAGCTTAGGTTCTCTGTATTACCCTTGTTCTAGACAGGTTTCATCATGTTTATGTTAGAAATTTTACTTTTCACATAGCCATATTAATGCAATTTTTGGTGAATGAATTTGCATGGATTAGAAAATTACATGAATATTAGTGGAGACTTATACCCTTGTGAGCTTTTGGCCATTCTTTCTTTTCTGAGAGTTATACATTAAATTCATGTTTTTATTTCAGCCTTGTGTTTTTTTTTTTTTTTTTTTCTATAATCTCATTATGCTTTGCTTTGGTCAAATACTGAAAACAATATTACTCTGAATCAATTCACTAGAACTTCCTTCTTTATCTATTTGAGGCATATAACAACCACATGAAACTTAGGAAGAAGTTTTGGCAGTTTATGATGTTATGGTAGTGGGGCTATGTTTGAAAAAAAAATTTGCAGTATAACGTTGGCTAATGGGTATGATTATGATTTCTTTTATCTTAATTGGATTGAGGTTTGCAATTATTGATGACAAATAGAAACTTGACCATGGATGAGGATGTGTATGTGGTTATTAAGCCTGACCATGGATGAATGTTATAGTCTATGTGATTTTCCTAAAATTGGCTATTTGTTAATATGACCAAATTAATGAATGGTTTTCTTCCATGCTTAATTAATTTCCTATTGTTTATGTATGTCTGACCATAGATATGTTTGCAATAAGATAATTTTAGTTTATGCCCAAACAAGGATAGCTAAATACTCTTGATAAATTAATTGCATGTGTACCTGACCATGGATATATGTGTGGAAATTTTTTTCATCAATTAATAAATTGACAATTAGAAACTAGAGTTAAGAGGATTAGTGGTGGAATCGAAGCCTTAGTGTTCGTCTCATTGATTTTAATCTTAATTAGTCATTGTTTTCTTAATTTAGTTATTATAATTTCAAACCAAATTAATCAAATCTCTTGTTGATTTAGTTGAGCGATAATTTTATAATTAGATTGTTCTAGTCAATCTCAGTGTATACGACCTCGTTCTTATTGGTCTATGCTATAATAGATTCGTACGCTTGCGAGTTTAATTTGATTTAAATTAATCTATTATTTAGGTTGGTTTAAATTAATATCAGTAGACGTGCTGGGGGATTTGTCCATGGGCCAAAATCGACATCAACAAAATAGTGAAGATGAATCTGAGGAAGATGAACCAATTCCAAATCGGAGACAAGAAGATAATCAACAGGGAAACAATCAACAGAGGCGACAGACTTTTGATGACTACCGTTTGAAGACTAATATATCCTATTTCAATAGGCACATGCAGATTGAAGCATTTATTGACTGGTTGAACGAAGTTGAGAGGTTTTTCGACCTTATGGACATTCATGAACATCGGATTGAAGGGTAGTGCAGCCGTTTGGTGGGACAATTTACAAAAAAATCGACAACGACAGAGAAAGAATCCAGTCAGGACTTGGCGTATGATGAAGGAATTACTCATGAACGTATTTTGCCACAGGATTATGAGTAGCAATTGTATCGCCTTTATCTTAATTGCAACCAGGACCCTTAAACAATTGTGAGTTATACAGAACAATTTTTTGCAACTGGCTAAACGCAATAATTTTGCAGAGACCAACAACCAGAGGATGGCAAGATACATCAGCGGATTGAAACCATCCATTCAAGACAAGATTGTCTTGCAGACTTTTTGGAGTGCTGATGAGGCTTATAATAAGGCATTGAAGGCGAACCAAATGGAAAAAGATAGGCGACCAGGAATTAGGAGTTTGAGTGTTAAACGAAAAGTCCATGAAATACCCCAAGAAGAGAAGAATAAAGGGGTGCATCAAGCAATAGCAACTCCTAAAGCACGAAAAACCGAAAATGATGGCAAAGCGCCAGAGAGGTTTCCAGTCAGAAACTCTATGACTAATCCATACGCTAGACCCACTCCCAATATCTGCTACAAGTGTGGCCACAGGAAACAATAGTTCATTTTGGAGGCATATGTACATTCAGTTGAAATAATAGTTCATTTTGGAGGCATATGTAATTTGGAGGAAACAATAGTTCTTTTATTTTTTATTTTTTATTGTTAGACCATTCATACGCTTCCTTTAGTCTCTCACCAACAGCTTCAGATTTATCAACCCTCTCACTCTCAGCCAAATCCACAAGATGGAGGCAACCCCTTAGAATACATTCAAAAGCCAACACTTTTCCCAATATATGAATTGTTAAAACACTGCAAAAAAAATTGCAAACCCACAAATCACTAATTAGAATAATTTAAGATAACAATACTACTGAAACTTCAAAAAGAAATAAAAATCATCTACCTATGAGATCGGCTACTCCACTCATTTAGAGCTGTAGGACCAACAACACGATTCTTTTGGCCAATTTTCATCAAATCAAGAATAGCTTGAGTACAGGTAACTAGAACCAAAGTTGCATCAGGTACATTAAGGCCATTCAACTGAGACTTGTTTCGTATATCTAATTTACAAATAGTCAAGGTTATAAAGTGACAACACAGTATATAGCTTATGAATCTGTAACACCTAAATTCAAACTCAAATTGGAGAAAACTTATAAGAATAGTAAGGATATATTATGTTAGAACCATCACTAACTAAAAGGTCTCTCACTTGTTCATTGTATATTTCTATCACTTATACTGCAACTTCATTTCTTATAATGTCCACCATGGCTTTTGACATTTGAAATAAGTCACACAAGGCTCTGTAGTTCACACCCCATGTCTCTTCAGTTGTCAAATCAGGGCCACTCTGTGTAAGGTAAACAAGTAGTTCATATCAAGCAAGAATCATGTTTTGATAAGCCAATCAACTGAAAGCTATAGGTTACATTTGAAACCACATATATAATAATATAATACTTGATGCATATGAGGTATGTATTAGTGTTATACAATACTATCTAATAGCAATTTTCACAACTACAATAGGTTGGCATTACCATTGTATATGTCTTTCCCGAACCAGTCTGCCCATATGCGAAGATGCATGCATTATAACCATCTAAAACAAACCTGACCAATGGTTGAGTGTCGGCATATATTTGCTCTGCAAATAGTAGAGAAGAGAGATCTTTAAAAAATTTTGAAGAAAAAAACATTAGGAAATACACTTTGCAAAATAAACAATAGAATACCTTGTGTGACATTTGTTCTGAACACTTTGTTAAAAGTAAATACCCTTCTTGCGTCTTTGCCTTGTTTAAAGGGATTGGCAATCATGATATTTCCATTTTCTCCAATATAATCCACAGTGGACTGGCCATTGGATTGCCCTAGTAATGAGGGTCTCACTCTGCAATAAACTCTAATTGTTCCTGTAAAAAAGCAAATTCTTTGATTAAGCTCCATATCCTTGAATACTAGATAATTCATTAAGTTGGGATAATGTGGTTATGTGGATACCTTTGAGGTCTTGCACTTGATTATAAAGAAATATGTTCTCTTCAAGAACTTTATGATAGGAAGAGGATGTCACTTAAAGACCTTTAATGTGATGCTCTAAGACAAAAAAAAAAATATAAGATCATCCAATCCTTAAAAGTAACACAATACAACTAAATGAACCCTTTTCTATTTGACAAAAATATTTTCAAGGCAGATCAAATCTCTAGAATATTACCAAGCCTTCTAAGTTCCTCCTCCCAGTTTGAATGAGCTTGTTTGACTTCATGTTTTGTCTCATGAAAAGATGACTTTAGCTCCTAAAGATAATCAAGACAAACAAAATAATTACAAGATAGTAAGATTTAACCATTTACCAAAAAAAAAATTATAGATTAACCAAAAGAATAAGATAATACTTATCAATAGGCCAGTACAACATAATTAAAATGAGTTCCACCCTAAAATGGGTTCTGCTGATCAAGCATGCCCTGAACAACCTCCTCAGTTTTCAAAATTATACTTGCAGGAAATGGAGCATTGCAAATTCTCACCTCAATCTGCTTCTGTTGAATGTCAATTACTTCTACTTCAAACTTTGTTTCAAGTTCGAACACTCGAAGCTTTAATGCCTTGCGTTCTTGCTCAGGCAAATCAACCTACACTTTAACACTCAATATGGATACTGGTCTACCTATTGTGTACCAAAAGAATAGAAATTAAAAACTTAAATAAAAAAAAAAAATCCCAACACCAAATTCAAATGTCAATACCTCATCAGCTTTAATCTTTTCAAGGTCATATATCCTTTGTTCTAAGAGTGCATCCTGTTAGATTTAAAAATCAATTAGAATAAACTAAAGAAAAATTTAGAGCAAAGAATGATCCTAGAAAATTAATCACACTAACCTGAAGTGTCTTATCTTTTTCATCACACAACGATCTGAGTTTAACACGCTTGCATGTAACATCTGCCAAGTTTTAGGCCTCAGATGCCAAAGAATGATGCTGCAACATGACATCATTTATATGTGTTTGTAAAGTAACACATATTTCTTCACCCTGCATGGAACAGAGAAACGCAACTAAGTAAACAAAAAAGGGAAAAAAAATAAAAACTACAACTGAAGAGGCCTAAAAACTCGAAAAATGATCATCAACAAATTGCTAATTTGGAAAGGTGTCAAAACCTTCTTAGTTTCAAATTGGAATATGTGAAGAACACCTGCAATTCTCGTCCTGAAGAAAACAGCAAAATTGGTTCTACCAAATTGCATTATGTCTCTTAGCTCAATTGAATGTACATATTCGTTTCGAACTAAATGGTCTTTTAGCTCAACTGAATATGGCATCAAATTAATGCTTGCTCCAAGATCTAAGAATGCTTTCTCAAATTTGTGATTCTCAACCAAACACGGAATTGTAAAGCTACCTGGATCCTTCAACTTGGGTGGCAGATTCCTTAACAAAACAGCACTTATTTCTTCACTTAAAGCCACTTGCTCATGCTCTTTGAATTTCCAATTATGAGTGCATAACTCCTTCAAAAACTTGGCATACTTAGGAATTTGTTGAATAGCATCAAGCAACGGAATGTTAATCTCCACATTTTTAAGCATCTCCAAAATTTTCTTTTCTTGATCCTTATTTCCTAAATTCCTTCTTTGATGAGAAAAAGGCAATGGAGCTCTCGGAATGGGTTGAGGAGTCACGGCCTGCTTGCTAGCTTCAGTGGTTGTGAGCTTATCTTGCTACTTTCTTTCCTCTTCCTCCTCTTGCTTGATTTTTTCCTTATCCACCTTATACTTCTGAACTTGTTTAGGCTCTAATATCTCGATCTCATCATCATCTTGATCATCATTCTTTTCAACTCGAGTAGTGCCCACTTTGTTATCAACAACCCTTCCACTTCTCAAAGTAGTAATTGTTTCAAGTTCATCATGAATTGGTACAACCTTTACCACTTTGTCCAATGTTGAAGTGACTTGTTCTAGTTGGGCTTTGGCTCTTGTTGTGGCACTCATCTGCTCCTCGGTCTTGTCCATAAAAGACCTTGTATTATTGGACATAGAAGTTGTACTCTGAGCCAATGCAGCAATCATGTCTTCCAAATAAGTACTTCTCTGTTCCATAAGAGGTGGTGTATTCGGCCTAACTTTAACCTCATTGCACGACTTCTCTTGTGATAACTTTGAAACCTGAATTGCCATCATTTGCATCATTTGTTTAAGTTCAGCCATCTCAACTTCCACAGCTGATTTCTTTTCCATTTTCTTCTTCTTATTCCATTCTTGAGAATTCAATGCTAATGTCTCAAATAGCGCCCATGCATCCTCAAATGTTTTCTCTTTCAAAGCCCCTCCACTAAACATATCCACCATAGCGCGATCTTATTCCAATAAACCCTCATAAAAGTAGTCAATATGCATCCATGGAGCAAAACCGTGGTGTGGACAAGAATTCAAAATCTCTTGGTACCTATCCCAAGAGCTTATGATTCTGCATCCATGAGACCAGCTACTCTGCTCATTTAGAGCTGTAGGACTAATCCAGCCATAAACTCTAGGACTAATTCATACGCTAGACCCACTCCCAATATCTGCTACAAGAAAGGAGTGAAATTTAAAAAATTTCTGTGAAATTTTCATTTTTTTGGGATCCCGAAATTTTATCACATTTCCCTTAATTTTCGATATTATTTCGGTGAAATTTTGACCCCTCTACAAGTGTATTTTTGTGGAATTTCATATAAATTTTGCTGTGACTATTGATACAGTGATACCTCACTGATCGACTCCTCACTCCCAACCTCATTTTCATCCACAGACTCAGATGTCTCTCTTCTCTCTATTTTCTCCCATGCGCACAAGATTTTTATCTCTTCTCTAGTTTTCTCTCTTCTCTCTGTCTTCTCCGCCTGCGGCAGCCCCTTGCCTCCTTCCCCAGCGTGACCCCCTGCAAAGTTTGTAACTTCCTCCCCCTGCAAGGTTTGTAAATTGTAAGTGCATGAGCTTGATTGAATATTGATGCCTAATATTGTGATTCTGAATCTCTGATAAAAAAAAAGAGTAGATTATATTAGAAAGTCTATATATGGCTCAGTCCAGTCCATCGACTCCCTCCATGGCTGATGGATCCATCCATATATATATATTAATAGATTAATATATGGTAATTTAATAATATTAATAATATTAATTGATATAGACTTCTCAAGTAGGAATTACAAAATTCTCAATAAACCTCATCTGTTCATTATCTATTAAAAAAGGCAATCAACAAAAATAAATAAATAAACCAATTCGTTATCTATATTTATGTGACCCAAAAAAAGAATGGTAAAGGACAAGTGTTCCATGAATTTGATGTTTAAGTTTTATGAAGAGAAAAAAAAAATTATACTTATTTTGTAGCCATAAAAAACATGGGTTATACAATTTATACTTAATATTTGTTTATAAAAAATCAACTATCTATTGATAAGGATAGTGATATTTTTCTTTACAATATCCAAATTTTTTTTAACATCATATTCACCTTACTGGTTTTGTTCTTTTTTTTTTTTTTACATCAAATTCACCTTCTTTAAATAAAAGGAAAAAAATCATTTATAAAAAGTAAATAAACTTCAGTTACAAGTATATAGTCAAATGGTAAAAGTTTGTGTTCTTTCACTTCTGTGTATGCCATGCTGCAGAGCAACTTAGCTTTTATTTGATATTGATATAGTTAATTAACTTAATTCCATATTGATAATTTGATATAGATATTATTCTTATTAATCGATTATTTATTTATTTATACTAAATTTGAGGTTGTTGATGCAAGATCAGTATTTGATGAAAATAATAATTAATATGAAATTACAAATTAGTAATATGAAATTGCCAATTGGTAATATCAATATGATATGAACTTAGTGATAAGTTAATAACTAATATGATATTAATTTCTTAGTGATATACTGATATGATATTAATATGAAATTTAACTCTTTTGTTAATTGTTATTGTTATTAGGAATTTAAGATTCAATGGCCAGTGGAGGGAGATCACGTGATCTAGCTTGGGATCATGTCAGTCACTACCGGGTAGCAAACAAGGTTCAATATGCAAATATTGTGGCTTTGTAATGAAGGGTGCTGAAGTGACACGACTGAAATACCACCTTAGTGGTTTGGATCCTGGAAACAATGTGCAACGATGCAATAGTGTCCCACCATAAATGAAACAATTCATCATTGCATGGATGCAACACAAACAACACCAAAAGAGCAAAAAAATACAACGGATGGAAGAGCTCAGGGAAGAGCTTCGAGGACAAGGTCAAATTGAGCTGAGTGATGATGATGAAGATCATAATGATAATATGGGGCCTTAAGAGAGAAAAGAATTTCGAGCTGCACTTCGAGCCTCTAGAGCAGCAGAATGGTAGAGGGAACACTTACATAAAGTCCCAAATAGGGAACAAGGTTCTGGGTCTAGTAGTGGTGCACAGATGCAAAGAAGATCAGGCATGAGGGAATCACTACCAACACCTCCAGTAGCACCAAGCTTGTACAAGGCAGCTCAAGCACGCCAAAAGAGTGTTAAAAATCTCTTTTCTGGAGGGTCAATCAAAGATGGGATGCAACGCTTGATCAGCAAATTCTTCATATATGAAATTGTTCTTCATTCAAAAACAGCATCTCATCATTTCAAAAATTTGTTGATAGGATGTCAACAGGCAGGAGTAGGAGTGGAACCTTCAACACCTTATCAGATACGCACCAGATTTTTGGACCAGGAGTTTAAAGAAATGCAAGAGCATGTTAACAAATTGAAGACCGATTGGGCAACTTATGGTTGCACAATCATGTGCGATGGTTGGACAGGTCCAACCAAATTGTCTGTCATAAACTTCATGGCCTATTAAAAAGGGAAGTCGGTATTCCTTAAGTTCGTTGATTCTTCAGATTGCATAAAGGATCATAAATATATTTATGGGCTACTGAAGGATGTTATCACGGAGGTTGGAGAGGAGAATGTTGTTCAAGTTGTGACCGACAATGGTTCCACATTTGTCAAAGCAGGTAAGAAGTTAATGAACAAATACAATGTGTATTGGACGTCGTGTGCATCACATTGCATTGATCTAATGTTTGAAGAGATGGGGAAGAAAGAGTGAGTTGCTAATGTGATTAAAAAAGTTAGAATGATCACGAATTATATTTACAATCATAACTGGTTTTTGGCAAAGATGCGAGAGATCACAAAAGGAGATATTGTTCGTTCTGGTGCCACCCGATTTGCTACAAACTATATTGCATTAGATAGTTTGTATGGTAAGATGATGAGGCAGAAGAATTGTTCACCAGTGATGATTGGGGTCGTAGCAATTTCCGACGTTCAGATGCAGACTTGATGGTTGAAAATATAGTTCTTGATCACTCTTTTTGGCAATAGGTGCATAAGGTGTGCCGTCTATTTAAACCTCTCTACATAGTTTTACGTATTGTCGACACATAAGTGTATCCTACAATGGGATCAATTTATGAGTTGATGCATGTTGTGAAGGAAGAGCTAAAAAAAAAAACAAAGTGCATGGTGGGTGATAAAAATCATCAACGATCGATGGTTTAAAACGTTAATTACAACACGATTTGCATGCAGCAGTTAACCCAATAATTTATTTGTTATTTTGGTTCCGCATTTTTTTTAATTGATTTAGCTTTCAATTAATTTACTAAATTATTAATTATGTATTTTTATATTTACTTGATGCATGATTGCAGCCTATTATTTGAATCCTCGCTATCAATATAGATCTGTCGTTGGAGATGATGGTGAACTTATTCGGGCTGTGCACAACGTATTCTTCAAATTGGATCCTCATTCACCATAAGTTGGCCAATTTGAAAATAAGGTAAAAATAATTTGCCATAAGGCCCATAAAAATCCTTACGAGAAATATTAATACTTTATATAATTTGATTGTCTTAAATTATATATTTGATTGATATTGTATAATTTGTATTGTATTTGTATCTAGTTAACATATTTTAAAGATGCACAGAAAATGTTCGAAGAGCGGGCTGCAAAAACCGCTAGATCAAGAATGTCTCCTAGTGCGTATACATCGTACTTGTATAAGTTAGATTAACTTAATTATTTATTTCTATAGTTACACTTACACAAACAAATTTTTCATTTCAGGTGAATGGTAGGTCATGTATGAGAATGATGCGCCTACTGTAAGAAAGTTAGTCATCAAAGTTTTATCACAAACAGGGTCATCATCAGCTTGTAAAAGAAACTGGAGCACTGTTGCACTCATACACACCAAACAACGAAACAGACTCTTATATAGTAGGTTAGAAAAGATGGTATATTGCTACTATAACATGATGCTTACACTTCGAGACAAGAAAGCAGAGGAAGATCGTATCGATGAATATGATCCGCTGGATATATATGATGCTGCTATAGGGGATGATGATGTGGAGCGAAACCAGCTTTATTAGTGGATCAGACCCCTCCATTTAGATGATGATGCAGGCAATCCAGATCCTGATATTGCAGCTCAAGCACACCAATAAGGTATCAATGTGGACAGAGTTCTAAATGAGGAGGTGAGACCTACTGAAAGTTTTGATGAACTTATGCAACCAAGGTCAACACATCGTAACGAGCCAGTTCTCACTAATCCTTCTCGATCAGGAAACTCCAACACAAGATCGGACACTCCTACCAACAGTGGAGGTAGAGGTAGAGGTAGAGGTAATGGTAGTGGTAGTGGTAGAGGTGGTGGTGGTGGTGATGGTGGTGGTGGTGGTGGTGGTGGTGGTGGTGGTGGTGGTGGTGGAAATGAAGATTGCATTGGACATTCTCAAGAGTATATGAGCTCATTTTCTGTCGAAGCAAACTACACAAATGCAACACAAGATGAGAATCATGGGAGTAGGTGTGCCGGACCAGGAATTGGTGCCAAAGGAAAAGGCTATAGTCTCAGACAAAGAGGTTATGAAAGTCTGGCACAAGAAGAAGAGGATTCATTATCCACCACTTTTGGCTCTATGGGGGGTAGGAAGTGACAATTACAATTATAGGCAAAACCCTCCAATATTCTACCCACCACATCTGCCTTACTCAGTTGAGTCTGATAGTAACTCATTGGCACAACAAAAGACAAACTCTTCAAATGAGTATGCTTATGGGCAAATTCAACCACAACAAGTTCCTGATCCATATAGTTGTCATGTTGGCAATTATATGCAAAATTATGCTGGAGAAGTATCTTGGGGTGATTATTCTTCACATTAGACCTACTTTAGATATGATGATACTAAAGACAGTGAAAATTTTCAACCTCCTAGAAACTCTATGTGGTATTGATTACTTTTGTAATTCATGTGGCAATATTGTAGTATAAATAAAATTGAGGTGTTATTGATGTAATTATTAATTAGTGAAGCATTTTTTTAACAGTATTTGTCTCCAGCGCGCATTATATTCATCACATATTACATGAAACCTACCATATAATTTGGTTTGTTCAATGTTTTTTATCAATGTAGTAGATAATATGTTAAATAAACATATGGTAAAGTTTCATTCAAAATTTTCGTATTTTGATAGCAATTTCTGTCGTTTCAGTCGAATTTTTGTCGAAATTTAAAAATCTTCGAAATTTTCATCAAAATTTTTATCGAAATTTCCTCGAAACCCAAAATTTTATTCCTTGGCTATAGGTGTGGCAAACCTGGACATAGGTCTAACGTGCACCTTGAACGAAGGCAACCTGTAACCCTAGTACCGCAGAATGAAGAGGAAGAAGATGTTGCAGACGAGAATGATGAGTATAATGAGGCCGAGTTTGCTGAAGAGGATAGTGGTGAATTAGAGAAAGTCAACTTTGGTGTTGTAGCTAATTCTTTTAGCGCCTAAGGAAGACGGTCAGAGACATAACATTTTTCGATCATTGTGTACCATCAACAATAAAATCTGTGAGTTAATTGTTGATAGTGGGAGTTGTAAGGATTTTAATGGATTTTAAAATCCCTAGAACTATCAAAATCTAAGGGAATTGGCAAGAATTCTCATGAAATTTGTTATGTGTAAAAAATGTATTCAAATCCATCCAAATCCATCTAAATCCATTAAAATCTTTCACTTAATGACATCCATGGCTTTTTGAGGACACCTAGATTTCATTGAAATCCATTAAAATTTGAGTTGGGGACACCTTGATTTCTTTGGATTCCATTAAATCTGAGTTTGAGACACTTAGATTTCATTGGACATTTAAAATCCAATGAAATCTAAGTTGGGGACACCTCCCTTAATGAAATCCATGAGTTTTTGAAGACATTTGAATTTTATTGGAATTCATTTAAATCTGAGTTGGGGACATTTTAGGGCCCGTCTGGTAACGTTTTATAGAACAATTTTCTAAAAACTGTATTGTAAAATGAAAATGACAAATTAAATTCTGTATTCTTAAAATATGAGAAGGCGTCTGGTAGCGTAATTGAAAAACAATTATATAAAACAAAAATAATGAAAACACATTTGATAATAACTAATTATTACAACTAAATAATTATATTCACAAAAGATATTAATTATAAATTATTATTAACCAATTTCATAAAATATATAATTAAAAAAGAGAAAAGTTTCATAAAACCCAACCCACCTCGGCCGGTGCGACTACCTTGGAGGTGGAAGAATTGTTGGTGACTGTATTATTAATGGAGACAAGATTGTAATTAGCACCTATGATCTAATTGAACAGATGTAGTTTCTCTATATAAGGATTGTTAAGGCTCGTGAGCTTCCTGCCATGAATGTTACGAGGAGTCTTGATCCGTTTATTGAAGCGAGAATTGGAAACTATAGAGAGATTACAAAGTATATATTTTGAGAGATGGGTAGAGAGAAAAAAAAAATAGAGGAATAAAGGAGAGATGAAGAGAGATGGGTGAGGTGGGTAGCAGCGGAGGGTAGGGCTGCCGCCAGAGGTGGGTCTGGCTAGGTGGGGAGGAGGTGCAAATCACATGTTTTTCCATTTTTTCATTTTTTTTCAGTTGTAAATTTTTTTTTTATTTGTATCTGTGTTCTTTATGTTTTCTAAATTCACTGAAAACGTCATTTAGTCGTTTTCTAAATTTACACTGTAAACTAAAAATTCTATTTTGTGTTTTTCAAAATTGTTTTCTCAATATGGCAACCAAACGCATTTTTGTCATTTTTTGAATTTGTAAAATGAAAAGCCGTTTTGTAAAATGTTACCAAACGCACCCTTAATTTTTTTAGAATCCATTAAAATTTTAATTAAAGACACCTTAATTTCATTGGATTTTAAAAATCCAAATTAGGGACAGCCTTTTATATGTTACTAAAAACATTGACAGAAAAAGAAGTATTTGACTAAAAAGTAAAAACTAAGCCCAGCCTACCCTGAATAAAAATAAATAAATAAATAAAAGCAAAACGACGCCACTCTTCGTTCTCTCTCTGGCCTCTGGTCAACTGGTTTTTCGCTCTGTCTCAACTCGAGTTAATTACACTTACACCCCCTGAGGTTTATCGTCTTTTCACATACACCCCTGAGGTTTCAAAATTGTTGCATATAACTCCCTATAGTGAGACGAAAAATGATGAGAAAGTATACAAAAAGGCATGCTAAGGGGTTAAATGGCCTAATAAGATTACTCAAGGTGTAAGGTTCAACCTCAATACAAATATTTTCTTTTTTGTTTAATTTTTTTTTCTTGTAGGGGGTTATATGTAATAGTTTTGAAACCTCAGGGGTGTATGTATAATTTTTGAAACTCCAGGGGATGTATGTGAAAATACGATAAATCTCAGGGGTGTAAGTATAATTAACTCATCTCAACTCTCACTCAGTCTCAAGACTCTCTCAGCTCTCAGTTCTCATCCAGTCTCACCACTCACCACTTCATCAGGCATCCAAATCATTGCCTTCAATCTTTATTTTCGGCATGGGCAGGTATATCTCTTGAATCTCCTCTTCTTTTTTGTTTCTAAGTTTAATTTAGGTTTAAATGTTTGGGGACGAATTTAGGGGATTCTATTTAGGTGTGAATTTAGTTATTTATGGATTAAATTTGAGTATTTAGGTTAGGTTTAAATGTGAGAACTGAGAAACCCATTTGAATTTAGGGATTAAATTTAGGAATTTTTTATTTGTTAGATTTTATGCCCAAATTCCCAATGACCAGACCCATACCCATTTCAATATTACCCATATTCGTAACAAATCACATTTTGTTTTTTAAAAATATAGCTTTTGGTTCTCCACTACCAATTATCAGTTTCTATACTTTCGTTATATATGTATATGGGGTCAGGGTGCTGACTGACTGGTGAGGGGCAGGAAGAAAGAGCAAGTCCATTAGTCTAGTTGACTTGTATTGTATATTTATATGCCTTCTTGATAACTTGTATATATATAGTCTCCAGTTGCTGAATAGCACAATCCATGGGCCGATGACCATAAAAGCAATCATAGAATTCTAGTAAAAAGAAGACAAAGTTTGGTGCCGTATAGTGCGAGAGAGTATATGATGTCCGAGCATATACGGACACATATTTCATTAGTAAAAACTTATGTGGTCAACTTGATTGATGTGGGATTGCTTGTAAATTTCAGGTGCCAAGTTCAGTAAGCTCAATCTTAGCTGTTGAAAGTGGAAGTTTGAAACCAAGTTGTATATTTCATTATTGCTGATTTGGTAAGCTTCAAATTTTAATTTTAAATTTTTAGTTGCATATTGCTAAAAGTAAGGTTGCTAGGTGTGTATTTTCTTTTTATTAATGAAATTTTATTGTACCGTCGAGATTTTATTTAGCCCACCACAGTTTCAAATCCTGGATCCGTCCCTAGTCTTAGTCTTGTATAGAAAAAGCCTGGGCGACCCTTTGCAAGGCTGAACAGTCACAATTGACTGACGATGGGAGAGACCAGAGGGAAAAACAGTGTCACTGATGGTAGCACCAAACCTGCAGTGATCTCAATAGGCGAAGCGCTAGAAACAGTGCTGAGAGTGGCCCAACGGCTGCCACCTGTCACCTTGACCCTCCACCATGCGCTTGGGAAGGTGTTGGCCGAGGACATTCGCGCTTCTGATCCTTTGCCTCCTTACCCTGCGTCCATCAAGGTCAGCCGAAAGAAACCCATTACTGTTTCATTAGTACCCTTCTTTGAATAACATGCAACAACCATTTTAATTTTTGTCTTATTATTTAGTAATTAGTATTTTGTATGAGTCAGTAAACTGACCCAGATGACATTGGTTTTGGGTTCATGGATTCACTTAATAAATTTGAGAATTGGTGGACTTGCTCAGGATGGATATGCAGTGGTGGCTTCAGATGGGCCTGGTGAGTATCCTGTAGTTGCTGAGGCAAGAGCTGGGGATGATGGAATTGGCATCACTGTCACTCCTGGAACTGTAGCATATGTTACCACTGGAGGTTAGCCTTTTTTCTTTAAAAAAAAAAAAAGATGTTAATTTTCATTTACGTTTTGGAAATGCTTGTATTCCATCCCAATTGTTTTCATGATTAGTTATGTACGGGAAGGTTGAAGTTGTGACGAAGATTTTAGTTTTAATTTTTTATTAGAAACAAACTTTCATTAAAAGAAAAAAAGAACAATACAACATATAATGCAGTGAACAAGACGTCCACTAACCTACACCCTCCAAGATTAAAAATTCTTGGATGATAAAACACCAATCATACAAAAGTTATGAGAAAGTCTCCCTAATACACAACAGCCACCCAATTAGACAGGAGATTTTGGGGACGAAGATATTGAGGAAAGAAATTTAAAGATTTTTTTGGTTAATAAAGTTGAAGTAATTAGACAAGACCAAGCATTATCAAGAAATGAAGTTGTCATTGATAGAATAGAAATTTTGTAAGATTTTCCCACATTGCAAGGTGGGCAGGCTTAAACTTACAATTCCACAACCTGATTTATATCCCATCCCAGCCAACTATGTAACAAATCAATAAGCTTGGGCTAGAAAGTTCTAATTATTTACTGCCCGTTTGATTGGTTGTAGGAGTGTCTTTTTCTTTTGCAATGAAGACTTATTTTCAAATTAAAAACTGGAAGATGTAGGAGTCTGATGTAGGATGGTATGTAATCTGAGCATCTTTTCCCTTTTAGAAGTTCTTAAGGTTTTAAAGGGGAAATGGCTAAGGAAAGGTTTTTAGGGGAAATGGTCCTGGTAGGATACCATTATTGATAGGAAATTCTCACAATTCTTTTGGTGGATGAGTGCCTTTATTCACTATATGTACATACTTTGAACAAGAAAACATATAAAATGGAAGATGAGTGGCTTTAAGGACATAGAATGCCACCAGTATATGCTTGCTTTATGTGCGACCCTTGACATATCTGGTTTTTTGTTTTTCCTCCTTTAACCAGTTATCCTGCTGTGCTTTCTTTTAGGACCAATACCTGATGGTGCTGATGCTGTTGTACAAGTTGAGGACACTGAACTAATTAAAGATCATTTACATGACTCAAAGCGAGTAAGAATATTGGTACAAACAAGAAAAGGAGTAGATATTCGTCCACTGGTAAGATTTCATTCCTTGCATAAACTTATGCTTGTGAAAATTTCAAGATTTTGTGTAGTGAAATGGAGTACCAATATATTTATTTGTACTTTTTGTCTTTAATTTGAACCTTCAGGATCTAATAAAACAAAAAAAAAAATCCTTTTTTTTAATAACTCAATATACTCATATTTTTTTTATATACTGAATTTTTAAAGCTCATTCAAAAGTTTATTTTTCCAGGGATGTGACATTGAGAAAGATGCTGTAGTATTGATATCTGGTCAAAGAATTGGTCCTTCAGAAATTGGTGTACTTGCTACTGTGGGAGTTTCAATGGTGAAGGTACTAAAACAATATACTTTTGTGCTTAATCGATTGACACTGAGAGCTAATGTGGCATGTAGGTATATCCCACCCCAACTGTTGGTGTGCTTTCCACAGGAGACGAACTTGTAGACCAAACAACAGAGTGTTTAACTCGAGGCCAGGTACTGTAAGCTATTGACAAATGTCTCTCTCTCTGACACACACACACACCTCCCTGTTCACAAGTCTTTCACTTTGCAGTACAAATATTATAGTAAATATTGAGTGACCAATTTAACTTCAAAAATTTCTACGACCTTTGAATCTCTCATACGCAGACAATGGGTGTAGGGGTGTCTTAAAAAAAATCTTTAAACATTGTTTGTTGGAAAAATGGTAGATTGAATATTTGACTAAGCTTAAACTTGCAAATGTTGGAATCTTTTAAATTTTAAATGGTCATGAAATCATACTTATTATCCTTTCCTCTTCTTCTTTGCTTTGAACCTTTAAGACTTCAGTATGATGAGGTCACACTACGGAAGTGTTGGTCTTTATCAATAGACTCTGTTTTACTCAAAAGAAAGGATTCTGTTGGCCAACTTGCTTTATGATCATCTACAGTGTGATATGGTTCAAATGAGGATGTTTGTTTATCTATCCATTGGTGTATTATTTGTAAAGAATGGGCTGAAAATACTGATCGTTTATTTTTACATGCCCAATTGCATCAAAATTATGATGGAGATTGATGAGGAAGCTGAATTGAGCTAGTTTTTTCCAACAAACTGTTCTGCAATGTTATGGAGGTAAAGGTTTTTGGGGGAGGGAAGAAGGGTGAATTTTTATGGAGATGTAATGTATTGGCTGTGTTTTGGGTGGTGTGGTTGGAAAGAAATAGAATAATCTTTGCAGTTATAGGAGGGAGGGGGTGGAGGTTTTGTAAGACAAGGTTCGGGTCTTCATTGTGGGCTTCGGTATTCTTCGGAGTTAGGGATATTCCTTTTTTTTGCTATCTTTTCTGATTGGAGGGTATTGTTTGGTAGGAAGCAATATGGTCATTGTTGCGAAGTCTTTTGTAGTTCATTAGATTGTAGTTTTGGTTCTCAGTGGACACCTTCTCCTCTGTAATTTACGACTGTACTTTTCTCTGAAATATCATTATGTTTCTCAACAGATTTAAAAATTCTACAGTTAGAGAAGGGTAGGTACTTAAGTCTTCTTTTTAATTATTTTGCATTTGCGATTTAGAGTTTATATTAGCATGTTGGTTTGTATACAGTTCAACAAGTAGGCTGATTCAGTTCTTGTGCAGATTAGGGACTCCAACCGTGCTATGATACTGGCAGCTTTGCTACAGCATAATTGCAAAGTTCTTGACCTTGGCATTGCTAGAGATGATGAAGAATTACTTGAGAAGGTCATGAATACTGTTGTTTTCGCTGGGATTGACATTCTTCTTACATCTGGAGGTGTTTCCATGGGAGACAAGGACTTTATCAAACCACTGTTTCAAAAGAGAGGAACTGTGCATTTCAGTAAGGTAGACTGACTCAGCAGTCATTGCTTATACTTTTTTGTTTCCTTTTTCCCCCTCCTTGTAGGATACCAAATATCGATTGTGATGTTGTGCTGAACTGAAAAGTGGTTCATTATAGTTATAGAACATCTAATGTCTTGTTGGTTCGGTATTTAACTGGCTCTTCAGGTTTGGATGAAACCAGGGAAACCTTTGACTTTTGCAGAGATCAATTCAGAACCTGCAGAGGACATGACAACAAAAAAAATTATTGCATTCGGGTTGCCTGGAAATCCAGTTAGCTGTCTAGTCTGCTTCCATCTATTTGTGGTACCCACCATTCGCCTTCTTGCTGGATGGGGAAACCCTCATCTTTTGAGGTTGCTGAAACTTCTGAAGCATTGATCTCTCTCCCCCCCCCCCCCTCTCTCTGCCCTGCTGGTTATTGGAGTAATTTTGTAGATCTATTGATATATACTAACAGCATTTTTTTTTTTAATGTCTTCTACGTGCAGAGTGCAAGCTCGTCTTCTCCAGCCTATAAATACAGATCCGATGCGTCCAGAATTCCATCGAGCTATCATTAGATGGGAGTTAAATGATGGATCGGGATGTCCTGGGTAAGTTGTTTAAGGAATTTGTTGTCTAGGTTGCTTAGTCTAGTTCCTTTTCAAAATTGGGAGTATTTGTTCCATTTTAACCCTCTGAATTGCATTAACATTTTGTTTAAAAGTTTTTTCTTTTGCATGTTAGCTTTGTTGCTGAGAGTACTGGCCACCAGCGTAGTAGTCGGATTTTAAGTATGAAGTCTGCTAATGCTTTGTTGGAGTTACCGGCAACAGGCTGTGTATTACCTGCTGGGACTTCTGTGTCAGCTGTCATTATTTCTGATATAAGTAGCGCTGCTATTTGCAAAGGTTCCTTATCACCAGGTTCAGCTTCTCCTATTCAAAGGTTTACAATGCAAGAAATAACTGTACCTGAGTCTCAGGATGCTGAGGTTAGAGTAGCTATTCTTACAGTAAGTGATACTGTCGCATCAGGGGCAGGGCCTGATAGAAGGTATGATACCTAAATACCAACACCCACACACACGTCCATATATGATATAAAAAAAAGAGTGAAATAAGACCTCATCTAAGGACCTTCCAGACACAGCATTTTTTAAAAAATATGTAAAATGTTGCAATTTCTTTTAATCAATGTCTGGAATACTTGGCACATGGTGAAAACTTATGGACTGCCTCTCAATATTTTGTTTCATTGTCTCTTTCTGTGTGTGCACATACATATAAGATAAGGGTGCTGTTCATAGTAGTTTGATTACCCTGAATCAACTTAATGGTCCGTCTTTTCTTTTCTTAATTAGAAGTAAAATGCTCCTGAGCAAAAATTTAATCTGTTTGTTTTAATTGTACTTATTTTTATAAATTTTGTTAATTTTTAATAAATTTTGTTTATTGTTCTGTTTCTAAAAGACACATTCTCTTTCCTAGAATAAATTACTTTGTTACTCTTTCCTTTTCCCGATAATTTATGAAATAAGCCTTCTATCAACATATATAATAACTTATACCACTAGGAAGATTGGCAGTTTAACTAACTGCATCTAGATACGCCTTTTTGAGTCATTGTTTGAAAAAGGTCAATTTGTGGATGCTAGAATGATAGCACAGTTGATGTTCCTCATTATCAAAGTTTGATTTGTAAAGGGTGAATGCTGTGCAAAATATCTAGGTGCGATTTTTCATAGCTGAAACTTTTCTACAAGTGTTAGGAAGATCCATTAACAAACTCAAATGCATCTAGATACACCTTTTTGAATGTTTGTTTCAAGAAGGTCACTTAATAGATGCAAAAGAAACAAGGCAAAGTTGATATTACTCCTCAGTAGAGTGGAACATGAGATGTATACTCTATGCTTTGGTACAATATAGATTTTGTGGACCCTTTACTATAATAGTATAATGAGTTGTTGCTGTGTCTTTAGAACTCGACTCCAGTAAGTACTCCGAGCATAGAAAACCTGTTGAGAACAGACAAATCCAACCTTTGAATGTATCTAAATCAGACATCCATGCTCCACTCCACATAACATAGAATTAAATTTTCTTAAAAGCATTTCACCATGTGAAAATGAAATGTTAGGTTTCTCCTCTGTTTTAGCAGAAGTTTCAGCCTTAAGCTTAGTTGAATTCAGTGAATTTTTGTTGGAAAAAATTTATTCCAAACACATTACGTGTTTCTCCTTCCTGTTTGTGCATCCTACATCCATCTATTAATTCTTTAATGTTTCTCAATTTGCAGCGGTCCAAGGGCTGTTTCTGTTATAAATTCTTGTTCAGAAAAATTGGGAGGAGCTAGTGTTGTTTCAACAGCTGTGGTCCCAGATGATGTAAGCAAAATCAAGAATGTTCTGGGTAGATGGAGCGATGTCGAGAAAATGGATCTCATCCTCACCCTTGGTAATTTCTTGCTTTTCAGCTTGCCTGTTTCTTTTGGGGATAGAACCTCTTCAATACAGTTTTCCTGAATTCCTTAATTTTATTTTCTCAAATTTAGGTGGCACTGGCTTCACCCCACGAGATGTAACCCCGGAAGCCACCAAAGAGTTGATTGAGAGAGAAACACCTGGTCTTCTTTATGTCATGATGCAAGAGAGTTTAAAGGTACTTAATGTTTATAACAATCTATACTCTTCTGCCTTACTTTCCTATGACTTCTACGTCTTTGATTGTTGCAGGGTTTAACAGTCTAATTACATTAAATATATTCAATGATGAACGAATATATTATTTCAAGTTGGTTCAAGTATTCCATGTGTCTTTCTGGTTATTGCATGAATGTGCTTTTTGGTACTTTATAAGTGAGACTTATAAGGGGAAGTCGGTGCCTTTAGGCCCAAAGGCTGTTGGTTTCTGTAATTCTAATGACAGAAAGATACATGGTTAGTGAACTTTATGATTACACAATCACCTCTGTTGATGATGACATTGTGTCGAGGTTTGGTTTAGTTTAAACTCTACATTTCCCTTCTCTAAAACAGGTGACACCATTTGCTATGCTATCACGTGCAGCAGCAGGAATAAGAGGGTCAACATTGGTAAGGCCACAATATGATTTTGCAATTCTTAATCTTTCATATTGGTAGGTGTGGAACTGTGATTGCTGATCTCTTATCATGATTTTAATTAAATAAGAATGTGTTTTATTGATGAATAATAAACATTGGATGGATAAATGACCAACTTTAAGCATAACAATGGTTTTAAATTTACTTGAAGCATGTCATCGCTATAAGATGTTTGGACATTCAATGAAAAGAAGAGAAATAAATTATGTCTTCTCCCATCCTTTATGAAGGCAGAAAAATTAAGCTTTACAGAGGAGCCACCAAATATTAGTGATGAAAATTGAAATGCGCTAGTTTCATTTCTGAAGACACTGTTGATTCTTATTGATGTTAGATTGATGTTTAAGTATATATGGAACAACAGGTTCTCATGATAGTTAATTTTCATTATCTTAGCAATCTGGATCGTATGGATCATTTGGTCCCATTCCCTAATTATGTCTTCTTTGCTCTTGCTATATACATATTCAGATTATCAACATGCCTGGGAATCCAAATGCAGTTGCGGAGTGCATGGAGGCTTTGTTGCCTGCCCTCAAGCATGGATTGAAGCAGATAAAGGGAGACAAGAGAGAAAAACATCCTCGTCATGTCCCTCATGCACAAGCTCTGTCCACGGATGTGTGGGAACACAGTTATAAGTTGGCCTCTGGTAGTGGCAAAGACCCCGGTTGTAATTGTTGCCATTAATCTGGAAGAATAAAATTCATGTACTCTCGTGTATTTTTGTTCTGCATCATAAGTTGATACACTATTTTGTAAAAAATCATACTATTTGTACTAGCGTCGTCCATTGGTTTGGTATTTAGCGTCGTCTGGTTTGGTATTTACCGAACTGACCGATTACCAACCAAATTTTTTTGGTTTGATAAATTGATTTTCACAAGCCGAAACCGAAAATATTCGAAAGAAGTTAGTGAAAAAAATTGATAAATTGATCGATTTTTGAAAATTATTAACGAAATAAATCAATTGATTATTATTCAAGAAAATTGAAATATGTATTGAAAAATTTGAAACAATTACTAAAATTTAGTTATATATATTTTTATGTAATATAACTACATTCTACATTCATATGTTTAGTAGCTTATATAATACTATTTTATCATACATATACTAAAATTATTATAGTTATAGGGTATAGGCCTTAAACCTAATACCTTATACCCTAAACTCTAAATTCTATTAAATACTCTATGCACTATACCTATAACTATATTAATTTTAGTATATGTACACCCTAAAATACTAATAAATACTTTATACACTATACCTATATACTTTATACCCTATATACTAAAATTATTATACTCTATATACTCTATACACTATATTCTATATGCTAAAAATTATTATAGTTATAAGGTATAAGGTATATGGTATTGGCCCTAAACCCTAAACTCTATTAAATACTCTATACATTATATCTATAACTATAATAATTTTAGTTATACAAATTCTTATACTCTATACACTATACCCAATATATTAAAATTATTATAGTTATAGGGTATAGTATATAGGCCCTAAACCCTATACCTTATACCCTAAACCCTAACTTTTATTAAATACTCTATACACTATACCTATAACTATAATAATTTTTGTATTATTTTAGGGTATAGTCAATATTTTTTGTTATAATAACTGATTGATGATCTAAGAGTAAATGGTTGTATTTTTATAACATTGAGTTCAATTTGTAGGAAATATGCCCTAAAGCCAACTAGGAGATTTGTGAATTAACGACTAAGAGCTATTTCAATTAATGGGCAACACATTATTCTTTTGGTTAATACATTTGTTGTTATGATTACATTAGAATAATATGTCTCTGGATCTTTGCGAAAGGATACATGATGAGCTAAGGGAAAGCTTTTAAGACTCATTTTATTTCACAACAAATAAAACACTGACATGTGGAATGATACATCATTTGATATCCAAATTTGAGATATAAATTTAGGATTCCTAACATTATTAATCGTGCAAATATAATTCTTCACAAATATGATTAAGAAAGATACAAAATGAAATAAGTAGAACATAAAAATGGTACAAATATGACTTTATTATTTTTTTTCTAAGCCTTTTAATTTTTTTTTTAAATAATTTTGATAAGTGCAAATGTGCAATCACAAGATAAATTGAGAATTAAAAAAAAAAAGTTCAAATGATGAATTTTTAAACTTTTAGATACATTCAATCAAAAAAAAAAAAAAATCTTAGATACATTTATGGCGGAGGTTATTTCAACCACCCTAATATAGTTTGGACAAATTTTTCTTATTTTATCCTTTCTTACAAAAAATTATGAAACCACTCAAACTCATTTGGCAGCATGTCATCGAAATATACCGTTCAGTAACTTACGGCCAAATATAATGACAATGTTCGGCAAAATATTACTGAATGTCTTTTTCATTTTCATTTGATGATTATTTATCTAAAACTCTAAACTCTGCCAATGTTCAGTAGTTAAGTGCCGAATCACAAAACATTTCAACAGATAAGTGTCGAATGACTCGACGAATAAATTAGAATTTTTTATTTTAAGAATAAAATTAAAATTAAAAAACAAGGTGATCAACTCAGCAATTTAGGATGGTCAGAATAGTCTGGGTGTACATTTATTTACACTTATTTATTTGGGTCCGAATCTTATTTGAGCCTAGCTGTTAGAAAAAGAAGCCCAATAATTGTGCAAAGCATATTGGACTACAATTCGGAGCCCTTTGCCCATCAGCCTAGTTCACGAACATTACATCAAAGCCCTAGGGACAATATCGGTAACAAAAAAAGGTTTAAAATTAGGGTTTCACTGTTTCAGTGTATATAGTCTCGTTTCCATATATCCAACCCCAACGCCTTCAACTCCTTAGAGAACTCGCTGCCTCAAGACCAAACAAGCAAAATGGTACGTTTTCTCCCTTAATTTATTGTATTTTCCTTTGAATCAAAATAGACCCTATTTTCCTAGTAAGACTTGTATCAGCTTGATATGCTGTTATGTAAGATTTCTGTTTCTCAAAATTCAAGAAGAAAATTGAATGGTGATCTTAGATAGGTTGTTCAACCTATTATTACTGGGTTTTATTTATTTATTTATTTTTTATCTTCTTAGATTTTGTGTTTTTGGTGTCCTGGATTCTGTATCAGTATTATTTTGTTCATTTATTTGTGTGACTATGTGAGCTTAGAGCTTTTATATTAGTTTGATTTTAACTAAGGGAAGTACTCTGTATTGCATTCATCTTTCTAAGCCATCTAAGTTCGATTTTGAGCTAAAAAGTTTCTTCCTCATGAGGTTTGTATGTTTAGTTAATTATTTTTTAGAACTTTGGTTACCCAAAAGAGTGGTGTATATTGATCAGTTTCGAGGGTATGTGTATATTTTAAATTTTAATCTATTTTGGGAGACGGTAGATAGAATAGATGATAGCCGATGGAGGGGAGAGAGAAGAGGAAATGCAAATTTCAAAATTGAAATTAAAAACTAGAAACAAAAATTAATTTCAAATAGTTTGTAGTCCTAATTCCATCTCAATCCCCTCTCTTTCATGAAAAAACAGAAAAATGAAAACATTATTAAATGGGCTTCAATTTTTAGGTTTTCTTTTGTGTATTGGGGCTGAACTAGATGATAATATTTTTGGAGTAAATAAAGGGAATTATTATTATGAGACTCAAGCAAGTGGTTTATGCAGTCATGAGTCTGGAGAATGAACTGTTTATAATGACAAATGAGTGATTCGTTTCATGTTCTAGACCTTATATTTTCCTAATGCAGACGTTTATTTTAACCCATTGTGCATATTGCTTTCATATTTTTTTAATCTTTGATCTCTGGTTCTAAACTAAGATACTATTTGTATTTGAACCGGAGGGTAATTCACAAGGTGTCTGTTGGCTTGGATATGTCATTTGAAATACGTGTTTTATATGAAGCATGACTGACAGTAATATGTGTATTACTTCTTGTTGGTGTTTTACTCAGTGTTCTTATATCTTTCTGCTAATATAGTTTTATCAATTCTTTTAAGAAATTTATTGACACACTAATAATCTTGTATACTTTTGTTTTAAGTGATGGATAATAGATGTTAAAACACATCCAAGCATTCTTGAGATTTAAATTTGGAATGTTCATAATTTCTATACTTTGTCTCTCTACCTAACAGCCGAAGCAAATCCATGAGATTAAGGATTTTCTTTTAACTGCAAGAAGGAAGGATGCACGTTCCGTCAAAATCAAGAGGAGCAAAGATGCAGTCAAGTTTAAGGTCAGATGCTCAAAGTACCTTTACACACTTTGCGTGTTCGATAAGGAGAAGGCTGACAAGTTGAAGCAATCCCTCCCTCCAGGTATAGCTTTTCTTGTTAAACTGTGTGTCATTGAATTTTGAAGATGGTTTAGCCTACTGTCATTTGTGAATTTAGATGGATGAAACCGTGTACCTGGTCTCATATATCCCATGTCTTTCGGCTAGTATGACCATGGTTGTCTGTAGTGTAGCTTGGAACAAGGTGGATACAACCTCTTGAATGAGTTTTTGTTGAGATGACTTATGAGTCAGAGAACCTGCTTCTTATTCTTATTATTTATAGGGCATAGTTATAACTATTTTGTTTTGATTTTTTATTTGTAGGTTTGAGCGTGCAGGACCTGTGAAGGATTTGGGTAACTCTGCAAAATGCAATGAAATCTTTTTGAATTTTGAAAAGTTCATTTCTTGATAGGACTATGCTGGTGTTGGATGTTATGCCATTATATTTGGCGTTTATGTGTAGACTGAAGTTATTTTCTAGTGTTTATGGATCCAGTGCTGTTTGGAGTTTATGCTCCCAGTTTGGTGATTAAATAGATTTTGTGCTACTAGTTTGGAAGGAAATGAAAAATGAAAAAGAAGGCTACAGAGCTTGTCTTCTAAATGAGTCTCTTGGTCACCAATCACCATGAACCAATTACAGTTGCCATTTAAACATTGTTCAAATTCCACACGCGTCTGCTGGTGCGTGAGGATTGTTTTTTTAATTTCGCGTAAATTTGGTGAGTGTTTTAATTTGTCCTGTAGCAATGTGCCACCTGTCTCATTTTTTGTTAAATTAGACAATTTTTTTCTTCACTCCTTATTTTGCTCTTATATGAAATTAAAAACATTTAATTTTTTCCCCACTACTTTTTGATAAAAATATTATTTTATTGCTTAACCAAATAAAAAATCAAGAAACAACCCAGTACCCCAATCCCAGATAAATCTTGTATGGGGCATGCCCCAGTGGGGCACCTCTCCCCCAATCCCCCACCCGACTGCATCTCACCACCACCCAGCCCTCCCCTCCGATCACCATCGTCACCTCCCTTCTCTTTTTTCTTCTATCTCATTCTCTCTCTTTCAGTCTTTCTTTCCCTCTTCCTCTCTCTTTCTCTCTCAATGGAGATCTAGATCAAACACCAAACCAAGCCTCCCACCACTCTGTTTTACTGTTGTTGTCTTCCTCAGCACCCACCAGTCCTCCCTCCTTCCGTCTGTCTCTCTCCCTCACCATCTCCACCACAACCACCTCCAAAGCTGCCACTGCATCTTTTCAAAGGTAACCCACAAAGACCAAGGTTGTTTCCCTCAGCACATTGAAGATGGTGGAGCAAGTCTTGCAGCGGAGGGGAGCGTGGGGATGTCGGGGTGGGCCCGGATCAGGGCGATGCAGGCGGCGAGTGGGATCACGCACTTGCTGGCTTCTTCACACCCGACTACCACATTCAACAACCCAGCCTCAAAAACCCCTCCAAAAACATAAACCCACAAACCAAAAATGGAGAGAAGAAGAAGAAAGAAAAGAGGGGAAAGATAAAAAGAGAGGAGAGGGTCAGGGAGGCGTATAGTGCATAGTCGCCGGTGTCGGGGAGGGAACATTGGCGTCGGGGAGAGGGGATGGGCTGGGTGTGGAAGGTGAAGGTTTGGTACTTGGGTTTTAATTTTTTATATTTAATTTTTAAAATTTGTAGTTTTAAATAAATATTTTATGATATTTTTTAAAAAAATTCTTGTATATGATATTACGAAAACACCCTTTAATTTAAAGAATTGATGGAATGTGACAGAGGTGACACATTGCTACACTACGCAAAGTCTAGACGGCAATTAGAAATTTTTTTTTGTTTGGGTGGTAATTGCACACACCCCTATAGTCTAGGTGGTAAATGTGTAAATTTCTTTTTCAAATAATGTTTTAATTTTAAAGATTTGAAAATGTTTTGCCAAAATGGAGAATAGTGCATTAAAATAGCAACAAATGTAAGACCAGTAGAGAACCTTCAGTTTTAATGCATGTCAAACCAACTCAGATCTGCAGCCATTGCTTATGTGATTCAGTGATTGTATCTGCGACCCAATTAACAGAGCAGAGAACAAAAAAGACAAAGAAAGGCAGACAAGATAAGCACTCATACCCACATCGCACTAGAGTTTTTCTTGCGCAGCTTCAGTCTCTGGATTGGATCTCATGCAGAGTGCGGATAGGGAAACCAAAAGGATGCTGCTATTCAGCCCCAACAAATTTATTTTTAACCCCAACACTTACATTCAATTTTCAATTCTACCCCAATGCAAATTGACCAATAAGGACCATTGATTTTATTTTTATTTTTTTATTTATAAAAAACTCACTTAAACCTATTCCCAACGTCTATCTCTATACCCAACCTAACGTCATCTCTCTACTTAACTCTCTAACCAAAAATCCTAAGTTCACTAAAATATACTCTCTAAATATCCCTCTTTGATGCAATCAAGTGTAAGATTGACGAATTGATACTCAAATTTGGTTTGAAGATATTCAAATGAGGTATGTTGATCATTCTTTCGAGTTTAAACAAAGAAAAATTCTTATTTTTAAAAATTGGAATCACGTCGTGTTCGGTAGTGACCAACCGAACGTCATGTTACATGTTCGGCAACTCACTACCGAACATGAAGGAGGATGTTCGGTCAGTGGTTGCCGATCATGCCCAAAATAAAATAAAAAATAAAAAATTGTGTTCGGTTGGCATGCCAACCGAACCTTCTTGCATATGTTCAGTAAAAAGCTGTCAAACCTCCACTAGGATGTTCATATGAGCATTTCATATGATGTAAAATAAATCGAAGGAATTGAACACTAACAACTTGAAAGAAAAGAACTTGATGATAAACTAAGAGGGCTGCTATTTGCACACCCTCTTTTTTCTTTTTGCACACCCCTATTAAGAAAAAAAAAACCAAAAAAAAAAAAAAGACTATACAGCCCCCTTCTTTCCCTCTCTTTTTTCTCTCGTTCACACCCCCTTCCCCTGTTTTTTTTTTTTGTTCTTCTTATTCTTCTTCTTCTTCTTCTCCAACCCTCCCCCAGCCAGCCCCTCCACCCAACCCACCTAGCCCCTCAACCCCTTC
>QANW01011795.1:0-24066 GCA_003254865.1 Dryas drummondii | reverse complement strand
AAACAGTAGATAAACAGATATGTCAGGATAGTCCAACCCACGCCAGAGTGATTCAGTCTTCAACAAAGTGGTGCAACAAATTGGACTCATGGATAGCCATTGGGATATGCCACCTACGAGGATGAAAGAGAAACACCACCACGGATCCAAAGAAAGGATCTAAACCAGATAGCAAGACTGAAACTGACAAGCTGCAAGTGCCACACCCACGACCTCAATCTTGGTCTCCAACAACTGGATTATCTGCACTCACAAGAGTACAGTAGGGGGTAAGCGTCACATACGTTCATCGCTTCCCCTCGAGGGAAAATCCTGGTTAGGTTTGAAACAATACTCGAAAATATAAGATTTCAAGGAAAACAGCTTAAAAGCAATGTACACCCAAAAACAGGGTATCAATACCAATAATATTGTAACTAAGGCCAGTAATGATAAAGGTAATTATGCCAATAATCAGTGAGTAAAGCCTTTGCATGCTCATACATCTTTTTCAGTGAAAATCCTTCCTGTCACGTGACATAGTTCAGAAACATACCTGCGACCGATCACATACAGGCCAACCGCCAGTATCGGAAATTCAACCACCACCTCGATACTGTGGTGAGAGTATCCATTTACCTGGTAATACCACATTGGTTAGCCTCCCCAGAAGGACATTCGACTAACCAGTCCGTACTTACCCCTCCGGAGGTTTAGGGGATCGAAACCCAAGGTCACAACACGTGCCCGTTACTCTCAGGTCGTCCAAGGTATCACACAGAAAATCACACAAATATGCCATACAAAAATCATGCACATTCTCTGTGAAAGACATTTTCATATACATATAGTACGAA
Source organism: Dryas drummondii (assembly GCA_003254865.1). Taxonomy (NCBI): domain Eukaryota; kingdom Viridiplantae; phylum Streptophyta; class Magnoliopsida; order Rosales; family Rosaceae; genus Dryas; species Dryas drummondii. The sequence continues at coordinate 23,230 of QANW01011795.1, read as the reverse complement.
AATAGGCAGGAAATCCAATAACCGGGATATGGTACCTTCCCCCTACCTGTTTTACCAAAGTGTGTCCCTTGCCTGATCCCTTTCCTGTGTCTGGGTCCCACTTGTACCTGTTGGAAAACTGGAGATCCGAATCCGACGACAGCTATTAGGAACGTACTAAACGTACTCTCGACCTTGTCTGTTAAGACCAGGTAAAATTTAGAGGTTTGGCACTAGCGTAACTTGCTAGGCTTCTCTAAATTCTTGATCCGGCATGACCCTGCTCCCCGAGGCAGACAGTCATGTCAGACCGTGTGGTTTCTAAGTTTATTTTAATTTATTGTCGAGGAGGTTGATCAGATATGAACCTTACAACGTGACCAGGTCAGTGCATGGGGAAACTGAGGGAGCTCTGGCTCAGTACCCAACGCTTGTATGCTCATGGACTGACCTTAGTCATCACGTTATTTGGTTACCACTGATATGGCCTCAATATTTATTAAGTTCATTTAATAACAACAGTTAAACGGCGTTTCGTCTATAACCACCACTTAAACAACAGCAAATTAAATAAGCTGGGTTAAGGGTATACCTGTTGAAGACTTCCCACGAGCAGAGTCTCGGTACTACTAGATTTGCTAAATAATAAGATTAAAATAGCCTAATTAACAAGAGGTTTATTTAACAAAATTTTAGCAGAAATTCGACAGGGATCAAGAAATTACCTATGGAGCTCGGAAATGATTTTTTTAAAACTTCACCAAAACATAGCCTTCACACTACTAGAATTGAAGAGCTTGTCGCCACGATCGCGTAGGCGAAATCGGATCGTCGATCGGAGCTCCAGAACTCAAGATAAACTCGAAACAAGGTTGAAGAAGAGAGAGAAAGGAGGAGAGAGGAGAGAGAAGCTCTCTCTTGGGAAGCGTGCGGCTGAATTGAATGAAGAACCAGCTGAGTTCACGCCACTATTTATAGGGAGGGTGAGTGAGTCAACTCGGTTGACTCATCCGAGTTGACCGGGTTGACTCAAGTCAACCGTCATAACTTTGACCAATGAGGAATTGACACGTGGCGAAGGCTTTGACACTTGGCTGCACATGCAGCCATTAGATCTTGCTGCCATGCATCGTTGGACGCTCCAGATCGTGCCACGTGGCGCGATCTGGTGTTTTTCCTATTTTATTTTCTTTTTTCCTATTTTTCTCAACTTCAAAAATTAATTAAAAATAGCTCGGGACTCAGAAAAATACCCCGAAAAATACTACGGGCTCGTATCGACTAGTACTAATTAACTATGAGGTCAAATTACCAATTTGCCCTTTATAAAAATTTCGAAAATTTCAAGCTCCACAAACTAGGATAAAATGCTTTAAAGAAAAAGAAATTTTGAGAAATTCATAAAATAATCTCCCGGACTCGGAATAATACGAGACTTGCTCCGTTGGGTTCGTGAGTAAAATTACCACCTTTTAAAGGTCTAACTTGGGTCAAAACTCTAGTCAAAGTTGGTCAAACAATTAAAGCCTAAGGTGAAAATATGATTTTTTGCCGAACAATTTCTAGAAAAATTCTAGAAATTAAAGAAAAATTCCAAAATAAATTTGGAAAATTTTGGGTCTCACATATTGGAAGTCTGGAAGAGGAGAGAGTCACGGGAGGGAAAATGAAGGAAAAAAAAAAAAAAAAGGAAGGAAAAAAAAAGAAAAAAAAAGAAGAAAGAAAAGAAAAAAAGAAAAGGGGTTAGAGTTGATTGGGGTTTGGGGCCTTTTGGGTAATTGGAAAGAAAAAAAACAAAAAGAGTTTGGGGTATCGTTTGGGGTTTGGTTTGGCTTTTTTAGGGTTTGGTTTAGTTGTTTTTAAACCTTAAACCAAATACATTTTATATAAAAATAATTAAAAATATACTAAAAAGCTTAAACTCTGATATATTATACCATATCTTAAAGAATATAGAGTATAAAATATAAATTATAGAGTATAAAAAATATACTAATTTTATTTAACAGTATTTAACTCCGATGCGCACTATATTTATTTTATATCACATAAAATCTCTATATAATTTAATTTTTTTAATTTTTTTATCAATGTAATAAATAATATGTTTAATAAATATTTAGTATTATTATTTAATAAATATTTAGTAAAGTTTCATTTACAATTTTCGTATTTTGATAGTAATTTCGATGGTTTCTCTTTAATTTTTATCAAAATTTATGCAAAATTCAAAATTTTACTCCTTAGTTGAAAGTTCGTGTGACTATATAATTTAAAAATTAAGTTGGTAAAAAATAAGTTCCTACACCAGAATGATAATAAAAGTTGTTTTCCGGCTTTACCCTTTTGCAAACCTTTATAATGTTTGAGGCTTTGAGCATGAGTTGAATTGTAAAGAGCATAGCAGCATGGCCTTCTTATCTTCTTCTTGGTCACCTACACTCCTTACAACCACCCAATCCTCTTCACCTTCAACTCGCAAACTACTCCCTTCTCATTCTCCACTCAGCTCCTTTAGATTCGCAACCAAGCCCACGACCACCCACACTATTCACACACTCTCGAGCAGTTCAGCCAATGAGAAATGGAGAGCCAAAGTTTCATTCTTTCCTGCATTTTTGAACAAAGGCAAGGACGCTAAAACTCTGAAGGAGGAGCTTCTTGATGCCATTTCATCGCTTGATCGAGGCGCTGATGCCACTCCAGAGGACCAGCAAATAGTTGATCAGGTTGGTTTGACGTTTGCATTCCTCTTTTACCTTTAGCTTTGATTTTTTTTTTTCTGGGTCTTTCTTTTTCTTTTTGTCTTAAATGCAATTTGAAGCTAAATAATTTAATTAGCCGTTGTTACAATTTGGCATCTGGTTTCTTGGTGTTTTGATTTTCCTTCTTGGAACTGAAGAGGAGCTTAGGTCTAATTGGATGGGAGGAGAATGGAATGTGAAAGAAAAGTAGAATAATTGATAAAGATCATGGAGATAGATATGTCCTAAACCCCCATGCCTTTTGGATAGAACAGAGTGACTGAAGCATGGAGATAGAGCATTCTAAATTAGTCTGCAACTTGAGCTTTGAAAATTAAATAAGGTGGGGTTTCTAAGGGAAACAAATGTAGCAGAAAAAGCACCTCTCTTTTAAAATAGTAGCAAAAAAGAAAAAAGAAAAAGTGCATTCGATATTATCCAATTTACATGCCAGAATGCGAAATAATATTTTGCTATCCTGCAGTGGTTAAAGATTTTGCTGTAAGATCCTATGTTCGTTTTAGCAATTTTTGGAAAATTGTAATTGCAGATGAAGGAATACATTAAACTCTAACCAGAAAAAAGTTGAGCACAAGAAAACAGAAGATTGGTTTATATTTGCAAATTCATAACCTTGGAAGTTTCTAAGATAATGACCCTTTAGGTTGTTCTATGCCAATTTAATGTGTCATAGTTCATGCATTGTGTACATTTTAAATGTAATCAAATGGAATTATCTATGTAGGAAATAGGTGTCAACTAATAATTGTATTTTGAGGGTGTGATATATGTATTTAATAATGGACCACCTTTAAGATGGCCACAAGCTTGTATTGGTGTGTCCTTGGGCGTGGTTATGTCTAATATGCCAATTTTTTTAATCTCAGTAGAGGATTGTGTGACACTAGTTTCTGATGTCTTTGTGCATCTTTTTATTTATTTTCTTTTCATGGAATTTATTCTAAATAGATTGCACGCAAACTTGAAGCAGTTAATCCAATAAAGGAACCGCTCAAATCTGATTTACTGAATGGAAAATGGGAGCTTATGTATACTACTTCAAAATCTATTCTGCAAACTGAGGTAAAGTAGAATTTATATTATTTTTTATAATTGAAGTAGTCACTTCTATTGATAAATTTTTCTTTCCAACATTAGAAGTCTGTCAAAACATATGACATTGTTTTAAAGTTCTTGCTTGTGTTGGTTTTTGTGTACTCCTCATAATCTGAATAATTTTATTCAAGTTAACAACTTTCATACACTTCTTAAGGGGCTTTCTTGAATTACATCCCTTGCTATCACATTGAGAAATATTGTCTTATATTACTATAACATCATCTCTTAAAAGCCACATTTGATTTGTGCTCATGTGCTTCGTAAATTTGACTTAGAGTTACCAACTAGCTTGTGGTCTAGTGGTATCTCTCTCCACAATGTTGGAGAGGTTCTAGTTTGATTCCCCCTCCCCCATATAACAAAAATAATAATAATAAAAAATAAATGAATAAATAAAAATACATTTGACTTTCAGGGTGTTCACACTGTGTTGTTGTAATTGACCAACTGTTTCTTCTACATTTCAGCCTCCAATTTCCAATCAACAACAGGTAGATGAATAGGACATATGTTGGCATGCTTGACAAACATTATATTTATCAATTTCATTCGACTTCTAAAAGACTTCCTGGCTATTAATTTTTCCTAAGGATATTAATAGTTAGAAATAAATAATTCGCAGGAGATAAGACTTAAAAGTGATGAAACCTTGCGCAATCTCTAAATCCCAAAAATCTTTTTCCCCTTAAACATCATCTGCAATTTTCGTATTGGTAATGTATAAAGGCTCAAGAGTCATTTGTTCACCCCTATTAAGTACTTATTCTTTCCTTTTGTTTACTTTTTCTTGTGTATGCTTATTGAGCCTTGGGAACCTCTATATCAAGCACTCCTGACATTGCTTACTGTAAAAAGTGCATTGAGGTGGCTGGAGACTTAATATTTCTTATGAATCTTTCCTTTAGATTATAACCTACCTCATTAATTTATTCTTTGCTTATATTTTAATATTTCCAAACATACTGAGTATAAGAAAATATTTCCCACTCAATGATTTAAAACTCGCCTTTAGCATCATTCTCATTACAACTTGACCAGGATTCCTTAAACAGTTTTGAGAAAAATTCCTCAATAAGCGAGTTTTGTTTCTCCCACGTTGCTTGCTCCTTGCACAAAATTGAAGTTTTAAGCGCTTGCTTCTTTCAAATATGTTCTAAATATTATTTTAAGATTAAAATTCCTTTTCATAGATAAGAAATTTCCAAATTAAACAGATCGAGTTCATTTTGGTTAGCACTGCAATGTGTGATGTGAGTTTTCTTTCCTTTCACTTCTATCTTTTGCTGAACTCAGTAATTTCTTGTATTACTGGAAACACTTTGCTCGCTCTTTTCTCATGGTATCTTTATTTTCTCTTTATTTTTTTTATAAGGTGTGAAAAGAAATTTAAACTTGACATTATATATTTAGCTCCTATAAATTGCACTCAGTTGATATGTAGTATCATGACAGAGACCCAAATTTTTAAGATCAAAGGTAAATTACCAAGCAATCAATGTGGACACACTTAGGGCCCAGAATATGGAGTCGTGGCCAACTTTCAATCAGGTAATGTTCAATTCATTCCCTCATTGGTTTGTTTAACTTTCGATTATACATCTTTTGTGGACCATAATTGTTGTTAAGAGGCATCAAAATTGTGTTTAATCTCACTATGTTGCTTTAACTAAAAAAGTTGTTAATATTATGAATCTGTTATGCCACTCCAAAACCAGTATACTACTATAACCAAAGTTTTTGGAAGAGAATTTGTGATAAAATATATTAAATTTAAAAGAAACATAATTCGATAGAAGCACTAGTGCAACTATGTTATCTATTCTTGCAAACACTAAAGTCCTTATAGATTTTCAAATCATTAATTTAATTCTTTTCACTTTAAGAAACAGTGAGTATGCTGTATGAACTGCCCTATAATTGCTCTGACTTTTTCATTTTAATTTGTGTCAATACTCTGTAGGTCACAGCCGATTTAACACCTTTGAATGCAAGAAAAGTGGCTGTTAAATTCGATTATTTCAAAATTGCGGGTCTGGTAAGTATTCCTGATGTTATTGATCGTTATGTTGAATGCCAAAATTCTGATGTTCCTGATTGTGTGCATACAATAAAATATTATTTTGGTTCCTTGGAAATGCCAGGTGGGTCCTTGAGCTATAGATAGAACTCAGTCAATCCTTGCAAAAACAGGATTTGAACCCAAGGGTTTTAGTGTCATCAAAGGTCTTACTAGCTAAGCTACCTATAGAAATTCAATGTTCTTTCATCTCTTTAGTTTTTCTTATTTGTTGTCTTCTGGAATTCTGCATACATTTTCTTTTTAAAAATTATAGGGGGGAGGTGGTACAGGTTTTGTGGGTTAGAGTATGCTAGTAGGCATCTTTTTGGGCATCAACTTCTTCGGTATATCAGGATCTACCATTCATTAGAATTGAGGCAAAATGAAAAATACGAAATTAGGGGGCGTGGCCTCCCAAACTTTTGCTAAAAAATAAAAATGAAATTAGACTTTACTAGGAAACCAAAGGGACTAAGGCAAAATGCCTGCAAGGCTAAAAATTAAAACAAAAGCTCTGTTTTAAGTTTTGACAATTATGTCCACAGCTTGAAGGACAAAAGTTCAGGCTTGCAAAAACATATTCATGTGCTAGAAAGTCTACTGCCTCATCTTCTCAAGCTATTGCTTATCTCATTTTAGCTATTTTTCTATTCTTTACTTTAATTTGTAATTAAATAGTTTTATTCTAAGGTGTGAATCTTTGAAAGTGTACAGAATTTGCCTCAATTCTTTTGAAAGTGTACCGAATTCCATCGAGTTTACCTTTTATTTATTTATTTGTCCAAAAGTTTGCAGGGGCCATGGCCCCCTTTGTCTCTTATATGTTCCTCCTGCTTGGTGAAGTCTTTGCACTGAATGGTATAAGTTCTGCTCCGTAAAATCTAAGATCATAACACATAGCATTTAACACCTCTGAGCTTTATATCTATATGACTTGGAAGCTTCAAGACCACTCCACAAGGTCAATCTTCCTTGCTCTCAATTTCTCATACTCACCAACAGTAAGCAATCCTTTGTCAAAAATCCCACGTAATAAACTCATCCTAGAGCCATCCCAGATCAGCTTTCTACAGCAGAAGGTTTAAGAGGATAAGAAGAAAGACATGGTTATTGGGTTTGAGTTGTGTCATATGTGCAGGGCCTGCAGGCTATATGTCCTTGGTTGGTATTTGAGAAAATTTCCCTATATATCTATTAGCTTATGAGGATGAAAAAGTAGACCTCGATGCAACTCACACATTAAGATGTGGGCTCTGTGCTGGAGCGCTAATTGAGGCCTTTCTCTCTTTGAAGGCTTTAAGTCTCTTATCTCAACTAAAGATGGAAAAATGGACTTAGCTACCATAACTGAGATCAAAGATCAGCTAGTCATGCATTATCCAAACTTGTTATGAAGCATTATCAAGATATTGACATCCTGCACTTTCAGAATGATGCATTGTTAAATTAGTTGCCTTGATAAATTATATGTTCCTGAATTTCTATTTCTGTAATTCAGTTTACATAAATTATTTATATCATCATGAATGCATGATATACAGATACCTATTAAGGCACCTGGAAGAGCTCGTGGTGAACTGGAAATTACATATTTGGATGAAGAATTTCGGTGAGTTAATAATGTATTGTAATTTCTTCAATGAAGAATTGAGATTTACTACATGGGATGCTCTGTTAAGCCTGCTGAAAGAAATTATACTTTTATTTTAAGTATATAAGAAATATGCATGCAATATTTAAAGAAGCATTTTCCCCTGCCCCCACCTTCCAACTGTCTTGGATGGTCGAAAAGGTTGATAAATTTTGGAGGTTGGATTAAAGCCACTTGTGATCTTGGAGCAGTATTATGAAATATGTTATTGAGATTTTTTATCAAGGAAGTTGATTCTGCATATTTACATGAGAGGTAGAAAGCATAAAAAAAAAAAAAAAAAAAAAAAAAAATTTTTTTAAAAATCAAAAAAAAAAAAAAAAAAAAAAACATAATTTCTTTAAGAAAATAATTTCATCAAATTATGGTTAGTCTCTTTTGGAAAAGTGAATATGTAACCTGGCCCCAGGGTTTTACTTTAACTACTTGAACCACAAGATTACTACAAGTCAACTTTTTTACTATGTTTTCTTTCTCCTTTCCTTGGTTTTACTATGTCCAAATGCAAATATGAACATCAGATGCTTCAATATTATTAAGATAGCTACCATGTCTTGTAGGGTTCCAATTTTATGTACATTTGACAACTGTTTCAGTTATTGAACTGCAACTTGTGAACATCATATTTCTTTTATATTGGCAGTGTCTCAAGAGGTGATAAAGGAAACTTGTTCATCTTGAAAATGGTTGATCCATCTTATCGAGTTCCTGTCTGATGTATACAATCATAATGCAGAATATGTAACTATCTGGCCATCGGGTTTTTTCTTCTGTTTTTTTTAGTTCATGAATCATGAATTCTACTTGTATTTATTCTCGTATAGGTGTTAATTTCTATGGAGAAGGTTGTACATGCTACAAAAGTTTTCCTTCTGCAAGCTAAAGGCATTGTTAAGACCTTACCTTACCTTTATGGTTCATTTTGTTGTAATATTGCTTTTCCCAACAGATCAGAGTCGAAATTGTATCATGGGGAGAGTAGTTTTCATTTTCAAGAGTATTATATATTGGCAGTGCTGTATCACTCGCCATGTTGTCAACATTGCAAAGAGCTTATGATTTCAATTCATCCATGAACTCTCTTAGGTGGTGTTTGGTTGTAGGAAAGTGGAAAAGATAATGAAATGGGTTCTTTTATTTGTTTGAAAATTAGTACGAGCCTTGGCTAAGCTTGAGGTCGGGGCTGGAAGATTGAGCATGGACCCATGTTTTAGGCTTGAGGCACGAGGCCCATGAAAAAAAAAAAACAGGGATAAATGAAATGGGCAAGACAGTCTCTCCCGGTTAGTGTATTGGGTGCCTATTGATTTTAATTTGACCGAGACTATTTCAACCATCTTTCATTACCGAATTGATCACCTTAATATATTTTGGATTAATTTTTCCTATTTAACTTTTTTTTGTAAAAAATTATAGAATTATCCAAATTTATTTGGTAGCATGTCACCAAAATATACTAAGGAATTTAGCAATTTACGGCCGAATATAATGACAATATTATGCAGAATACCGCCGAATGCTTTTTTCATTTATATTCGGTGGTTATTTACCAAAAATTTCGCCAATATTCGGCAGTTAGGTGCCGAATAGCTACAAATATTTCGACAGAAAAATGTGAAATAACCCGATGAATAAAATTTGAATTTTCTATTTTAATAGTAAAATTGAAATTTTTAAAAAAGCAATGTTTGGGTACTCATAAATGAGTACAAGTTTATCTTCCCAACCAATCACATAAGTCCATAATTGGGTTCACCATGAGAGAAGGTGGTGAACCCCATTATCAGCTCATGTGATTGATTGTAACGACAAACTTGGTACTCATTTCTGAATACCTAAGCATTTTTCATTTAAAAATAAGGTGGTCAACTCAACAATTTAGGGTCCGTAGGGTGTTGGAATATCATGTACATTTTAATTTTCTAACACACAGCAAATAGACTTCTTGTTAGAGACATTTTTCTGACCACAAAATTTCAGTTTATCCAAAAAACTGAAAAAAGCCAACAACCAACTTACCAAAAAAGAAAAAGAATGTGCTGAAATGCATTAACAGTTTACTACCAATGGCTCTGTCTCCTACTAGTTCTCCTACTCTTCTGAAGACTCACCAATTCTCCTTAAGAAGCCTCTCTCTCTGTTATTCTCATCCCTCACTCAATATTTTCACAACAAAATCAAACACAATCAGTTCCTACATAATACAAAGCCACAACAAGTTGTTGGACAATAGTATTAATGTTGATTCTTGGAAATGGAGGACCAGGGTTTCCTTCTTTTCAGGCCTTTTGACAAAAGGTAAAGACATCAAGGGCCTCAAGGAAGAGCTCTACAAGGCAATAGCTCCTCTCGATAGGGGTGCCGAAGCTTCTCTGGAGGACCAAGAGCTTGTAGAAGAGGTACAATAACAAAAACTACTTGGAAATTTGAATGGTAGACATATTTGTTGATTTTTTAGTGACTGCCTATCATAGTAGACATATTTGTTGAGTATATGAAATGTTATGTTTTTGCCATACAATATATAATGTCACGAATCTCTCCACCCATTGATTCAGATTTGATGTATTTATTTTGATCAGATTGCACGCAAGCTTGAGGCAGTTAATGAAATAAAGGAGCCTCTTAAGTCTAATCTGTTAAATGGAAAATGGGAACTTCTATATACAACATCTCAGTCAGTTCTGCAAACACAGGTACTATGGGATTTCCATTTCTGCTTTCTTAATTCAATATTAATAATTTGTGAACTCTGAAAAGTACTTACAGCATTTCAGTTCTACATGTTGCTTTTCTGTTTTCTTTCTGGAGATGCTTATGATACATACTAAGACATGCTATCTGTGAGTCGTTTGTATTCCTGGGGTGCATTATTTCTTTGTTCTAGCATTTCCTTCTCTTCTAATTCGGTTTCTTTGTTTGTTTGTTTTTTTTTTTTTTTTTTTTTTTTTTTTTTTTTTCTATTTTTCATTCTCCTCATGCGTCAATATATTTTATTAGTCTGTGTGTTAAATCTTAAAAATACACATGTTCTTAACTTATGAATGAACCATCTATGATATCCCTTTGGCAGAGGCCAAAATTCTTAAGACCAAATGGAAAGATCTACCAGGCAATTAATGTGGATACGCTAAGGGCACAAAATATGGAAACTTGGCCATTCTTTAATCAGGTGCTTCTTCCTACTCTTAACATCTGCTTCATGATGTTTGCTTATGTGGATGTTGCCTTTCCATTTTGTTTCTTAACTTTATCTGGGTAGTCGTATGACTGCTTACTCGGTACATTTTAAGGAGTAGAATGTGGCCAGTTGGCTGACTTTTACTTAAGTACATTAGTATTCATTGTGTTCTACTCCAAATTAAATGAAAAATTATTGTATATAAATTATATTGGTGAAGTTAAACTTCTTAAACAAGTATACCTAATGTTTATATGCGGTATTCAAAAATCAATGTATGGCCGACAAGTTAAACATCGGTTTCTACAATCCAAGACAAATGCAAGCTGTCCGATGTAACAATCTTAAAAGAAATGATTTATGGCACATAACATGATGTTGGTTGTTCCGGATATTCATACATGCATCAGAGTATGGGATGCAACACTTTTTGTTGGGACAGGAATTTCGTACTACATAAGTTGAAGAATATCCCTTTATGTGTTTTTGTCTATCGAGCACATCTGCCGAGCTCTTTAACAGCATCAAGGAACACCAACTTGCTACTTTAGATGGTAGAGAACATTTTTGGAATTGATTGATTAAAATTAAGTAAATAATTGATTTTGCACCTCCATTGCAAATATGGAATGGGTAGTCTTCGAAAGTTCTTTCCTTTCAGTTATACAAGGGAGTTTAAGGCAGATTACATATTCAACTGACACCATGTTTAAGGGACTTTTATTGTAAGCATAACACACCTTGTTCTGGCCTACCGAGGACATCTACCATAGCCACTGAGGAATCTTGGTGCCATTAGGATTTGGTTTCCTGATTTCAGTTGGCCTTCAGAAAGGTAAGTTTCAACTGAAATCTAGCTTTCCCTTTCTTGTACATTAAGCTTTTGGTTGAGATTTACTGGGCTTGAATTGCCTTAGTCTGGTTCGGCTTCTTCCTCCTTGGGCTGAAAACCTTTCCCTGCTTTGAAGACCTCCTCATCTTAACTACTATCATAAATGAATTCCAAAATTGTAAAAATGATCAAATAATATGCATTTTAAATTGACTTCCTACCATGTTCCCTTAAAAAGAACACTATGTTATTGTGAGAAACTCTCGCCCCCCCTGCTTCCCAATACTGTATTTTCTTGTAAATTTTGTAGTGTGACAATGGAAACTCTTTGATGAATCAGAATTCAATTGCTTTTCTCATATCTTAGTAGACAGGATCACCATTGTTGAACATTGGTTATGATTCTTATGAACATATGATAAATTCCTTTCTCCGACTTGGCAGTTAGTGATATAACTCTTATGTACTTTTGTAGTTTCACAATGTTTTGAGGCTCATGATCAAGTTTATTTTGTTTACACATGCAGGTTACAGCTAATTTAGTACCTTTGAACTCCAGAAGAGTGGCAGTTAAATTTGATTTCTTCAGGATTGCTAGTCTGGTAGGTTGTATCATGCTTTCACTGATGTAAATTTCTTTTTGGTTTTCTAGTCTAATACATATACTCATATGACTGGCTCTCTTTTGGCTTGGTGGTTTGGGATTTTAAAATTACACACCAAGTCAAAGGTTGGAGAGCTGGTGCCGATCCTGACAAGGACATTTACTCATATGAATAAAGATCTTCAACCTTATAAATTAGATGGTGAGGTTGCTGCATTATCATCCTCATGATTATGTGCATATCCAATAGTTGTTCTTTATATTATGGAAATATAGTTTTTTTTTAAAGAGAATTTTATTGCTGTAAAACAATAAACTTACAAAATAGTGGAAAAGATGTCTACACTTCAGAAATACAACCAATTAGTGATGATTCAAATAGCTATCTATCACTAAACAAGCCAAACCAAGTCCCAACCTAACCAAATGACTGAAAAAGACAAGTCTCTAAACTCTGTTGAAACAGATGCCCAAAGTGAAAGACAAAAATTTGACTTCGCCCCATAACTCCTGAACCTCAATTCCTTTATATCTTGAGAAACCTTTTTGTTTCTTTCCAACCAGATCAGCCAAAACACAGCAATAACCATGCACCCCCACATAACTTTGACCTTCTCATTTCCTTGGACTTACCCAACTTGCTTTCATCTCCTTAAACAATTGCAGCCAAAGACGCAAAGCCACAAAGACAATGTGAAAAAAGATGATCAGCAATGTCCCACTCTTTCTTGCACATACATTATACACCATTGCGGATATAGGCAACCATTAGTCTCCTTTTCTGAACCATGTAGCAAGTGTTACCTTAGTATCTGCCACTAGCCAAGTAAAAATCTTAACCTTGGGAGAAAAATTTTCTTTCCAAATAAACCATAGGAGGGAAAACGAAGACCCCTCTGAGTTGTCAGTCAGAAACAACAATAAGACTAACTATAAAAACTCCCCTGATCGAGAACTCTTAGCTCCGTTCCTTGATTCAACCCTAGAAGAAAGTATGTGACCAAATTTTGTTAATAACAGCAGCAATGAAGATAGTTCCTCCACTTCAACCTCAGTCAGATTCCTTCTAAACCCAAAGTCCCAATTCAATGGAAAGTTGGAGGGATCAGAAAGGCAAGCAATTAATAACCTTGTTTATGAAATTTTGACAGATTATAGGGTCCGGGTAACATGACATGTTTATAAAACACTTAACGCAGCACGCGTAACCCATTTATGAAACGGGTTGGGTTGAATTGTTAGTTAGGTTAACCTATAAACCCATTTAACCTATTCAGAAGTCAGAACCAGACTCTTTTCTTTCCATAACATGATCTAAGAAGTTCTACTCCATTTATGGAAATGTACTTGGACAATGTACTGAGTAAGATACAATTTAGGGGCATGTGGTAGTACATTAATGACTGTCATGTTAATGTGCTCTTCTACATCCTCGATGCTTACAACTCAAGTATCTTAGGGACATGAAGATGACCTGCGAAGACAGCAGTATGCCTAAGATTAATGACAGAGAGGCATCACATGTTGCAGAAAAAACAGATTCTATATGTCTTCTCTCACCAAGATTATGTTATGCTTTGCAGATACCTATAAAAAATCCTGGAAGTGGCCGTGGCCAATTGGAAATCACTTACTTGGATGAGGAGTTACGGTGAGTAAATTGTTCGAAATGAAAACTAACCATTTAATATTTTAATAAGAGTTTCAATCTAGCCACATGGTGGCTTGGGGCCATGGCCACCTCTAAGCTTACATGTGTTTGCGCCATTGTTTTTCATCTAGAAAAGGAATTTTTTTATTAATATCTTATCCAAATATTGTATTTTTCTGAATATTACTAAAATAAATAGAATACTTATTGAATGCGACTGAAATGCATACACTAAAAAAAAAAAAAAAGATATAGGTAAAGAAGCAAGCATTTCTGTGATGCATGGTTTGCCTGCACTACCTATTTTTAACGTGCATAGTAACCATTGAGTTTATGCTTTTAATGGTATCCTTTCCCTCATTGTTGTGCATGTATTGAATTTAATTATTTTTCTTTTTTACAGAATATCAAGAGGTGATAAAGGCAACTTATTTATATTGAAAATGATCGATTCATCTTATAGAGTCCCTCTATGATGTAGCTGTAGGAAAAAAAAAAAAATGATAATGGAGCCCAAGAAATGAGTTTTTGAATATACATGGAAATCTCATTTAGTTTCCCATTAGGCCATTATACTGTTCTTTTTTTTTTTTGTCCTCCAGAAATTATATATTATCCGACAAGTTTTTTTGTGGGTGGGGCAAAAGCATGAGTGATCCCATCTCACTTTAGCGAGAGGGCCGGGATCGCATTGCGCCTGCCCCATTGAAGAACTTTTACTCATTGATGGCTTCATCTATATTAATAGTTTCAACTATCTCTATACAACTATAATATTTTCAAGAGTCCTTATTATTCAAATTAGCTTTAAATTTAAAGTAAATGATTATAAAGCCCAAAATTGGGCTTTCACTACTTTTAAGACCCATGTCTTTTTTTGGTATTTGAAAGAAGCCCAATTTATACCAACCCGGTCCTCACTTCCGTCTCTGTCATTCTCTCTCCGTCTCCTTCTTTTCTCTCCGTTTATCTCCATCTCGATCCCTCTCTTTCTCTGTCTGCAAGCTTTGCCGTTGCTCCCTTCTCCCGGCGACTCACCATTGTTGCCGTCTTTGATCGGACAATCGTTGCCCCTGCTTGGATCGATCTCGGTGCCTTTCTTCGNCAAGTATAACAAGAGGTGTCACTGTGGAAATCCCCAAGGTGACTTGGGAAGATATAGGAGGATTAAAAGACTTGAAGGTGTGTAAATTTTTGTATTCATTCAGGTTTGGAGTCTGATGGTACTAATTATACCTTTCTCATTTACAGAAAAAGCTCCAGCAAGCTGTTGAGTGGCCTATTAAATATTCTACTGTGTTTTCAAGGCTGGGAATATCACCCATGCGGGGAATTCTCCTCTATGGTCCTCCAGGATGCTCAAAAACCACCCTTGTTTTCTCTATGGATTATTAAATGATGTTGAGGAATTGATTCATAATTTCGTTTCTTGTTTTTCTTCCAATGAAATTAATTTTGGTTTTTAACATATGTATATAATATTGTAACATATGGGAAGGTCATGGAGTTTATGACAGGTCCAAAGGGAACAGAAGAACTGGTGACTAATATATCGATTTTGTTATTAATTAGTGTACGTAATTGTGGTATATATATAACTATATATATATACACGGGTGGTGCAGGATATTGGTTTGTGTAACTACTTGTATATTAGTGTTTCATTATCATTATTGAGTAATTTATTGTTTGTGTTTCAATGGCAGGGGAGGTTTGTTTCTCTTGACTTTTTCTTGACTAGAATTTTGGGGTCATGCCTATATTTGTTTAGGTGGCAATTCAAGTAGGAATCAAAGATGTACTACTGGAAATTTTATATATTGTTCAAATCATTTATAGTTATGTCGTGCATCTTAGTTATGTTAGTAGAATATGTCATATTCATTTTATAGCCAATATGTAAGTGGAGTTGCGATTGTTACTGCTTGTCAGTAGCAATATGTAAGTAAGTTATACAGTAATGTGATTGTTATTTAAAATGTTATTTTATAGCCAATATGTAAGTGGAGTTACGATTGTTACTGTTTATCAGTAGCAATATGTAAGTGGAGTTACGATTGACTTTTCCTTAAAAATGTTTGTTGATGCTTAGTTGCTGCGTTAAAAAGTGGTGTTTGTAGACATAATTTTGAGTGGATGAATTGCAGGTAACATTGGACAATATCTGATTATTACTTCCAGGCAGTAGCAATAGGTGATTGTTAGCAATACCTGATTGCCAGGCAGGTAGTAGCAATTCCTAATTGTCATTGCCAGACAATAGCAATAGATGATTGTTATTGCCAGACAGTAGCAATATGTGATTGTTATTAGCAGTAGGTGAATATTACTGTCAGGCAGTGACAATATGTGATTATTACTGTCAGACAGTAGCAATAGGTGATTGTTACTATTCGATAATAACAATTATATTTATTATTAAAACACAAAAGATTACTGTGTGACAGTAGCAATCAGGTGATTGTTACTCTTTGAATTTTGTAATTTTCTATGGTTTGAATTTTGGTGATTCTTATTGTATGACGATAACAAGATATATTAGTTATCTTCAACAGGTGATTGTTACTGTAAGACAGTATCAATAGGTGATTGTTACTATCAAATAATAACAATTTCTGATTGTTACTGCCAGACAGTAGCAATAAGTGATTGTTATTATCAAACAATGATAATACTTGATTGCCACTGCCCGACACTAGCAATATATGATTGTTACTATTCGATAGTAACAATTATATTTACTATTAAAACGTAAAAGATTATGGATGCCTCATCTTGATTTTTTGTATTTTATATTGGTTATTATTTAAGATGTTTTATGACATGAAAATACATAAATTATTATTTGGTTTTTTTGGGCAGTTTATGTACCAATTGGTACTGAAATGAAAAAAAAAAAAAAGAAGGGAAAAATGGAATTTTAAAAACACTGTAGCGCTGTTACTGTAGCACCGGTTTTTTAAAAAGTGGGCCGCTACAGTATTTTACTGTAGCGCTTGGGCCGGATGAATAGTGAATTTTAAAAAATGGACTTTAAAAAAAAAACCCCTTAAATTTAATTGTTAATGTTGTAATAATGTACTCTAATAAAGAGCAATCATTAGTTGATAACAATGAATTAAGGTACACAAACATTACTCCCATAACAATTAATAATTAGTAGATAACAATTAGTATAATGATTAGTCACTTTTCTGGTCACAAACAATATCGCCTTTTGCAAACAGATTGATGTTTGGGTAATAAAAATTAATTTATGCCTAATATACACAATCAAGCCCCAAGCCATATCAACCCTAATTTTTTTAGTATAGGTTCAACTAATTTGATAATAAGTCTCGATCACTATTAGAAGCTGCATACCAAGTTGACTGTTATTGGATACAAGTTTCATAACTAAGGTTACGATTGACCAATCTCCTAAGCTTTTATAAAGAAAAATGACAGAAAAATGAACTATACGAATTGAATTGAAGGAATAGAACAAGTAGAGCATGAAGGTGTGAGTTCAAGAGTTCCATTCAAAAGCAATAATCCTGGTAAGGAGTCTACTAGAATGCATTTATAACACATAAGGCAGTTGGCACGGTCACATAGGTCGCAGGTGTTTGATAGGACTAATTTCACTCCTACTCCCTTAAACCATGGTGAGGAGCTTTTAGAATCCATTTAACACACATAAGATAGTTGGCACGTTCACATGGATCACAAATGTCTGGTGAGACTAATTTGAGATCCGCTCACCACCTATTTATGTCTAATTCATAAATAAGAACGATTACCTATTTCTCATGAAATATGAATATTGATGCTTTAAATGTACAAGTACGTGATGATACAACAGATGGTCAAGAGAGGCAACACAACAAAACACTGCAACGGGTCCAACAGAGACGAAGGATTAGAAGAAACTATAATTGTGCCTGAGATTATCATGAGAATATGGGTGTCCAACTTTCCAACTACTCACACCAACCACATGTTCAAAGTGTTTTGCGCTATTATTCCACCTAGACGTTCCATTTGTATTGCTTGAAGAGAAAAATTGTCATGTCTCCATTTCAATCTCCACCGGAAATGGTTGATCTTTTTTCTCAACAAACAACTGAGGGCAGACTCTTCAAGCAAAATATACGAGCCTACAATCATGTTTTCGCATTTCACTTCAATGGGAGTACATGTTGATGATACAACAAATATTGGAGGACGTGGAATTTATACATTTCGTGCTCAAGGTGCTATATATCATAAAAATTGCAGTTTTTTACCAATTGAAAGGAGTAGACCACAATTTCTGCAGACTTATATATACGATATAACGCATGAGATTGAAAATCGACTATCTGAAAGTGGGGTTTTAGATAGGAGTGTGGTTGAAATGATACAACGAATCTTGAATGTGCACAATCCATTTGTTCATACATTTCGCAGCCTTGAACAAAGAAGAGATTTGCAAAGTTGTAGGCTCATCATAAAAGACCAACCTCCTGATCAGCGTCAATATAGGTTGACATCTGCATCTCAGGTTGCTATTATTATAGTATGAGGAGACAATGTTGCTAATCAACATGGTCTACAAATTGTCGTTGACTCAATTAGCAACGAACTTATACCCGTCCAAGACTCGGCTGGTTCTATGACCCTTTTACAATATCCATTATTACTACCTTACGAAACATATAGATGAGATGGTAATATTTGTGATAATCAAGGACAAAAACTACTATCATGTGCTGACTACTATGCATATATGTTACAGGTTAGTGAATCAACCATATTAGGGGGGTTGTACTCAATCCAGACTTCTAATGACTTTTAGATACTTTTGTTAAATTCAGAAGTTAGGGGGTATTCAATGAAGACTTTTATAGACTTTTTAAAAGTTTATAAAAATTAGGAGGTACTCAATGAAGACTTTTTAAAAGTCTATGAAAGTCATACGATACTCAAAATGTCAATAACTTTCATAGATTTCTCAAGTTCATAGATTTTGAAAGACTTTTGGTATGGAGGTATGGATACCAAACCTCCTTATTTCTTTCTCATTCCCCTCGCTGACTTTGAAAGACTTTTGGCATTGAAGTATAATTAATACCAAACCTTCTTATCCCAGTTTTTGTGGATCCTCTACTTGGGTTATTCCCTACTTGAATCTACTTGAATTTAATATAAGCATGCCATCTCATTTAAAAACCCATCTAAGGGCCAATAAATTGACACTATCATGTGCATTCATTAAAAAAAAAAAAAAAGCCTTAAAAATTAGGAAGCATCGTTCGAGGGTGCCTGCACCCAAATCAATTCATGGTTTGTTTAGTCAATGTCTTTGTGTTTTGGTGCTCCATGGTTTCACAATGGAATTTGTTTCTTTATTTGTTTATTCTTCTTTAGTGATTTTTAATAAAATGGGTTTTTCACACTTCTCCAAATCAACTTCTTCTTCATCTAATAAAACCCCAAAACCTGGAAATACAGAAGTGGATCTCTCTCTCTCTCTCTCTCTCTCTCTATTAGGAGTCTTAGTCTCAGCAAATTTCAAAACAAGGTTGCATATGAACAAATTATTTCTCCTCTTTCTTAATGATAAAATCTCAAACCCTATCTTTTTGTGAAGATCCAAGCATAACAAATTTGTTTAACAGGAGAGGGTATAAATCTAAGCATAAAACACTACAACAAAGTTGCTTTTTAGCGACAACACTTTTAGCGAGGAATTATTTTTCCTCACTGTAAAGCACTTTTTGCGAGGAATAGTTCAGTTTGTCGTTCTAAGTATAATGAGCTTGGTCTCCAAACTTGTCTTAAAATTAGCGAGGAATAAGTTGATTTGGCGACGATATATATCCTCGCTAAATGACTCATTGCGCGAGGAAATATATATTAACTCGCTAAAGGATTGGAGGGAATTTTTCTCACACCCACCAATATTTAGTGAGAAATTTATTTTAATTCGTCGCTAAATATATTTTTTAGCGAGGACTTATTTTTCCTCACTATAAAGCATTTTTTGTGAGGAATTATTTTTCCTCACTATAAAGCATTTTTTGCAAAGAATATTTCAGGTTGTCGCTCTAAGTATGATGAGTTTGATCTCCAAACTTGTCTTAAAATTAGCGAGGAATAAGTTGATTTGACGACGATATATATCCTCGCTAAATGACTCATTGCGCGAGGAAATATATATTACTTCGCTAAAGGATGGGAGGGAATTTTTCCCACACTCGCCAATATTTTAGCGAGAAATTTATTTTATTTCGTCGCTAATTATATTTTTCAGCAAGGAATTATTTTTCCTCACTATAAAGCATTTTTTGCAAGAAATATTTTAGTTTGTCGCTCTAAGTATGATTAGTTTGTTCTCCAAACTTGTCTAAACATTAATGAGGAAAGGGTGGATTCGGCGACGACATATGTCCTCGCTAAATGACTTATTGCGCGAGGAAATAGATATTTCCTCGCTAAAATGATTGGAGGTAATTTTTCTCACACCTACCAATATTTTAGCGAGAGAATTATTTTAATTTGTCGCTAATTAAATGTTTCAACAAGAAATTATTGTTTGTCGCCTAAGATATGTTTGAGCGACGAAGTAATTTCGTCTCCCAAAGTCCTAGTGCCTTTTTTATGTGCAAATATATTTATGTATAAGCATATAATGCAAAAAATTTTCCAATGATCAGCTGTACCGTTCATTTTTTAGTTTCCCACTTAAAGATTATTCCTACAAACAATTAGTTCAATCGAACAAGTAGATGAATTCCGATTTGGCCTAATTTTTGCATGGATGATCTTTGAGTATAAATATAGAAAATGAACGGCTCCGATCGTTGAAGTGACGTTGTGGTCTTCACAATTATTGAAACGATAAGGTTTCAACGAAAAAGTTAATAAAATTATACTGTTCAAGTGTATTTAAATGTTGAAGCTCACATCTTGATCATGTTTTTAACGATCCAAACCGTTCATTTTCTAGTTCTCCACTCAAATATTATCCCTAAAAAGATTTAGCTCAATCAAAGATGTTGAAATGAGGTAATGACGATCAAATTTATGAACAATCGTTGTTTTTCTAATGATAATTGAACAGGTAGATGAATTCTGATTTGGCCAATTGTTTTCAAGGATGATCTTTGAATATGAACATAGAAATTGAACGGCTCTGATTGTTGTAATAACGTTGTGGTTAATTTCCACAATTATTGAAACGACAAGGTTTCAACAAAAAAAGTTAATAGAATTATGCTCTTCAAGTGTATTTATATGTAGAAGCTCACATCTCGATCGTGTTTTCAATAATTCGAAACATTCATTTTCTAGTTCCCCACTCAAATATTACCCTCGTAAAAACTTAGCTTAATCGGAAATGTAGAAGTGAGGTAACAGTGGTCGAATTTATGAATAATCATGGTTTTTCTAATGATAATCGAACAGGTAGATGAATTAATTTGACCGGTTAATTTTAAAACTGTGTACTGCTAGCTAGTGGAGTTGTAAAACTCAGTCAACTTACAACTTAGTGAGTTTTGAAGAAGCTAAAGGAACTAAGTAATTGGTGTTTGGCTATCAACTTAACTGATGGGAAGAAGGGACCATATTTAAGATAAGAGACATCACCTTACTCAATTAAATGGACTTACACTTAACTTTGGCAGGGAAGAGAAACAAACTCAAACTCTTGTGTTGTTGCTGCACTCAATGCTATAGAAAGGTATATATTTAACTTGCTGTGAAATTAAATTTCTAAATGGAAAAATGCTGAAATTTATTGTTTATCTAGCTTAGTATTACTTGTGTTGTTTGTGAAATGGCAATGACTCTGTTGACAACTACTAAACTGCATCTTCATAAAAAAACACTCTATGCCCAACTGCTATTTTAATTATGTTTCATATTTTACCCAACTGTCCACCCTTTCTTAGTCTCTAATTTTAATTTATTGGTTGTTGTCTGTTTGTCTTGGATTTGTCATCACTGGACCATTTGGGGAGGAGCGTGTTGAAGGATTCCAGGTGTAGCTAATGCCATCGTTTAAGTGTACCATCATAGGATAGTTTATGTTTTAGTTAACTTCAAATTTATGTGGATGCATAAAAATGAAATTTTAGATTTAACCAAAGTGATATGCTCTAGTGGTGAACATATTACTCAAAGTCTACTCAATGTCCTTAATGGAAGAAAAATGCCGTGTATAACATATTACTCAAAGTCTATACTTTAGTGCATGTCTGCAATATAAGTGAACAACTCTTTTAATTTATATCATGAAAGATCTTCTACAATGTTCTATAGTGTCTTGGAAATTGGACTAGCTAATTAAGTATAACTCTATGTGTGATGTCTTTTGCTTGTATGTAGTGTCCTAAACTATAGATTGTTGAGACTCAGCAACAACAACTTGACTCTCACAGTCTCACCCAAAGTGAAGTAATCAAAGTCTTGGAGGAGAAGATCAAAAAGTGTAAGGAGAGGAGCGACAAGTTTGAGCAGTACTTAATTTCTTTTGTTTTTGTACTTAATTATGACTTTTAGGAGACTTAGTGAATGTTAATTTAATGGCATTGTGAAACCAGTTTGAACTAGAATTGATATATGTTATATCTTGTTTTAATTTTTGTCTTATTTGGTTATCAATAAATATAAAAAAAAAAACTACAAAATGATCTATAAAATATCAAACTTTTGGTGTTAAAAAATATTTTCCTCGTTGTAGAGGACCTATAGCGAGAAAAGTATTTCTCGGCAAAGAAAACATATTGCGAGCAAAATATGAGACTTCCTCACCCTAAAGAACCTATTGGGAGGATATAATTTCTCATTATGAATCACTTACAGCGAAGAAAATCACATTGCGTCGTTGAAAGGAAATAAATTTTTATATTTTAAAAATTACTATATTAATTATATTATTAAACTTTAGCGAGGAAAAAAATGTCGCCAATAAAATTATTTGCAAACGTTTTTAATGGTTTTTACGTCAAATTAACTCTTTTTTTGCGAGGAATTATATTCTCACAAAAAGGATTCAGCGAGGAAATTATTTTAGCGTCGTTGAAATAGTACAGCGAGGAATCCAGATTTTCGTTGCCGTAGACTTTTCTCGACGGCGATTCGGCGACAAGTCGATGACGAATGAAAAATCCTCGCCAAAAGTCTTTATTGTTGTAGTGAAACGAACAGTTCTGCAACCATTTTTTTTTCATTTTCATTCATTGTATTAGTTCTTAGTAGTTGGATCTGCACATTAATGATGTGGCAAGCTCACGTTAAAACATAGCAGCAGATCCTAGGAGAGAGAAACATAGCAGAAGATTCGTGTCCAAAAGGGTGTCTTTCAATTTCTATCATAGAGTACTGAGCATTTCTTGGTCTTGTTTCTTGGTTTTTTTTTTTTTTCTCATGTGGTTCTGTCT
>QANW01011756.1:290723-412420 GCA_003254865.1 Dryas drummondii | reverse complement strand
CTCATCGAACGGCTAGTTTTTTTTTTTTTTTCTAAATTACTAGTATACTCTGCAAGCTAGTATACTCTGCAATACTCTACGTACTCTGCCAAGCCCTAACAGTGGTGGGACTACATGCCACTTTTCCTTGCAGACATTGTTGAATTTTTGGGGCTTCCATGTTAATTATAGATTTAACACTTAGTTTACAGGGATCTGTTGCTGCTTTTCTTAATTTTCTTTACGCAAGTTTTTCAATCTTTTCCCTGGACATGTTTCACTATTTTCATTCAATCACTACAAGAAAAAAAGGTTTGGGAGAGAAATAAAATTCGTCGCCCAAAGGTTTGGGCGACGAACAGAGTTCGTCGATAACTTCGCCGCCCATTCCGTGACGCCCAAGAGTTTGGGCGACGAACCAGTAAATTTCGTCGCCCAAAGACATCAGGGGCAACGAAATTTTTTCGTCTCCTAAAGTGGAAAATTTCGTATGCTTTGGGCGATTTCGTCGTCCAAAACCTATTATGGGCGAGGAATAAGTGAATTCGTTGCCCAAACATGATTTGGGCAACAAAATATTCCCTTGCCTAAACACGATTTAGGAGAGGAATAACCACTTTCCTCACCTGAAGGTTCTTTGAGCGACGAACAATTTCGTCGCCTAAACTTACTTTGGACAACGAATTTAGTTATTCCTCGCCCAAACGTACTTTGGGCGACGAAATTGTTCGTCGCCCAAATCATGTTTAGACGACGAACAATTTCGTCACCCAAACATATTTTTTTAAAAAAATTTAAATTATATATTTGAATTTAATATTTAAAATAAAAATTTTTATTCAAAAACTATATAAAACAAAATTAATAAATTTATATATCCAAATATCCATACAAAGTAGAAATAATTTAACATTGTATGCAAATATAATTAATATATACAATCACTAATGGCCCCCTAAGTCAGTAGTATGATCGGCACCGGTGGAGGAGTCTGGCATGCACTGGTCAATGTTCGGCGGCAGCACAAACCCAGGTACAATCCTGGCCAACTGGCCAACTGGCCAAACATCTGCTGCATCTGCTGTACTTTACTCGTCTGCTTCGCATATGCCGCTCTCGATTCTTCTACCTGACCCTTCAACAGCTGCACTTCAGTGGACAAGTTGACTAATTCTGCAGATGGCTGAGACGAAGACCCGGAGCTGAGATCACGAACCCAACCCACTCTCATTCCGCGTATCTCCCTACCACGCCTAACACCCAGTGTCTCCGTCATAATACGAAGACCGGCATCGCGATCGGGGACTGGGATCGACTCCAATGGAGTGTCCGGAGGGTACTGGCTGGCCACCTCCTCCAAATAACTCGCCTTCTTGGCGAGCATCTCAGCCTTCAAAATGTTATACACAAATTAGAAATTAAGAAATAAGAAACAAATATTAAAAATTGCGAAATAAAACTAAATATAAAAAACTAACGTGTTTTGTCTTGCCCTTGTCGTTGTCGGGTCGGCCATAAACATCCCCGTAGTTGTCGAGCTCCGGAAATTGCGAACCAGCTTGAAAAAGAATGTAATGTTGACAAAAACTCAAATAATACTAAGGAATATATATATTAAATTAAATAATGGCGCACCTGACGATATGACTCTACCCGGTATGAGAAGGGTATGGAACCACCATGATGATCAATCCTTGCGAGCGTTTTCCGGTTCTTAAGATTGACATTCGACTTCCTCTGTTAAATATTAAGCAAATTGTAAATCCATTAGTGCATACACAATAAAGGAATAACATAAGAAAAAAGATTTTTGAAGTCTTAAAATGATATAACATACCAAAAATTCCGGACTTTGAAAATGAGTGCACAACCACTGCCACTGATCAAGCCGAGATGTCATCTCCGGAGGAGGGCTGGCCAATGCCTCAGCTGCTGATCCAAACATGTTATATTCCCTGTGCAGCTCATGCTTCCATTGTGTGTAAACTTTTCTCAATAACTTCTTCATATACCTAGCTACATCTAGATCCTCCATCCGAATGTCATAGTTTACCTAAAAAAAATGCAATTATCAAATTGTTAGAAATGATCAAATTAATCATTTTGTATTAATCGAAATATACTTACAGAAATGGAGCCCATAATGCTCCTCTTGATGGTGTCATCAACCTTTTCCCAACTGGAGAAAAGCATGGGGCAGTCCTGACAGATAATCGACCCGACAAAGGAAGCGAAAGTACTATGCACCTCCTTGCTCGGTCGTAGGTGATCTTGCTGAACAACGATGCGAATTCTCTCGTTCGTCGTGCGCGTGAGTCAGAACGCCTTCAACCCTTTACTTATCCCCCTCGTGGTTTTGGTACCTAGAAAAGCAAACATAACATTAATTTCACAGTAATCTTAAAACATTTAAATAAAATTAAACATAAACACAAGTGTTGTGAAAATATTTTTCTTACTCTCTGATGATGAGGCAGTACGAGTGTATGATGCAACATTATCATATGCACCATAACGGTGACCACGTCGGACCCTCCGTGCCGACTGAATCGTAGAACCAGTATTAGATGAGAGATCTGGGGCTATTACCAGGGTCGATTCGCCCTGGGCTATGAGGTCGGGCTGTACTGCAGGGGCAGGCTGGGCTGCAGGGGCAGGCTGGGCTGCAGGGGCGGACATGGATGCTGAACTGGAACTTCGAGATCCATCCATGTTCGAGATCAAACTCATCTGCACAATTCAATAAATATTTATGTTAGTAAAAAAGAAAATTAAAGTAATAACTTATTAATCTGAATAATCATTATCACTTACTAATATGAATCACCATTATCAATTACTAATCTGAATCACCATTAGAAATATTCATTTTATCATCATCATCATCATCGATACCATCAACATCAACATCATCATCTTCATCTTAATCTTCATCTTCATCATCTTCATCATCATCATCATCATCATCGATGAAATTATTAACATCAATTCAGGGAAGTGGCCCAAGATCAATTGATAAGGCATCGATCTCAATTGGAGGAACGTCATGTATCTCGACTTGTTGTATGATAATATCATTGTTGTATGGATTGTGTATAGTCGAAGATGAATCCTCTTGATAGACCATGTCATCCTGATTTTCTTTTTCCAGAATATCCCATATATTTCGATTTTGAATCATCTGAGCTACTTTCCAACCCACACCCGCCTTAGGATCATCCAGATAACATACTGGTTTAGCCATTGTGGCAAGAATAAATAGATCATTCTCATACCATCGAGTGTTTGTGTTTACATAAATTAAGTCGTAATCGAGTTTAATACTGTTATTCCTATTCGGGTCTGTATTAAACCAATGACACTTAAATAACACAACTTCAAATCGATGCGAGTACAAGACATGATGTATACTCGTCAGCTTGCCGTAGAAATCAACTGTGTCAGTCTCCAAGTTCTCTACACAAACCCCGCTATTTTGAGTGCTCAAGATGACATCTCATTCTATAGTTAAAAACTTAACTTCATTCACATTACATCCGGAAAACGTTTCAACCCATTGAATGCCACTCGCCAAACTCATTAACTCCTTGTATAACGGCGAATTATCATCAGTCAGCTTTGTCATCTGTTAAAAGACAATAGAATTAATATATTACAAAAAACTTATAAACACATGAACGAACTGATCATTATTGTCAGTAATCACTTACATGTTCCTTAAACCATTTAGGAAACAATTCCCGATGCTTTTTCTGTACACGTTCCATGTCCCATCTTTGATAGTCGCGCTTCATTAGTTCCTTATGCTCAATGTGTAAAGAGTCAACTTCTTCGCAATTGTTGAGTATGAACCAATGAGCCACCTACATATCGTGTTTCGAGAATTCAACAGCTGATTTAGGGGCTTCGCCAAATGGTCGTGTAATTTGAGAAAAGACAGAAAGTGTCTCATTTTTTTCACCACCGTCGTCGTTGCGTTGGGGGCGATTGAATGACGTCTCAACACTGCTGAGATACATTGCACAGTACGTGATGGATTCATTTGCAATATATGTCTCTGATATGGAGCCTTCGGGGCGTGCCCGGTTTCGGACGTAACTTTTGTAATTACCCAACATTCTGCAAATGTAAGTACATAGTGAGAAAACTTTTATGAGTAACATAGAGCTGAACTTGGAGAATAGTAATGAAAAAGTTTAGGAATTGTTACATTTCTATTGGGTACATCCACCGATAACTGACCGGCCCAGCAAGAATTGCCTCTTGCGGTAAATGTATCATCAAATGAATCATTATATAAAAAAAGGCCAATGGAAATATTTGTTCAAATTTGTATAGGATGTACACAATCTCATCTTTCAATTTTGACATGTCCGACACACGCAACGTATTAGCGCAGATATGCTGAAAGAACCTCGACAACCTAACAATCGGTTCAACCACATCTTCGGGCAAAAATTTTCGAATACCCACCGGAAGCAGACGTTGCAATAAAACATGACAATCATGACTTTTCAAGCCCAAAATTTTTCCAGAGTCGATTTTCACATTTCGAGAGATATTGGCCGCGTATCCATTTGGAAATTTGACCGATGCAAGAAATTTTAAGAATTCTTTCTTACCCCCAGGCTTCACAGTATAAAATAAATGTTTCTTTATCATTTTATCACCCTTCTTCGTTAACCACAAATGTTTACTGATGCCCATTTCTTGCAAATCTTGTCGAGCCTTAATTGTGTCATTTGATTTTTCCTCAATGCCCAAAATTGTCCCCACCAAACTTTCGCACACGTTCTTCTCAATATGCATTACATCGAGATTGTGCTTGATTTTCAACTTGTACCAATACTCCAACTCGAAGAATATTGACTTGTTCGTCCAATTTAGATGTGCAGGTCACCTTGACATATTTCGTTCATTGTTAGAAGGATTTTACCAATCCGGCCAAATTCTAAGTTATTCAACTGCCTCAAGATGTCATCACCAGATAATTCTTTAGGTTTCACGGCCATGTTCTTCCGTCTGCAGGATGTCTCATCACATCATTCTCAACCCGCTTATCTTTGTGCCACCTCATGTCACTTGCAGTATGTGTGGACATGTACAATCGTTGCAATCTTGGCTTAAGTGGGAAATAACGCAACACCTTTTGCGGAATCCGTTTCTTTCTCTCTACAGATTTGTTCTTATATCTCGGTTCATTGCACACAGGGCATTTATCCTTCCTTTGGTGTTCTTTGTAAAACAATACACAATCATTCTTACATGCATGAATCTTTTCATATCCCAAACCGAGATCTTTCAACACCTTATTCGCAAGATAATGGGTTTCAGGTATATGATTGTTCTTTGGAAGCATTCGTTTCAAAATCCCCATCAACTGATCATAACTTCGATTCGAATGTTGATTAAGTACTTTTCAATGCATTAACTCCACAACAGCAGTTAGCACTGTGAACTTTTCACAACCAGAGTATAATTCCCGCTGAGCTTGTTTCAACAATCTCTCGTACTTATCAAACTCTTCTCTTTGGACTTCGGGCAACCTATCATCTTCATCCATATTATTGCTCTCTGTATCATCCTGACTAACTTCGTGATCAAGCGATGCATATGGATAAACATCGTTTATTATGCCCATCACTTGGTCATTATCATCACCAACAGATTCAGTAGGCTGTAGAATTGTTCGAGCATCCGAGGAAGTTGAAGCATAAACTCTCGGTTCACCATGATAATACCATGTCGTGTAGTTGTGTGACATCACATATTTCACCAAATGAATTCTGACTTCACGCACTGTCTTCCATAAAGAGTTGTTACAATTCCGGCACGGACACCTTATATTATTATAAGCATTGACATGTTCCTATGCAACTTGGATAAATGATTCGATCCCATACAAATATTCATCACTAACACGATTCGTATTACGTATCCACTGTCGATCCATGATGTCTGTTTCCATATTACACGACAATTAGAAAACGATGCGTCACCCTTCTTCGTCTCCTTATGCCTCCGGTAAGGGCCCTATCTCATTCGAGAATGCACATATGTGTCGTGGTTGTTGGCTCACACGACGTAGTTTCGATTTGAGAAAATTTCGGCAGCATCTCCCTATGGTTCTCCAAGTGCACGACGTAGATATTTAAAACAAATATCTAGTATGCACTCGAAGAACACATAGGGAGATGTTGCCGAAATTTTCTTAGATCAAAACCACATCACATGAACCGCTAACCACAACACATAATTGTGCACTCCCAAACTGTTCATGGGTAATTTGGACAATTCAAGAATCATATTGGAGCGCAGTCACGCCCAGCTCCCATGCGCGCGTCCAATAGACTCTCGAATCGGTCTAAGGTGAATTTAAGTTTAGTGTACAAAGGTATCCACTGATAACTTCACACGACTAGTTGAATGTACAAAGTTATCGACTGATAACTTCGCACAAGCGCTTCGTGCCACATGACCTAACCAGTACTCGATGAATGCTGGACTACGTCATCGGAAATTTTGCAATTACAACTAAACTAAATGTAACATACAAATTAAACTATAATTAATATTTAACAATATACATATAAGCATACAAACAAACTATTAAATTTTAGCATATAAAAACATACAAACTAATTAATCAATTTTATAATTAATTTTAACATATAAACTAATTCACTAAAAAATTTAATACAATTATATATGAAACATTAAATACTAAATAATACAAAAACTTAACTAAAAGATAGATTAACCACATACCTCATCAAAAATGCAATTATCCTTCACAACAAATGCAACACTATCCTTCCTTCACCAAAAAAATAAATCANTTTCGGCGGGGGGGGGTTTCGGTTTGGGGGGAAGGAGGAGGAGAAGGAGGGAGGCGCCAGCGCTAAGAGAGAGTGAGAGCTGCGAGGGAGGAGAGCTGCGAGGGAGAGGGAGTGAGAGTGAAATGCTGAAGTGAACCCAGAAATGGGTTAAATTGAAAGACTTTGGGCGACGGACTTGAATTCGTCGCCCAAAGTATCTTTGGGCGACGAAAACATTAATTCCTCGCCCAAAGTAACTTCGGGCGACGAATTCAAGTCAGTCACCCAAAGTATCTTTAAGCGACGGACATGTTCGTCGCCCAAAGTCGTTGACTTTAGGGCACCGTTTTATCCCGTCACAATTTCAGAATTTGGGCGACGCATCGTTCGTCGCCCAAAGATACATTTCGTCGCCCAAAGTTGATTTTTGGTATGAACCATGATCATTCATACGTTCGAGTTCCAATACCAAACTTCTAAATCTCTAATTGACCTAATATTTTAGAGGAATGATCTTCAAGTGACAAACTAATAAATGAACGGTTCGGATCGTTAAAGACATAATCGACATATAAGGTTTTACATATAAATCAGTGGATTTTACACTTAAATAATAAAATTCTATTAACTATTTCGTTCAAACCTTGTCGATTCAATAATTGTGAAGACAATAACGTCATTACAACACTCATAGTCGTTCATCATCTATGTTCATACGCAAAGATCATCCCTGCAAAAAATCCGCTCAATCAAAGTTCATCTAGCCGTTCGATTATGATTATAAAAACCATGATCTTTCATACACATTAAATGTTAAACCTAACTTCTACTTCTCCAATTGAGATAATTTTTTGTATGGACGATCTTTGAGTGGGGGACTAGCCAATGATCGGTTCGGATCGTTAAAAACATAATAGAAATTTGAGCTTGTACATATAAATACACTTGAAGAGTATAATTCTATTAACTTTTTCGTATAAATTTTGGCGATTCAACAGTTTGTGAAGACTACAATGTGATTATAACGATCGGAACCGTTCATTCTATTTGTTTATACTAGAAGATCATCCTTGCAAAAAATCGGCTAAATCGGAATTCATCTCATACTTAGATTCGTATTAGAAAATTCACAATCGTTTATAAGTTCAACCACCGTTACCTAACTTCTACATCTCCGATTGAGCTAATTTTTTGCATGGATGATCCTTGAGTGGGGAATTAAAAAATGAATGGTTATGATCTTTGGAAATAGAATCGTATCGTATGCTATTACATATATAAAATTGTAAACAAAAAAGTATTCTTACTTTGGGCGAGGAACTACAAATTTTGTCGCCCAAAGTGATCGTGGGCGAAGAAATTATAAATTCGTCGCCCAAAACCCCTTTGGGCGACGAAATGTGACGTTCCTCGCCCAAAGCATTATTACAAAACGATCATTCTTACATTCGAGCTCTGATACCAAATGTTTACATCTCCTATTGACCTAATTTTCTGCAAGATTAATATTTGAGTGAGAAACTAATAAATGAACTGTTCGGATCATTGAAAACACGATCGACATATGAGGTTGTATACATACATGAACAGTTTTTGCACTTTAAGAATAAAATTCTATTAACTCTTTCGTTAAAACCTTGTAACTTCAATAATTGTGAAGATCACAACGTGATTATCACGATCAGAGCCACTCATCATATATGTTCATACTCAAAGATCAACCCTGGAAAAAATCGGCTCAATCGGAGTTCATCTACCCGTTCGATTATTATTATAAGAATCAAGATCGTCATACATCCTAAATGTCAAACCTAACTTCTACATCTCCAATTGAGATAATTTTTTGCATGGATGATCTTTGAGTGGGGCACTAAGGAATGATCGGTTCGGATCGTTAAAAACACAATACAAAAGTGATCTTCTACATACAAATACACTTGAAGAGTATAATTCTATAGTTTTTTCGTTGAAACTTTGTCGATTCAAGAATTGTGAAGACTATACTGTAATTTCAACGATTTGAGCCATTCATTTTATTCGTTTATACTCAAACATCATTCCTGCAAAAAATCGCCCAAATCGGAATTCATCTAGTCCATTGATTAGTATTAGCAATTTCTTGATCGTTCATACATTCGAGCATCGTTACATAACTTTTACATCTCCAATAATCCTAATTTTTTGCAATGCTGATCTTTCAATGAGGAATTAAAAATTGAACGGTTCGGATCGTTGAAAACACGATTGCATTGTATGATTAACATACATATAATTGTACAACAAAAAAAAAACGGAATGACCCTTTGGGCGACGAACTAATTCCTCGCCCAAACATAGTTTTTGAGCGACGAACCAGATTTCGTCACCCAAAGTACTTTGGGCGAGGAAAGTGTAAATTCCTCGCCCAAAATGAGTTTGGGCGACGAAATATTTTGTCGCCCAAAGTATATTTGGGCGAGGAATTTATGTTTTCCTCGCCCAAATACACTTTGGGCGACGAACATGTATATTCTTCGCCCAATGTATTTCTCAATTAATTTTTTGTCGCGTGGGTTT
This sequence comes from Dryas drummondii, assembly GCA_003254865.1. NCBI lineage: Eukaryota > Viridiplantae > Streptophyta > Magnoliopsida > Rosales > Rosaceae > Dryas > Dryas drummondii. The sequence continues at coordinate 403,067 of QANW01011756.1, read as the reverse complement.
AGGCGACGAGATCAGTTCGTCGCCCAAAGTAACTTTAGGCGAGAAACGTTTTATTCGTTGCCCAAACGTCCTTTGGGCGACGGATATGTTCGTCGCCCAAAATTGCTTTGGACGATGAATATATGTTCGTCACCCAAAGTTTCGTCGCCCAAATATGTTTTTCTTGTAGTGAATAAAGTTGCCTTTAGGCTTCAATATATTGAAAAATAGTTCATCAATATATTGAAAAATGATGACACGTAAGATAATATAAAAATGTGATAAGTATAATATTATTGTACATTAATGACCACTAGTCTCTTCGCACTTGTTGGCTTTTCTATCGCGTAAATGTTGATATTTTAACATGCATAATGTGTTTAGAAGATTTTTTCTATTACGCATATGTGATCAATTTGTTTTCTTATTCTTATTAGTGAGTTGAAAATTACAAAACCATCAATGTAAAAGAAAAAGATGTACAAAGTGTAACATTAACACTACATATATGCAAATCAAATTAATAAAACCAACAATTTTAGACATACTGAAATTAAACACATGGTTATAAATGCTGCTAAGACAAAATTAACTATATATATAATTTGACAGCCACAAAATGAGAAAGATAATGAAGGCTACAGAAGAAACCTTGCAACAACCAAGATTTAATGATTTTATATTAATTGGAATACAAACTATATATTGTTACAATCCTTTAGAGGTGCTTGCGCAAAGGCACTATCGGGGAGAGGCTTTTGGGAGAGATACGGGTGAAGCGGATCCTTAATTTAATTGACTATGTTGCGTGCCATAAGCAAAGCAACTAAGAAGCCCATAATAAGGTGCCTCATAATTAAGGCAAAGCTTAGATGTTATACATAAAACTAAAAACTCCAAATAAATTCAATACCCCAAGAAAAAGATGGGTGCATACTTAAGCAAAAAAAAAAAAAAAGTCAATTACCGATAGTGCTCTGCACATTACAAATCAATAATGCTAATTATCTCACTTTTTTTTTTCACATTTGTATTCTATTTTATGTGTCAATACTTTATTGAATAAGTTTTTTTTTTAGGTTTTTTTATTTATTTTTAGTATCTAATATATGAATGCCATATAAAATAATATAAAATTATGGTATAAAAATGTAATAAGTGTAGCATTACTAGAGTTGACTTGGATATTAATTTGTATTTTAGTGAGTCAGGTGGTATGCAAGCATATTAATTAGTTATCTATGAGCTTATTAATTACTATGAGCAGTAATGTTCACCCGCTCACCATAGAACATAAAATTTCTTCACGCACCTAACTATCTAGCCAGTGTATTATTGTCAACATTATTTTAATTTTATATGACAAACAGTATTTGTCTGCACAGTTTAAATGGTTAAACAATTATTGATTTGGCTGATTTTTTACATAAACAATCCTTGAAAAGAAACCTAAAAAATGTACAATCTCGATCATTGAATTTACCGCTTTGTGATGGAAAAGTAGCTAGTTAAGTGAGCGGGTGATCATTTATGTTACTATGAGTATGTAAAGATAGTATACTTCATTTGAATTGATGTTACTCCTTTTTTATACTAGTTTTTAATATTGCAGACGATGATGGCCTTGTCTCCTCAAGTAACATTAATTTATGCTAATTTAAATGTAGTTTGACTTGTATAATATAAGATTTGATTTGAATATTCTTGCAGGTGTATCATTCTAATACCATAAATTAACCTCTAGCTTTAGCAAATAAATATTTCAAAAATGCTAATTTCCTTCTCTTCTTGCCTTGTTGAATTTTGAATTTCTATGCATCTGATGTGGCTGTTCTCAAATTTGTTTTATTTTATTTCTTATTTTCTTATTTTTAAAAACTTAAAAGTTTTGATATTTTTTTATTAATTTTTGGTCATATATGTGGCATAACCAAGGAGTGTAATTTCGGTTTCGAGGAAATTTTCGATGGAAATTTCGACGGAAATTTTCGCGGAAATTTCGATTAAAATTTCGATTTCGATAAAATTAGACAAAAACGACGGAAATTACTATCAAAATACGGAAATTTTGAATGAAACTTGACCATATGTTTATTTAACATATTATCTACTATATAGATAAAAAATATTGAAGAAACCAAATTATATAGTAGGTTTCATGTGATATAAGGTGAATATAATGCGCGCTGGATGCAAATACTATTAGAAAAATGGGTCACTGATTAATAATTATATAAATAACACCTCATACCCTAAACCCTAAACTATATACCCTCTATATACCATATATTATGTAAGGCTATAACTCTCCATATACCCTATACCATGTAAGGCTATACCCTCTATATACCCTATAAGGCTATACTCACTGTATACCCTATACCATATATTATTAAATTTACTCAACCCTACCTTCTAAACCATAAACAATCAACAATAAACCACTTCCTAAACCCTAAATTATATTAAACTTATATACTTACAAACTTATATAAAATTATAAATTTAAATACTCCATAGTGATATTTAGTTTATAAACTTATATAAAATTACTAAACCCATATTATAGTTTTTCTAAAAAAAAATCATATTATAGTTTATATTGTTTTAAACTTTTAATTAGGTTTTATTACATTTTTAATATCCTAATGTCTGACAAAAAAACATATTTAAATATTTAAATCAAATTTGGCAAAGCAGCAACCTATTTGCACTCCCCCATTCCCCAAAACACATCCTGCACTCTCCTCTATTTTTTTATTTTATTTTATTTACTTTTTTTTTTGCCAGGATTTTATTTTATTTACTTAATTTCTAAATTTACCCTCACTTTCCTTTCTCTTTCTTCTTCTCACGCCCCCACCCCCTTTTTCTTTCTTTTTCCTTTCCTCTCCTATCTCTCTCTTCCCCGACTCTGTGCAACTCTTCTTACAGATTACTCCCTCTCTCTCTCTTCAGCGAGTTTGGCCTCCTCTCTCTGCAACTCACTTCTAACATTCTAGAATTTTTTTCAGCCTCCTCCCCTTCTAACATTTTAGACCAACACAACAACCACAAAACAACACAAATAGAACAAAACGCCGCCTGCTTATTGGCTTCGATTCACGAGCTACGGTGGTCCGATGATCGATCCAAAGGCACCAATGTGCTCAGAACAACGAGATGATTCTATTGGGGGTGGTCTGACCTTGCATCTCCGCTGGGAACAAAAAGTCAATGGCGGAGCCTTTCCCTTCGAATCGCAGTCGTTGCAGATCGGATGACCAAATTGAAGGTGCCAAGGGACTCGCTGTGCCGAGGGGGTGAACCAAGAGGGTTCGGCGCCGAGACATGCATGGCCGGAAACGACTCAACGCCACCGCGATCCTCCACTGCAATCTGCCTAAAAACGCCGGCGTGGCTGGCTTTTGAAGCTGATGAAGACCAGGAGAAGGGAGAGGGGAGGAAGGCGCTCCCTTTGCAGTGGAGATCGCCGGCCAAACTCACCGGAGAAAAAGAGTTGCAGAGAGTCGGGAAAGAGAAAGATATAGCCATATAGGTGGGATTGTGACTTCGGTAAGTTACACCGAAATTTCGCCAAATTTCGCCCAAATTTCGACGAAATTTCGGCGAAATTTTACAAAAACATACTGGCTTTATCATCGAAATTTCGCCGAAATTTTTACGAAAAATAAGGGATATGTGATAAAATTTCGCCGAAATTTCATTCCTTGGGCATAACTTTGTTGTCCACATCATTAAAAAAGCCACGTTAGGTATGTCAAGCATGACATTTAACATTTTTTTTTTGGAAAGAAACATTTATGAACATGCTATATTGTAAGTTTTTGTAGTTAATATTTGAGTTTGAAATATATTTTTTCATAAACCAACTTGAAATATACCCTTATAGATAGTAAATGTATTTGTACTAGTCTATATTAAATTAGTTAGTTTGCACCTTTTAAATAGCATAAATTCTCATAGGGGTGTGTTTTGGATGGATCAGATTGGAATAGGGTGTTCCAATTTCAATCCAAAAAATTTCGGAATGAAATTTCTATTCTAATTTTCATTCCAAAAAATTAGAATTTCTACATCTCATTCTAATTTGAAATTATTGGATTTTTCAAAATTTTCGGATTTTTTCGAAATATCACATTTTTTAAACTTTCAAATGAAAATTTGAAATTTTTATATAAAAGATCGAAATCTTCACGTTATTTTTTGTCATGCTGCATTACATTTTAATGCTCTTTTACATGTTGCATTATTTAATTGCAGAATCATATAATCAAATAATACAGCATGTAAAAGTGCATTAAAATGTTTTTTTTTTTTTCTGATTATAGAATTGAATTACTTTCATCCTATTATAATCTTAATGCTCTCATTTTTATTATTTGAGCTAATCTCAAGAGCTTAATGTTGGATTAACGTTTGATTAACGTTTGATTCGCTCATCTTTAATGTTCGATAACCATAGGAGTGCTTCGAACGTTATCCCCTATTTGCATTAATCTCGAATTTCTTGTCCGACTAGCAAGAGTACTATAGCATTTATGTCCCTACTATATATTAAGGTGTACAATGTCATATCCTATTCATGGGAGATTTGGATCAGAATTCAGAATCTTCTAATTAAGCAGCCTGCACTCTAGTCTCTACTCATTTGGCTCATTTGGCAGGTGCAGCAATATACAGGAAGCTTCACTATAGGTAAAAAAAGCCAACCAAAAGTCAAAAAAACTCATATAATGGAGTTAGACTTCATCAGACCCCAAATCCTTTACACGTTTCCAGAGCCTATTGGATCAAACTTTCCAATAATTGAATTCTCAGATGTTAGGTTCTACCCATTCTGCTAGCATGCACTTTGTAGCTCCTTCCAGACCCCATAAAAGGCCATACATCAATTGTCAATAACAAACACAATTGAATTTTTGCACCCATTTTGGCATTTTCAAAATTATTAAAGTGTTTCCAATTTTTTCACACCCAATTAAATCCATCCATCGCTCCACATCCACCACCCTTTGCAATTATCCAACACCAACCACTCAATTATTGCCGGCCATCTTGCACATTTTCCCGGGAAAATCCCACTTTTTCCTAGGACACACCCATCACTCAAGACCTGATTTGAATCGGGTTTTGTCTTTTCCTTTTGTGAATTTTCAGCGGAAAATCCACATTTTCGCTCCATCGATCCCACATAATTTTCCCAAAATGTTTCTTGGCCTACACTGAGCCCTGGAAATTCGATTATCAAATTCTGGAACAAATTCAAAGTTTGACATATGGAGGAAAAAGAGCATCATCATCATCGCCAACAACAAGACAAGAACCCAAGAAACATTCTCTTGGACAAGTACGCGATGGGGAAACTTCTAGGCCAAGGCACCTTCGCCAAGGTCTACCACGGCCGAAACCTCGCCACCAACGAAAGCGTGGCCATCAAAGTCATCAACAAAGAGCACATCAGGAAAGAAGGCTTGATGGAGCAGATCAAGCGCGAGATCTCCATCATGCACTTAGTTCGCCACCCCCACATAGTCCAACTCAAGGAGGTCATGGCCACCAAGTCCAAGATCTTCTTCGTCATGGACCACGTAAAAGGCGGCGAGCTTTTCGCCAAAATCTCAAGAGGAAAGCTCAAGAAGACGTCGCCAGAAACTACTTCCAGCAGCTCATCAGCGCCGTCGACTTCTGCCACAGCCGCGGCGTCTCCCACCGCGACCTCAAGCCCGAAAATCTGCTCCTCGACGAAAATGGGGACTTAAAAGTCTCGGATTTCGGGCTTTCGGCTTTGCCGGAGCAGCATTGGAGTGACGGGATGCTGCACACGCAGTGCGGGACTCCGGCTTACGTGGCGCCCGAGGTTCTCAGGAAGAAAGGGTACGACGGGGCCAAGGCGGATATTTGGTCATGCGGTGTCGTTTTGTTCGTGTTTCTTTCCGGGTTCCTGCCGTTTCGGGACGAGAACGTTGTGAGCACTTATCGGAAGGTTTTCAAGGCGGAGTACGAGTTTCCGCCGTGGATTTCGGGGGACGCCAGGCGGTTGATTTCGAAGCTTTTGGTTGTCGATCCGGAGAAGAGAATTTCCTTCTTCGAAATCATGAGAGACCCTTGGTTTCAAAAGGGTAATTCGAGTTTCGTGAACCCGGTTCAACCAGAGCAAAGCGACAAGAATGACAAAATTGGGGATTTGGAGAGGACTAATAATAATAATAATTCATCATCAACATCGTCGACTCCACCATTTTTCAATGCGTTCGAGTTCATTTCCTCAATGTCGTCCGGGTTCGATTTGTCCAACTTGTTCGAGAGCAAGAGGAGGCTTGGGTCGATGTTCACGTCCAAGTGCTCCGCGGCGGCGATCATGGCGAAGCTGCAGGCGGTGGCGGAGGGGTTGAACTTCAGGGTGGTGGGCGAGAAGGAGTTCAAGGTGAAATTGCAGGGAAAGGAGGAGGGAAGGAAAGGGAAGCTGGCGGTGTCCGCGGAGTTGTTTCAGGTGGCGGAGGAGGTGGCGGTGATGGAGTTTTCGAAGCTGGCCGGCGACACTCTTGAGTACACCAAGTTTTGTGAGGAGGATGTCAGGCCTGCGCTTAAGGACATTGTTTGGACTTGGCAGGGTGAAGAAAATGTTAACTGCCCGCCAAAAAGAGTTGAAAATCATAACTGTCATTAACGGAAAGGTGTATGTTGGACATTGTGGTGCAATATTTTTGGTTATTATGTTCTATTGCAAGAATTTTGGTCGTAGGCTGTTAATTTTGTTGTTTAAATGCATAAGATGCTGAAACAAAAAAAAAGGGTTAGATGTAGAAAAGTTAATGATATAGACACATCTGACATACAAACACACAGTAATGATCACTCGCTCATCATAGAGGGAGAAATTTCCCGCTTATATAACCACCCAATAACAAAATTGGAGTAATGAGTTGCTTAATCTACGCTCCAAATGATATTTTGTTAATTTAGCTCATCCCAGCTTTGTAAATTTTCTTTAAAATAAATCCCAAACCATGTTCTGCAGAGTGCAGATTTAGCTAGGCCAAGCTTATTTATTAGTTTGCCTCCTAAAAGTAGCTTCAATTCTTTTTTGACCCTCTAAGGTTTATTTTGTATCACATTATCCTTTACAACTAATTCTTGTGTATTACTTTGCCTACTTCCTATATTTACAAACTTTAGAAATTAATTAAAAATACCTCCGAATTTAGAAATATACACAGAAAATTTCTACGGACTTGTCTTGACTAGTTCTAATTTACTATGAGGTCAAATTACCAATTTTCCCTATGAGAGTTTCCAGAAAATTTGGAAAGTCCAAATTTATTTCTAGAAAATTAAAATAAATTTTTCTTTATAAAAATTCTAAAATTTTTGTAAAGTCTTGGATGAATTCTCAAAAATATTTTGAAAATTACCAAAAACCTGATTTAGAGAATTCTTCTGAGACTTTATGAAAATTCTAAAATTTTTCTAGAATATATAGAGGAAAAATTATTTTTCTCTAAGATCGAGAGGTCTTTTGGGTAGCAAGTGATCACAAGAAAGGTAGTGTTATTGTTTAGAAGACCAACGATGCAAACCTTGTATTTTTTTGGAGTTCGGAAGATTATTCTATGAATTTCCAAAGAGTCTAGAGTATTTGAATTTTCTAGAAATACTCGGTTGAAAAATTGGTAATTTGACCCCATAGTAAATTAGTACTAGTCAATACGAATCCGTAAGAATTTTTCGTGTATTTTTCTGAGTCCTGAACTATTTTTAATTAATTTTCAAAGTTTGTACAAATAGGAAGTGGACAAAGTGATACATGAAAATTAGTTTCAGGGAGTAATGTGATACAAAATAAACCTTAGAGAGTGAAGTAAGAATTAAAATTACTTTCAAGGAGTGAAATAGTAAATAAGCCTTATGTAAATATCTATACAGCCCAAATATGCAAACAATGTTTGGGTGAGTTGCCTAAGTCCAAGGAAGAAAATTTTGAAATTTTCGATGAAATTTTCGGAGGCAGAGAGGGGAGGTAGAGACCGGAAGGAGAGAGGCAAAGCCGCCGCCATCACCGTCGCCGGAGGGAGAGAAGAAATTAGGGAGGAAGAGGCAGAGCCGCGTGCGCCATCGAATGAGGGAGAGAAGAGATCTGGGGAGGGAGAGGAGGAAGAGAGGAGATCGGGGAGGGGGAGGGAGAGGAAGATGGAGCAGAGAGAAGAGAACATGGAGGAGGAGGGAGTGGGACTAGGAGAGAGAAAGAGAAGATGAGAACTGAAGAAGGAAAGAAAAAAAAAAAAGGAAGAGGTCAAACTGGTTAGTCACGGGGCAGGGGAGGAAGAACTGAAGAATGAAAGAAAAAAAAGGAAGAGGTTAGACTGGTTAGTCACGGGGCAGGGAGGAAGAACTAAAGAAGGAAAGAAAAAAAAAAGGAAGAGAAAAGAAAAGGAAAGAAAAAAAACAGAAAACAAAAGAAAAAAAAGAAAAGAAAAGGAAAAAAAAGAAAAAGGAAAGAAAAAAAATCACGCTTCGTTTGCGTCTTCGCACTCGTTAACCTGAGATCTTTCCAACAAGACTAAAATCAAAACTGAGCTTTTCTTAATTTTTATTGTTTCTCGATGGCTCGCCGAAATCACTTAAAATCCAAATAACTCACTAAAATTAACTTCGAGGTCCGAAAAATGTTCTATAAAATTCCGTGAGCTCATCTCGATAAATCTCATTTTTCTACGACTTCAAATTCATTTATTTCCTTCCAAAATTTCTCAAAAAAATTCTAATATCTTCAAATTAACAAGATAATTATCAATAAATCATTATTTACTTCAAAATAAATTATAAACCAACTTTCCGGGATACAATCTATTTGAATTGTGTTTGGTTATTGGGTTAAGTGGTTTAGAAAATAATAATACATGTTATTTTCTTATTTGTCCACATATATTTTAAGGACAATTGGATTCAAAATGATTAAATATCTCTTAAAAAGAGGTTATTTTTATGTAATTGTTAATTAGTGAACCATTTTTATTTAACAATATTTATCTCCAGTGCGCACTATATTCAACTTATATTACATGAAACCCACTATATAATTTGGTTTCTTCAATATTTTTTATCAATGTAGTAGATAATATGTTACATAAACATATGGTCAAGTTTCATTCAAAATTTTTCGTATTTTGATAATAATTTCCGTCGTTTTTGTCTAATTTTGTCGAAATCGAAATTTCTACAAAACTTTCCGTCGAAATTTCCATCGAAAATTTCTTCGAAACCGAAATTTTACTCCTTGCCTAAGTCTACACCCAGCCCAAGCCAGAGTTAATTTTGACCTTAAATTTTCAACTCAGTTTTATTTGCATCATTCTCAGTGACTTAGTGTGGAGTGGAAACTCCAACCAAATTATGGTTATTAGGACTCCTAATTTTATGTCAATAAGGATGTCTTAATCTCACGATTTTTCTCACCACACCTATAATTTAATAAAATTTTTAATTACAAATTGTCCTCGAACTTGTCAACGCAGTAATAGTTAAAACGGTTATGACCAACAGTCCTACGAGAAATTATTCTGTGTAATTAATCGATATATCGCCGCGTAGTATAACCAATCCAACGTGTCATAATATGAGTGGATGTTATAAATATTATACCTGCTAATATAAATATATTGTTCAATAATACCCTTACACGTTAGATTGGTTACACTACGTGTAGGGGTGTGATTTGGATTGGAAAATCCGAATCCGACCGATTCCAATCCGAAAATTTCCAATTTTGGAACGTCCGAATCAAATCCGAAATCCAAAAATTCCGAAAAAAATTAGATTGAAATTGGAATGTATCTGTAAATTCCGATCTAATCCGAATTCCGATCCGAAATTTTCCAAAGGCATTCTGATTCGATATTTTCGAAATTATGCCAATTTATTCGTATTTATATTAATATTATATCATTTATTTAGTTTTTTACTATATGTTTCATTAATTTGTTATTGTTTCAAACATACACATACATATATATTAAAAAAAAATAACTAATACTATTAATATAAACATATGTATATTATAAATATGTGTATCATAATAACATAAATGCTAACAAAAGAACCCACATTTTTTGTACGTGTAATTACTAATTTTTTTTGTTTGTTTTTACTAATAACAAAAAGTAATGTGAAGATTCCGATTTTTTATCTGAAAATTTCAAATTTATATCCGAAAGTTCCAAAAATGTGATATTCCGAAAAAATCCGAAAATTGTAAGAAATCCGAAAAATTCCGAATGGGAATGAGATGTTAAAATTTCGATTTTTTGGATTGGAATTTGAACATCCTATTTTCGATCTGATCCGTTCGAAACACATCCCTAACTACGTGGCGGTATATCAAATATACCCAATAATTTTTCCAAGCCCCCAATACTCATTGGTCTATATTTTTTTCATTCAAAAAAGAAGAAGAAAATGCGATCGAACTTTTAAAACCTTGCAACCAATTATTAAAAAGGTCTAACTCTATTTTTCACCTATAGATAATAGACTAAATGAGCATCTTAATCTTAAACTCCACCCGTGCATGCAAGAGTTAGATTCTCTCATTTGAATTTCTCAAATCGTATCCATTTAAGATCATTTAGACGAAATATGAGTTTTAATTAGATTGAGTGTTTGTTATAGACCAATTGAGAGATGTTTGTGAGTTTTTGAGGAATTCTCTATTGGGAGTTGTGAAGAGATGCATGACTGAAAGATTACTTGAGTGATGGGAACTGGGAAGAGCATCTTGGTTTTTCATTTTGTAATCTTCTTTTTTCTACTGGTGAATTTTCGTCATTAATTATAGATATAATCCAATTTTGAGTGAATTAAGTAAATTCTGTTTTATTATCTATTCTGCATCTATTTTCTCACTTAAGTAGTTAAGTGTGTGCGATTTTCACTAATAATTGGCAGATATTTTTAACTTAAAACGTAGTTAAGATAATATATATTTGAAGTTGATTAAACATATTACCCTAAATCATGGCAAAAAAAAAAAAAAACATATTAACCTAAATAAAGATCTAGCAAAATAAAGATAAGTGATTGTGTTGTGGGTGGGAAACCCCTAAAGAGAAACAAAAAAAGTTGTAAAGCGTTGTGAACCATCAAATAATGTGATTCGGTTTGGCTGGTCCTAAAGCTTCCGTCATTTCAACTTGTTTTTCATTGGCTTTCGGAGAATATTGAACAATTCATTTTGGAGCTACCCAATCTGCATCATTTTGCTGAAGAGCAAAATTCAGCAATGTTATTCAAACTTTACTCGAGTATCAATTTAGTCCTTCAATTTATTTGTTGGCTTCTATAGTTCCTTCACTTTCTTCGGTGTATCACTTTGGTCCATTTCATTAATTTCATCTATTTTTTTTATTTTTTTTAATTATGTGTCAAGTATGTGTCTTTTTTCTTAAAAGTAAAAAAGTCAATTGACTAATTCTCTGACTTACCCAAAGAACTAAACGTTCACTTTGCTAGAGAGGAAGAAAGAGATTAATCAAGAGATACCAAAACTTGGGAAAAAAAAAAATGGAAGGGGGGGGGGGGGGGGTTTGGGCACCCTCTGATATGTTTCGCTTTCTATATATGCTTTCCTCAATCAATCTTGGAGCTCCATTGATTTCTTTGTTGCTTGTGCTAAATGCACTTCTTTTTGCCTAATCCAACTCAACGTTCTTGATTCAAAGTTGTTTAACAGGGTTGCAAGTTGTTGCTTTCTCTGCTCTTGCAAAGCAAATCTTAGCTTTTTCTTTCTGTCTTTCATAACAAAAGGTATAAATTTCAACTTTTTATTAAATTTTGTCTACAAGAGAAAAAATGTTTTAAAGTTAATTGATTAGCAAGTTAATACGAAGTTAAAAACAACTGATTAGTAAGTTAATGATGTCTTTGAAGTGGAGCCTAAAAAATGGACAGATTGAATTATGAGATTAGCGATGTGGTGAGCCCAAAAAGGGTTGTTAGCTTCTTATTAACTTACAAATCAACTAGTTTTAGAGTGCTCTAAAAGAGCGCTTCTAAAGTACAAAAATGCCCTAAAACTAATTGGTTAGTAAGTTAATACGAAGTTAACCACCTTTTTGGACCTACCACATAATGTAATATCATTATCCAAACCGTTCACTTTAGGCCCCACTTCAAAGATCATCAATATAAAAAATCTTCTAAATCGAAAGTCTTTTAGTCATTTGATTATAATAACAACCATTTAATTTATTTATCGAAACATAGTGTTTGTTTATTTATTTCATCCCCGTTAGATTACCAAATGGTTTCTGAATTTGGTTAATTTTTTACAATGATAATCTTTAAAATGAGACCTAAAAAATGAAAGGTCCGAATTCTAAAATTATTCATCGGGTAGGCTTAAAAAAGTGGTTAGCTTCGTATTAACTTGCTAACTAATTAGATTTATGATCCGTTTGGTTCAATTTTTAAAAGGGTGGGAATGAAAAAATAATTTCATTCCCATACACTACAACAAAAGAGGCCTATAATAGCATTTAATTATAGCAATTTTTCAAAAGTGCTATTATATTTAATATAATTATAGCATTACTTTTTAAAAACGCTATGGGTAATGAAAGCTGACGCGCGGCAGAGGAAAATTTAGGCGCGGCCCTGTTTGGTTTTATTTATTTTTTCTTTTCAAAACTCTGAAGGAGAACAGAGAAATTCCATCTCTTCACTTTCTTAGTTTCTTACTTTCTGACCCTTCAGTTGTCACTGTCTCTCTCCCTAGCAACCCTCTCTCCCTCTCCGGATCCACTCTCTCTCGCCTCCCTCTCGCCACCATTGCGTCCTCTCATCACCCTCTCGCCACCATCACGTCCTCTCGTCAGCCTCTCACTACCCTCTCACCATCGTCGCTTCCTCTCGCCACCGTTGCGTCATCTCTCCACCTTCTTTCCACCGTCGCCTCTCTCTTTCTCACCTATCACTCTCACTCAGTCACCCTCGCCAATTTAAGAAGGTAATTTTTATTTAAGGTTTCTATTTAGGGATTTAGGATTTAGGGTTTCGAATCCCAGGGTCACCAGCACACTTGGTTGCTCTAGTCAGGTACTTTGCTTCTTACTTTCTTACATTTTCTAATCCCAGGGTCACACTTGGTTTCGAATCCTAGGGTCACCATCACACTTGTTTCTGCACGAATTTTAGGTTGTTTTCTTGCATAGAATCTGAGGGGGAAGGGGAAAGTGAGCATTTTGTAATTTTCCACATGATTTAGCTCCGAAATTGCGGATTTTATGGTGTGGTGTTAGGTTTAATTTATTTTTGTTTTTCTTCGTTTTCTGTTTTTGAAATGAATGAGCTTGAAATTCCTCGTCTTATTTAGCTATTTGTTGTGAAGCTGAAATAGTTTTATGTTCACTTTGATAATTTGATGAATTTTTTGGTGGATTATATCTTAGGCTAAACCGATTTGAATGAGAATTTGTGTGGTTGTGTGTGCACTTAGTTTCTTATTTTTGGAAATGTTTTGTAGGTTTGTGGAGAGGGGAGGATTGGTATCAAAGTCTGGGAAAGTGCGTGGTGATAGTGGGCTGGTTTCTGGAAGTAAATGATCAATGGGAGACAAACTTAGGAGTAATGCTCATGGTTTTCTCTGAACAAGCGGTACCTTGCCCTGCCTCTTTTTAAACTTTACCTGGCTTATCAAGTTAGTATTTGGTCATATATTTAGTTCTTTTTTGAATTCATTCATAGTTCTTAGTTAAAATTTTTTAAATTCACTCACTATGTTGCTGTGTATCTTGCGAGTGAATTTTTTAAATTCACTCACTAAATCAAGATATGGGTTATGAAAACTTTGATAATTTTTGTGGGGTTTTCTTTTTCTCTATCGCTGCGTATTATAGCCCATGTTGTTATATTGTATTACTAGTGTAATGGCAAAGTTCTTTTTCTTGGTTCGTGACTTCAGTTTTATCAAGATATGCTAATAGGGAATATAACATGTGTTGATTTAGCTAGCTCAAGCACTTGTTTTGATTTTGGTAGCTCAAGTACTTGATTTCTTGTGTAGCTTCTTGTATGCTAACATCTTGATTGATTTCCTTCCAATAGAATGAAAAATCCTACAGTTTTACCTATTATATCTCATGGCATTCTACTAATTAGTTATGTTGTCAAAGAAAATATGAATGTTGAGTTTATCCATTTCATTTTCTTCACATGTGTCTTATACAACCATTTGAAAGTACATATATCTGTTCTTTGAGAATTTAGAAACTCTATTTTTATTATTGGGTGGTTTTGTTTTGTTACAGCTGAGGTTGTGGCAGCAGCATGGCTTGGCCAAGGAATTTCTTGTGTGTGCACAGAGAAGAGAGTGTGATGCTTGTCCTTCCTTTGATTTAACCCCTGTCCAGGTTAAATATCAGAATTAATATCAATTCTTGTTTAACTATGTTATAAGTCATACTTTATGTTTTCTACAAACTTCCATTCATTCAATTAGTATGCTTTTCTTTGTTAAAATATTAAAATAAGTCTGGTAGTTTGCAAAGCTTGACTTTGTAGATATAGCAAGTATCCTAATAATCCTATGCTAGCTTCACGTGTCTGTACAAGAATTGGTAGAATATTTAAACATGAACGACTATCAGGAATTAGAAGAATATTTCCCTTCTTTCAACATGAAACTTATATTGAATTGGGTTACTGAGGTGGGGTGCATGTATTTGTAGGTTGGCAAGCTGGTGCATAAAGTGTATATATTTGAAACCAAAATTGGAGAAGTTGACTGCTGATTACTATCCAAGGTTAGTTTGGCACTTAATTGACCCTCTGTCTAATTTAAAACAGTGTCATTGGAATGCTTAATTTATGCAGCCCTTAATGCTTGTAGTGGTCTGGTCAATTTGATTAAATTAATAAAGAGCATTGAGACTTTTCTTTCCTTTGTAATACTTGGTGCGCTACAAGTACAATCAAAATCTTAATTTAGAACTATTCTAAAAAGCTGTTCATCCGAATCATTTTTCACTTCATAATAAAACATTGCCTGATATAGAAACTCTTTTACAGGGGTGGAATGCATTTGATGGCATCCAATAATGACTGTGGTATAAGAGAATATGACATGGAAAAGTTTCAGCTTTTGAATCACTTTCTATTCCCTTGGTCAGTGAATGTGAGTCATCTGAAGCACTTTATTGAATATTGTGGATTTGTGGGTTTCTGTATTTTAACCTATACATATTTGTCTTTACCCTTCAACTTTCTATATTCGTGCATTGAAGAGTATTATGGCTGATATATTGGCAATTGTTGAGATGTCAACTTGGAAGTCAAGCTCTCTCTTTAATTCTTCTTTGGTTTTGATCAAGAGGACTTTTTATAGGTCAATTCTTTCGGGTGACCTACATATTGTCCTTTGTTTGGATGCTGCCTTGTTGAATCTGACTTTTCAATGCTGTTTTTTTATGGGAAAAAAATAATGGTTTGTTTTATCTACCTTGAAAAGTACATTAGTCATTTGAATGTCTTCCAAATATGTTATATATATATATTTATCAGTTGGTCATGAACCTTGTGTTTGAAATTAAAGATTGGCCAAATTGGAAAAATATTCAATTAGTTAATTAAATATGAAGTAGATATGTCTTTGCAGATGCATTATATACCTTTTGAAATAGGGAAGCAGCCTTTATTTGTTTATTTTTATAATTTTCATGCAGTGAATTATAAAAAGTGGGTTTCTCTTTTAAATTTTAGTCAGGACAAAGTTGAATTCTATGAATTGTTCCAACTCAGCTAAGCCAGAATTCCAAAAAATTTTGCAAGCTTGGTTTGAAATTTGAGTTAAGTTGGATATATTGGGCTTAAATCTTAGTTGTAGGGATTGGGCAAAGCTCAGGGTTCATGTCTAGCCTCAACCATTTAATAGTAAGTTTGATAAGTACTAAATTAACTAGTCACAACATCTTAGAAGTCAGATCCTTAACAAGATATCATGGGCCCAAACAATTTCCACTTTGAGTGGTAGTTAGAAAAATATGATATCCATTGATTTCAAGATTATTTTACCTTACATACAGGACTAAAAGTTGTAATCTCCTCAGCTCTTGAAGTACCTCTTACTGCAGGTCTGAAATTCAAACTTGATTATTTTCTTCGCAACATCTTTCTTCTCTCTCTCTCTCTCTCTCTCTCTGTGAATTCATTGGGGGGATATAGGAAAGAATTCAATTTTCTATGTGTGTGTGAGTTTGTGTGTTCTGATTTGCTCTTTCTTTCTGTCATTCTGTGTTTTTCGCTTATGAAAAATTGTGCATTTGGGTTTCGAAATTTTGATCTTTAGACAACCATAATATGGTCATTTAATTAATTCATGTTGGCAATTATGTTGGACAAGTAAGACAAATTGATCCAATAACTGAATAATTGGTCTTTCTGGAAAATTATTATAAAGAATAGAATGCTAGAATTTTGATAAAGGGTCGGTCAGTTCAAATGTAAATGAATATAATGCAGTGTCAGTTTTATGTGGTGTCCTAAGTATCAGCCCATCCTGTTTGCAACTGTATATGAACTTATTACAAAATAATTCCAAAGAGTTAGCCACACATGATAGGGTAGTACTGTTTTGATGGAATCATGGAACTNATTAGAACTACAACCTTTAGATTGAGGGTACTAATGAAACTTATTGTTAACTATTCTTTTTGGCAGTTTGGAGGCACTTGGATATAATTGGATGTTTGCGTTTTGGCAGTTTGGAGTTTTTTGGCTATTGGAGGCTTTATTTTGAAGAGAGTTAATTAACAAGTTAGGGTACCTTTTGTTACTATATATAGGACCTACGTATTAGTGTTTTATAAAGGCCAATTTGAAACTATGGCACTTATGAAACTATTATGCTTTTGCAACCAGCCTTAACATTGGTATTTGTAATAACTTCTTTATGTTGTATTTCAGGACCAATATATTTAATGATGTGTTTTAGTTCCAATTGTTTCTTTTAATTTACATATATACTTGATAGCACATAATTTTCATACTAAATGCTATATATAAAAAATTTCTAGTACCAAAATATGTAATTAATAATTATTATATATTTGAAAAAATTAACGATAGCATTATAAAAATGCTATAGTAATAATTATTATAGCTTCTCTAAAATGCTATGAAAGATTGTTACATATTGTAGCAATTTTAAAATGCTATTAAAAGCCACAATAATAGCATTTTAAAATCGCTATGGTATATATTTCTATAGCATTTCGATCACGCTATTATATATATCTTTTATAGCATTTTAAAAATGCTATAGAAATGTTTTTTTTTATAGCGTTCCAAAAATGCTATAAAAGACCTTGGGTCTATTATAACGTCGGCTGACATAGCGTTTTCAATAACGCTATAAAAGGGTTTTTATAGCGTTTTTTGAGTGCTATAAAAGCCCTTTTCTGTTCTAGTGATATTTGGTAAGTATAGGCATAGGAAATAGTTTTCTATCCCATCAGAATCTAATGCACCTAAATGGGGGAAAATGAATCCCTCCTCTCAGCATGAGTTTTGTTTTTCATCCCCTTGGGAATTACACTTATTCTAGACAATTATATCCCTTTTAATATTTGACAATACTAATTTATTCCGGAACAAACTCATCACATTATATATATATAATAGATGGGAATGAACAATTTTTATTTTCTATTCCTGCATAAACCAAATATGGGAATGAAAATAGAAAGTTAATTCTTGGTTTAGCATTAGCAAACACATGATGAAAATCTTTACATTCTCTTCTCCTTGAAAAATGCATAGAAATTGATTTTCTTAATAAATCAATTCCAAGCCCTTAGAATGCTCCCCTGTATAAGTATTATTTATTTAATAAATTAAAGAAAACATAATTGATTGACGTGTAAATCATTAGACAAAAATGGAGAGCATTTCTTAAACTCATGATTTTTCTCACCACACCTATATTCTAATAAAAATTTGTAATTACAAGATTATCTTCGAACATGTCTTAAACTGTAGTGAAAGTAATTTTTTTCTTTGTGAGGTGGCGGGCTAGAACAGCCCAAAACAAGCCTACAAACCTACAATAGAAATGCTAGCACTGGTAGGTGATAAGTCGTTCACACTCTTTGACTGGCAATCACATCATCACATGTATCGAGTCTAGTGGAAATCTTTGGCCAACACTTCAGATAGCCAAATTGGTGGGTGTTTATCCTCTAGAGGTGATGGCCAAAATTGGTGGCTGCTGTCTGTTGATCTTTGGCCTGCTACATAGGTTTTGTCCATATTTGGTCAACAAAAAAGTATAAAGTAACACGAACGTATAGTAATATTCCTTATCTTTTCAGTTTTTTCTGGGCCATTGCTTATCTTTTCATCTAAAGTTTAGAAAAAGCGAGAATCCAACTTTTAAAATTCGTATTATATTTTCGAACAATTCTTAAGAAGATTCTAACTTCACTCTCCATCTTAAATAATAGATTAAATGAGCATCTTAAACTCGGAGAATTATTATATCTAAAACGTGACATGATGACGTAATGTTATCAATTTATTTAGATTATAATACGTGTATAATTTTAAAGGTATTTTTTAAGAATTAGAGTTTTAAAAATTAATAATTGTATACATATTATAATTTAAGTGAATTAATAATATCACGTCATTCTACTAATTAGTATTACGGTTACATACAATAATTACTCAACTCCACTCACTTATACTTATACATAAGTTTTAAAGGGAATAACAACTTTGGCTAATTTTTTTTTTAAAAAATTAATCAAATATTAACAACTATACACACATTGTATGTGCATGCAATAACTCGATTTTCTCATTTTCTATCAATTCAAAATTATTACGCAAAATTTGACGTGTGATTTTTGTAGTTGATTTTTGATTAAATTGAGTGTTTGTTTCTTGTTAGGAATGCAATAACATCAATATTAAGAGAAAACTTAGAGAAATTGAGTGTTTGTGAGTATTTAGGCGTATTTGGAGAATAATTTAAGGTGCATTGATTTTATGTACCAAATTTCAATATTATTTGATTTTAACTACTAAAATATATATTTATGTCATTCACTTTAAATACTAAATTTCAGTTTATGTACTAACTTTAAAAAATATAGTTCTACGAAGCTGTGATTGTTTAAATGTCACAATTTTTTATTGTTTTTTCAGTGTTCATAAGGCTTAAACTTTAATGTTTAGTCACTAGGTTATAAGATTTCATCTCTCAAGTCTAAATCAAAAGCACTAAAGTCTTTAGGTTATAGAACTTCATCTCCTAAGCCTAAATTAAAAACACTAAACTGTTATAAATTTTGATTTTTTATGAATTTCAAACAGTCACAACTGTATAGCAAACTGATTTATGACCTAATCCAAAATGACTTGCTCTAAATTGGTACCTAAACTAAAAAAAATTTGTGTCTTGCTATTTTGCTGAAAAATTATTGATATTTAATATTTAATTCTAATTTTCTAAATAATTTATTAAGAAAGATGGGTTTAAAAAATATTATGCGGAGAATCTATTCGTTTTTTGTTATGTAATCTTCTTTTTTCTATTTAGTGGATTGTGATAATTGTTTGTGAATGTATGCCAATTTTAGGTGAATTCGATAATTTGCTTTATCCTTTTTTTTTTTTTTTAATCTATTTTCTTCCTTAATTATACGTGATTTTGGTCTAAGAGTTGATGAAAATTCTTGTCATAATTAAAATTTCTTTAAGATAATATATTTTAATTTGATGAAAAATATGAACCGGCCTAAATTAACAAGGATCTAGCAAGATAAAGATAAGTAACCAAAAAGGGGGACTTGTGAACCATCAAATACAAAGATTGGGTTTCGTTGGTTCTCAACCTTCCATCCTTTCAACTTGTTTTTTCATTGACTTTGGGAGAATTTCGAACAACTTATTACGGAGCTACAAAATCTGCATCATTCGTTCTAAGAATTATTTAAATAAGCCAAATCACTTAGACTTTACAACAGTAGAAGAAAAATTCAAAGGTAATTGACACAAGTAACAACTGCCACTAATTAATTTGTTAGACAAAACATGTATGAAACCCTGATCATCTAGTTTCTTGATCAACTAGTTCCTAACTGATGAATAACTATTCGTGTAGTGGGATTTAATTATTTTTTTATTTTTATTTTCACTTCGACTGTTTGTCTCTCTCTCTTTCTCTCTTTTAAGTCCCTACCAACTCCTCTCACTCCCTTACAATAAATTATTTTTTATAACTGTAACTCTATTATGTGATGTCATCAATTCACATATTATAATAAGAGTAAACATTATTTATTTTATATGTACTATAAAAATATAAATTTATCATTCACTTATATTAGATACATGAATTGGTTATATCAGAAGCAATCTTCAAAATTTCTTTTGTAAGTGAACAACACTCAAAGAAAAAATAAAACAGAGTGAGCTGCATTCAATAAAATAATATATTCATTAATAG
The DNA here is from genome assembly GCA_003254865.1 of Dryas drummondii. Classification (NCBI taxonomy): domain Eukaryota; kingdom Viridiplantae; phylum Streptophyta; class Magnoliopsida; order Rosales; family Rosaceae; genus Dryas; species Dryas drummondii. Next base: position 382,585 of record QANW01011756.1, on the reverse strand, counting down.
AATCTAATTTATCCGAACACTATCAACAACCCTAACCCACTAAATTAGGAATATAATATGCTATTCCAGTTCCCAGCCGCGTGATGTCACTATTGGGAAATACCAGCCGTTGATCCATTGATTCGTTCTCCAACTTTTCCTCTCACCAAATCTAAAGTCCTAAAGCCACCCATCAAAGTACGATGTACGAAGCTTTCGTATACCCCACAAGAAGCATTTCATAGTGAAACCTCTGACGTAAACAAATACAAACAAAGTGGCCAAAAAAAAACATATACAAACAAAACTTCCTGTCGTTTAGTGAGTTGGGGCCACACACCGAGATCTACTGATCTTTTATATATCGTTGGAGTTCGTAAAACTTACGACCGCCACGAGCTTTGGTGAACTTTTTCGTCATCGGGGGAATAGATCTCCTACACTTGCGGCAGGGGCTGCATATAATAAACCGTGTGGGGTCACTTTGAACAACGCTTTCAACGGGCAAGATTCTCTTCAGTCTTGTGCTATTATCCTCTTTCTTTTTTTTTTTTTTTAGTATTTGTATTATTACAAAAAGGATATACAAACACAAGGAGTGCTCTAAAACTAATTAATAAGTAAATTAATACAAAGCTAATTATGTTTTTAAGTCACCACATAACTAATCTTATAATTTAAGCCGTTCATTCTTTAGACCATACTTCGAATATCATTATTTCAAAAAATCAACTAAATTAGAAATCATTTAGTTATCTAATTATGATTAAATAAATAGACGATCACTGATTTAGTTGATTTTTTGATAAAAATATATAAATAATTAAATAACTAAATAACTAAATAATTTCGATAAAAATATATAAATAATTATTATTATAATCAAATAACTAAATGACTTTCGATTTTTACAGAGATGATTTTTTAAGTAGAGTAGTGCTCTAAAGCTAACCAATTAGTAAGTTAATACGAAGCTAACCATGTTTTTGGGCCCACCACATCACTAATCTCATAATCCGAACCATCAATTATTTAGGCCCTACTTCAAAGATCATCATTACAAAAAATCAACTAAATCGAAAATTATGTATTTATCTAATTGAGATCAAATAAATAGACGATCAGTATTTTCGATAAAAGCATAGAAATAATTGTTATTATAATCAAATGACTAAATGACTTTCGATTTTGAAGATTTTTTACAGGGATGATCTTTGAAGTAGGACCTAAAAAATATACAGTTCGGATTTTGAAATTACATTGTGCAGTGGGCCCAACATGGTAGTTAGTTTTGTATTAACTTACTAACAAGTTAGTTTTAGAGCATTGTTGTTTTTAAGTAGAGCTTAAAAAATGGACGGTTCAGATTTTGAGATTACATTGTGCAATGAGCCAATATGGTGGTTAGTTTTGTAATAACTTACTAACTAGTTAACTTTAGAGTATTTTTGATACAAACATTATCTAGACAGAAGTACTATGTACTTTCTAATAAAGGAAATAAAACATATTAAAATATAGAAAATTATAATTAAATACTAAATTAAAAGGGTGTTGTTATTGGCACTTTAAAAGTCATCTTGCACTCTAATTTTGAAAAAATATAATAGAAAATTTGTATACATTGGAGTGCATGATGACTTTTTTGGAGTGTAAATAATATTTTCCAATTAAAAATATTTTTTTTTCCATTATTGAAAAAGATAAAAAAGGAAACATATGAATTAAACTAGAAATAATATCTTATTAACATATTATGCTCATTATGGAATTAAATTTTGAAAATTTTCTCAAAAATTTCATTTTTTTTTTAAATTTCAAAATATTATCAAAACGAAATTATCGAAATTTTGTTAAAAATTTCAATTATTCAAGTTTAAATTTTTAACGAAATCCGAAATTTAATTCTTTGATGTGCTTATTACATTCGTAAGCATCGGGTAAAAAAAAAATCTAAAAACTTATAATACCATCTTTAGCCTTATTTACTGCAATTACTACAACTTTTTTTTTATAAGTTAGTTTCGTCTCTCTCTCTTCTCTCTCCCATTCTAACTCCCCTTCCTTGTTTCTCCGGTACCATTCTTCTTTTTCTCAATTCTTAGTGCCATGTTTAAACTTGTTTGTTAGAAAAAAATTAAAGGGATAGAAATTTAAGGCATATGAGGGTAACAAAGGAAATCAATAATTCGACACAGATAGCCCAATAAGTGAAATAGTGAATATGAGACCAAGTGTAAACTCACACGTCATAGTTTGAATTTTCATTTTTTCAAAATAATGAAATTTACTTAATATGTATAATTTTAAATAATAACGCATATTTGATGATTACCTTTTAAGAGAGTAGGCCCTTTCTAAAAAGGGAAACCAGAAAAAAAAAAAAAAAAAAAAAAAAAGGGTTAAAAAAAAAAAAACAAAAAAAAAAAAAAAAAAAAAAAAAAAAGGGTTACAAATAGAATCATGACAACAAAAATTAAAAATTGGAGTTGGGAAGAAAGAGACACACGTACTCACTACTGTCTCTTCTTTTGTGGGATCAGAAACAAACAAAGGTGTTTGTTAAGAGAATGAGTCCGAGTCGGACTGCGTGAGAGAGAGAGAGAGAGAGAGCGTTTTCGCTTTTCAGTCTTTCTTTAACTCGTTTAAGAAGAGTACTCCAGGGATAGGCTCCTACTTGCTACTGAGTAGTACTGACCTCATTTTTCTCACACAGAGAGAGCGAGAGAGAAAAAGACTCATAGCCACAGTTCCTGTTGAAGCCATGAGGGTTCTGTTGCATATGTTGTGAGCCGTTCTCTATGCCCATTCTGTAGAAAAACTGGAATTGAGGTTTGTGAAGCCTTTTTAATATTGGTTTTCATATGTTCTTGCTTTCTATTTAGCTGTGCTTGGTTTCCCGGAAAGTTGGTAGTTTTGAATCTAAATGGTTTTTCATTATTTGGGATCCAAGTTTGAAATTTTCAGCTTTCTTCCTTTAACTCATGAGCCTTAGTTACATAACCCATTTCTTCTTTCTTTTCATTTTCTATTGTGCACCAGAAGAATCCTGGAAATTCATTCAAAGTTGGTTACTTTTTCTTTCAGCGTTTGAGCACCAATTAGAGGGTAAATTCCCATCACTTGCCAGCTTTAGAATTAATTTTTGTTATCTTCATGTTAACCCAATTCTTGATAGTTTGAAAATGCTTTGGGGTTTGGATTGTAATTTGAGTACTGGTGAACTGTAATGTGAGTTTGCTTCAATATAATAGAAGCTTTTGTCTTTGTTTCAGCAGTGCTAAAGTAGAGGAAGGAAGAGATGGCTGTGACGGGGTCGAATTCTGAGCACCCGCAGTTCATTGCAAGCACTGGAAACCGAAGTTTCTCGAATGCGCCACTGATTGAGAACACAGATAAAGATCAAATTGTTGTTCCTGATGTGAGTTTGATTGGCTGGTTGTCATGTTTTATACATTTTGTATTGATCTTAGTATATTATCTGTGGTAATTCAATTGGAAATATGGCCATTATTATCAAGTGGAAAATGAAACAAGACTGGCGCAGGCAACCCCAAATTGTTTGAAATAAGCATTGTCCAAAATGAAACCCCATGTTCATTACTCTTTTCTATATCTTTATAAGAAATTCGATGATCATGTTCAAGAATTTGTTTTCTTTAGTAAGTATATAACTATGGTAACTAAATTTGGCCCAGAAGGTGAAAATGGGGTTCGTCCAAACAGAAACAGGATGTTTTGTGTTTTGTTTGGAATTGATGACTAACATGGGTGGTTTTCATTGATGTATCTTCTTGTAAGTGGAGAGGGTGGGAGGGGAGAGGTTGAGGTTGCTTCTCTCTCATTTAATTTACTGTGAGATTGGATGAAGTTGGAGAGCTTCTGAGAAATTTTAATTGCCTGACATTCTTAATTTTACGTTGAGATTGGATGAAGTTGACCCTAAACCCTCAACTGGATTTCAGCTTTGAACACAAATTACCTGTCTGACATTGTCTATTTATTAGTTTCTTGATGATTGCTAATGTGACGCATGTTGAGCATAATAAGTGTCCTATGGGAATTCCTTTGTTGGTGACCTTTAGCACTTTGTTCATGCAGAAGACAAGCTGGAAAAACCTATTTGCCTACATGGGTCCGGGGTTTCTTGTTTCAATTGCATATATAGATCCTGGAAATTGTAAGATCGTAACCTATCATTTGCTTTCTGCTTCTATTTTTGTTTTGTCCTTTTTAACATCACCTCATATTTTTTGGTTGACTTGCAGTTGAGACGGACTTGCAGTCAGGGGCACAATACAAGTATGGGGTGTGTATTTCATCATCAATGCAGTTGTTTTACCTTTGAAATTAGATTATTTTAGCATCTCCGGAAGAAATGGTCTTGAGCATCATGATTCATGAAATGACATTTTGTTATAAGTTCTGTACCATGTTCAGAATCTCCAGATTGGAATGTTGTCATTCTATGTCAGCCACCTTATCAAATAATTAAATATACAGAGCATCTAATCATGGGTTATTTATTCTTTTCATTCTTTTGTAACTAAAGAAAGAAACAAGTTGTAGAATAGTTCTGAGAAACTCTCTTTTTGCAGCTACTTTGGATAATATTAGTTGCTTCATGTGCTGCTCTCATCATTCAGTCCCTTGCAGCCAATCTTGGGGTAGTCACAGGTATGTGATTTTTTAAGTTTTATTTTGATTTATTTTTTATAACTAGACATTTTCACCCACATTATCATATTAAATGTTGTTTTAAATTGTAGGAAAGCATTTAGCAGAGCACTGTAGAGCTGAATATCCTAGGGTAACAAACTTCATTCTTTGGGTTCTTGCTGAGATTTCTATAGTCGCATGTGACATTCCTGAAGGTTTGTGCTTTCTCATCAGGAACAGGGTTTCTATTGTAGACATAGGAGTTTGCGGATACAGGGTTTCAACCTATCTTTTGATGACTATTTTTAATAACAAAATATCAATGCTTGTGCATCTGCGTGTATAAATCTGCAGTTTTCTTGTTTGTAAATGATTTTGATACTGAACAAAAGATAGGAAGATATTGAAGTATCACATATATTATTAGCGCTGACTTGATCAGAGATATGTTTATTCATGTTTTTTGACTGCTCTTCCTTACCAGTGATTGGAACTGCCTTTGCATTGAACATGCTCTTCAATATACCTATATGGATTGGCGTTCTTCTGACAGGACTCAGTACATTGGTTCTTCTTGCATTACAGCAATATGGGGTAACTCAATATGTTTTTCATGTTCCATGATTCTTTGATATCTTTAGTTTCCGTGCCTTAAGTTTAAAATGAGCACACCCAAAGGTTTTCCCACTTACAGGTTAGGAAACTTGAATTCTTCATTGCATTCCTTGTACTCACAATTGCTGGATGCTTCTTTGCTGAGCTTGGATATGCAAAGCCTGAGGCTACTGAAGTTCTGAATGGGCTTTTTGTTCCCCAACTCAAAGGAAGCGGTGCAACTGGTCTTGCAATTTCACTTCTTGGCGCTATGGTTATGCCGTAGGTTTCTAGTGACTCATATGTTATATCTGGTTCCTTTCGTTTATTTCTTTTTGCTCACCATTGTTAGCTTTATCTACTTGCTACAGGCACAATCTCTTCCTCCACTCTGCATTGGTGCTTTCTAGGAAAATACCACGATCTGTCCGTGGCATCAATGTAATACTTTATCTTCAATAAACTAATCTTGAACTAAATCTTTTCGTTTAAATAATACTTTTATTGTAAAGATGTCCTGAAAATGTTACCTTAATGTGTATTGTTTTTTAACTGTTACTTAAGACCTTACATCTTTGGTTATCTTCTTGAGAAAGACAATATCAGTGAGTAATATGAATAATTCTTTATTGGTGGAACATATTCCTGGGTGGATAATTCATGAGTGGCAAAATTGTTATCCAAATCACATCGTGGTCTTATAAGAAGACCATGTGTAAATGTAAAGAGTCTAAATTTCCAATTTTTTTGGGGAAAAAACAAAAATGGTCTCTGTTAGTGTTTCTAATTTTTTTGTGTGGTGAGAAGTTTGTTGCAACGTAATTTGAAAAAAGAGAAATAAATAAAGAGTTTCAGTCCTCAGTTGCTGCTTAGCCACTTCGTTTTTTTCCCCCTTTATTTGCTGGTGCTTGGATATCACCTCTACAATGACTTGTGTAGGCAAGATGATCTCAGTTTGTCTCATAGCATAATGTTCTTGGAATATGGATGAACATACTAAGGAGATATCTGACAAAATATCTTTTTTGCAGGAAGCATGCAGATTTTATATGATAGAAAGTGGCTTTGCTCTCATGGTGGCCTTCCTAATTAATGTATCCGTTATTTCCGTAAGTGGTGCAGTTTGCAATTCCTCGAATTTGAATGCAGAAGATCAGATGAACTGCCAGGACTTGGATTTGAATAAAGCTTCCTTTTTACTTAGAGTATGTAATGCATTGGTCATCATCTGTTATGCTGAAATTTATTTTGTCCCAAATTCAGAGAGATTTTCACCTTCATTGTGATGTTTTATAATGGTGGATTTTCATTATCATTTACAGAATGTTTTAGGTAGTTGGAGTTCCAAACTTTTTGCTGTAGCATTGCTAGCGTCAGGTCAAAGTTCTACAATAACAGGAACATATGCAGGTCAATATGTTATGCAGGTATCTTTCTAGAGAAATAACACTCTTTCCCTTGAAAGCATGTTCTCTGTCTAAACAGAACTATTATGAAGTTAAAATATATTTTGTGTTGTCGGGTATAAGATCTTACTTCTCTGTCCTAGTTGTCATTTCCATAAAGCCAACAACTTGATAAAACTGTATTTATTTACGGTTGCTTTGTAACTAGCAAAGAAATTTCTCTACCACTATTGAAATGTATATAGCGCAATTATATTGCTTGTGTCTCATCATTTTCTTGTTTTAACTTTATGTCCCTCTATTTCTTGTTGAAGGGCTTTCTTGATTTACGACTGAAGCCATGGCTTCGGAACTTCTTAACCAGATGCTTGGCAATAGTCCCTAGTTTGATTGTTGCAGTCATTGGTGGCTCTGCTGGGGCTGGAAAGCTAATTATCATTGCATCAGTAAGATAAACTTGCCTGTAAATTATATTTTACTTCCTAATCATGGGTTGTCTTTTTTCTGAACACTGCTTTATTTTCTTTTGGAATTCAAATTTTAGGTTTATATCAATGATTTGCACACTTGATCCAATGCTAATAAAGTGACCTGTCTGGAAATCACTAAGACATTTGAATGGGCCCTTATATTCTTCTCGCATTTTCTCTAGTGGTTGAGTGACTATTTGGTACTTGAGATGTGTTTTCTAAAACGCAAAGCTCTCTGGCAGCATTATGTCAAATTAATTTACTCTGAAAATGAACTGATTGTTTATTGTCTGATTTTATTTAGATCTGTTAAGTCCCTTTCAATGTGCCCTGAAATCACTAGACCAGCTTTATGATTTTTCACATTGGCCCATTGCACAATTGTCCATGTCTAACACTTTGTTTAGAGATTTATGGAACAGGTCATGTCATTTACCTTCACGTCATTCCCATTTTGAGGAATTTGCTTTATTGTTGAGAAACTTATACATTGTTATTACTCTCTCTCTGTCTCTCTCTCTCATGGTTTGGTTGCACAGTATCTTGTGTACTATCGAAATACAGCACTCATGTCAATAACCACACATCTTGTTTCTGTAGATGATTTTATCATTTGAGCTGCCTTTTGCTCTTATTCCGCTTCTCAAGTTCACCAGCAGCGAGACCAAGATGGGGGCATATGCCAACTCTATTGTGGTAAGACATTGACTCATGCTCTGCTATTCAACTATAATTGAGTAAAGTTGATTGGTATCCTTCAATTTGATTTTCAAGAGCTTTTACGATGCCATTTTGACTCATGTTAGGTATCAGACTTTCAATCTAAACCACAAATTCAAACAAGAATCCACCTAATCAATGGTCTAGATTGATAGTTTAGCAACATAACATGTCAGACTATCTGACAAGAAAACATTTCCCACATGAAAGTCTTTTTTATCAGCACTTTATTATTAAATTGTTATGTATGTCCTGCAGATTTCCGCTGTTACTTGGATCATCGGTTCTTTGCTCATGGCCATCAACATATACTATCTGATGAGTGGATTCATCAAGCTGCTTCTTCACAGCCACTTCAAAGTAGTGGCTGTTGTCTTTCTTGGAATACTAGGATTCTCTGGTATGGCATTGTACTTGGCTGGGATTGCATATCTGGTTTTCCGTAAAAATAAGGAGGCTACACACCTTCTGGCATTAACGACACCCGAAAGCAGAGAAATGGCAAATGGACAGCAGGGTAATGCCTCAATGTATTGTCTAGCAAGAGAAGACATTGTGAGCATGCAGCTGCCTCAGAGGAGGTCTGCTGAAGATGTTGACTGATGGATAGATTGTGTAAGCTTTTAGATTAATAATGCAGCTAATTTCTAGGACATACTTAGACAACCCAAAAGACCAAAATGCTGCTAATTTCTAGAGACTGGTTTGCCTTGAAATAAGACAATATACAAAGTATAAACAGCTCAGCTTTTGTTTTCTGACTAAACTTCTGCTCTACATTTCCCGTTGTATATGATCCAAAATTTTGCACTAAATCTATGAATCTAGTCTTCTATTCAATATTTGTGATAGAGCTCCCATAAGCTTCTTGCTAGTGCTTTAAAAATTATAAAATATTTACGTCGAAGCATAAGAGGGTAAATTGGAGTTCTAATGGTAGTTTCCTTTCCTTTGTTAATTTTAGTAGATGTGTTCTTGGATAGGAGTGGTCATTAACAAGAGTGTAGAAAAACTTGGATGGGCATAGAAGATTGGTGGTAGAGCTGTGTTTTTAGCCAAATCGATCGGTTTAATTTAACCAAATTGATTGATTTTCAACCAACTTTTGTTTGGATAAAAGCATGTAGATGGTTATTATTATAATCAAATGATTAAAAGCCTTCAGATAACTGGTTAGGAAATTAATACTATGTTCATTTTTTAAATCCCACTTCAAGATCATTTTTGTAAGCTTAAAAGTCAATGGCCATAAAAAACATATATAATTTAGCAATTTTCTCTCTCTCTCTCTCTCTCTCTCTCTCTCTCTCTATAATTTTTTTGGTTGACCGTAAGAACACTACATGGTGTTATTAATTTATATAACAATGTTACAGTCACACCAATCTCACTATGATTGGATTTATTATGAAGATTAAACATAGTTAAAATATATAATACTTGACACTTTGGTAATGCAAGCTATATCTTAATTAAAGGTGGTAAGTAAAACTATTCTCCTTTTCTTCACTCAAAGATCACTCATCAGTCGCACAATCCATTAGTCGTATGACTAATGGATTAATTATTTATAAAGCAAATTACATGTAGGTATCTTAATTTTATAGCATTTTTTATTTGGGTACTCCAATAAAAAAAAGTTGCATAGACATACGTCAATTACCATTTTTTAACACTTAGTACCTTCGTCAACTTTTCCGTCCGCTAAGTCATTAACTGTCTATGTGGCATACTGATGTGGCTTTAAAAAATGCCTAATAAACCAAGAAAATAATAAAAAAAATCAATAAATTTATAAAAATGAAATAATTATAAAAACAAAACAAACAAAAAAATTAAAAATCACAATAATTAAATTAAAAAAAAAAACAAAGAAAAAAACAACCCACCACCCGAGATCCACCCAACCCACAACCCTCCCTTCCTCCCTCCCAGCTAGGGATGACCATTTGACCCAGTGGCCAAATACCCACAAAACCAAACCCATTTAAGTGAAAAATTTATCAAACTCATACCCACGTAATCCACCCCATAGTATAATGGGTATTACCCTTACCCGCCCCACCAAAGTAATGGGTTACCCAAACCCAACCCAAAAACCCACCATTCTTGTTTTTCTTTTTTGTCCTGATTTCAATTTTTTTTTTCTATTTTAAAGATCAGCTCTTACATTACATAGTTTTTTTTTGTCACTCTTACAGTACATAGTTATATAGTTACATGTTATTATGAACAATTACAATTATATAACGTATCTCTCTCTCCTCTCTCCGCTCCCTACTTCTTATTTTTTTGGCCAGACTCCGCTCCCTACTTCAATCATGTTGCAACAGTTTAATTGATCTATTAGTTTTCGAGCAAAAAAAATTGATCAATTAATTTATGTTTTTTAGTTTAATTGATCCATATGTTTTTTCCGTTTTTTTTTTTTTTCATTCATTAGTTTAATTGCAATTTAAATTTAAATTTCAGGTTCATTATACTTGAATTTAATGATAAAAAAAAAATTTAAATAGAGGGTTTGGGTAAATCACAGGTATTATCCATACCCGCCTATTTTTTATACAGGTATTAACATGTATACCCATACCCGTCCCATTACCCAATTACCCATACCCACACTATCCTAATAGAGTAGGTACCCGCGGGTACCCAAACCCACGGGTAAAATGGCCATCCCTACTCCCAGCCACCTTCCTCGCCGCCGACCCCACCACTAACGGCCGACGCCGACATGACACTCTTTCCCTTCCCCTCACTCTTTCTGTCTCATTCTCTCTCCCTGAAACCCCAGCCCAAACCCAGCCCCTCCCCACCCCGCCTCGACCCGACTGCCAACTTCCCCTTGCGTCCCTTCGAACCCAGCCCAACCCCAACCTCCTCACTCTCTCTCTCCCCGCCCCTCTCCTCTCTCTCTCTCTCTCTCTCTCTCTCTCTCTCTCTCTTTCTCTCTTTCTCTCTCTCTCTCTCTCTCTGTCTATTCGAGATGGAGCTGGTGGCCGGAGAGGGGGAGGGAGGTGGGTAGGTTGGGTGGCCGACGTGGGGGAAGTGGATGGAGGAGGGCTCGGGGCTGGGGTTTCGGGGAAAGAGAGAAAGGAGAGGGCCAGGGAGAAAGAGTGAGGCTGAGAAAGAAAGTGAGGGGCGGGGAGAGAGGCGGCGGGAGGGAGGGGTGGCTGGGCGTGGGAGGGAGGAGTGGTTGGGCGTAGGGAGGAGGTGAGGCAGAGAGAGTTATTTATTTATTTAATTATTTTTTTTTGTTTTTAATAATTATTTGTATTTTTAACTTTTATTTTATTTTATTATTATTTTTTTGTTCACGTGACATTTTTTTAAGTCACGTCAGTGTGCTACGTAAACAGTTAACGACCTAACGGACAAAAAGTTGACGGAGATACTTAAGTGTCAAAAAATGGTAGTTAAGTTACGTCTATGCAACTTTTCTTTATTAGGTACCCAAGTGAAAAACGGTATAAATCTGAATTACCTACGTATAATTTGCTCTTATTTATATATAGGAAGTTAAAATACCCAAATTACTCTATGGCTTTCCTCTTCTAATAATATACCAATTTTTCTGCTCACTAGAAAAAAAGGAGAAGAAAAGTAAATGTAACTTTGCTTCCCATGCACAACTTTCTGAATAAATGCAATTAGGCAGAATAATATAATTGAGCACATATGATGAGTGCATGGTTGAAACTTGAAGAAAAATGAATAAAATATAGCTATCTTTCCATTATGGTGGGATGTTTGTTGAGTAGCAGTTGCCACAATTTTGTATAGCCCATATGGTCAAATACGCACACTTTTCAGCACACCCCTTTAGGCTTTTACCTACCCAACACACCCATAAGTCTATTTTAGAGTGCTCATTGCCATATCATAATGCTGATATGATGGCTTTACATGCACAGCGTTTGTGGGTTGTGGTCTTCATAGAAGGGAGTTTACTTTGAAGGGTCAGCTTTCCAAAATTTCTTACTGTTTATGAAGCCAAAAATCTTACACCACCAACCAACCAATTGTTCCTTGGTAATGGGTAAGTTTCTATCTTTTAAGTCATCCAAATGCACCTTAAATAGAATCCCAAGAGTTTGGGATTCTCTTACAGACAGTTTATTGCAAGTTTAGAACATAATGCAAAGTAAAATGACATTCATTGCAGGTTTTAACCACTAAAATTACAAGTTTTTTAAAAATTTAGAGTGACATGATTTGATATGCAAAGCATTACCAATCAAGTAAAGTGCCATATGTTAATAAGTTAATAACCATTTAATCTAATAAATGCCACCAATTTCCTATTTATAGACGAAAATACTAAATTTAAATAGAATTAATTACTTTGAGCTTCACTTTACTTATTGTTTGTAACATGTAATACATATATTTATAATATTTAACAATTAAGTCACTTTATTATAAAATCCAAGTTAATTAGTTGGCTTCGCTCCACTCTCTCCCACCCTCCAAAGCTAAAGAACATGTCAAGTTCCTCACTATAACAACGTCCAGAGAGTTATCAAGGAAGCCAGCTCCACCCCCATGCCTTCCTAATCAGTAGCAGGTTCTTGATTTTTTTTGTTTAACTCAGTTTCTGAAACTGCAATGCAGTTTCAGTTTCACCTATAGTTTCTAAAACTGTAGAAACTGCAGTTTCAGTGGTGTAGAACACTTGATATGAGTTCTTGATTGACAGGACCGCCCCCGAGTTTTACCCAGAAACCCGAAGAGGTCCTGCGGGAATCCAAATTCAAGGAAAATCCTACCGAAAATTCGGCAGAACCTCTCCTGAAAATGGACTAACCCAGAATTTCAAACCTGTTAAAAAGCACTTCTAACATATCAACCACCTTTACCGCAACCAAAATAGGGTCTCAGACCCAGCAATTTCACAGAAATCCAACTTAAAATTTATAGAATGGTTATCAGAGCTCCTATCCTATTACAAGGAAATTTTATATAATAAAATGTCGCCTACAAGGTCCGACTAGGGAGATGGACGCGAATGCCTCGACGTTATTGGCTCGACCTCCACCAAAGCCACTACCTGGGGGGACAATTTAAGACAAAACAAGAAAACGGTGAGACAACTCAGTGAGTGGACAGTTTAATGAAAACGAAAATAAAAGTAAACTTCTTGTTTCAGAAAATCTTTCAAAACCACATTTAGCACTAAGACCTCACGTTACTCTCTGAACTCCCCCAGTTTAAAAAACCATAAAGTTTACTTGAACTTAAGAAATTCCATAAAACAATATATATATTCTCAAATTAACAATTTCTTAAAACAACGAATTGTAAAACATCGTAACAACCTTGATAGAGTTCAAAAGAATCCTTCACTTAAAATCATATTTAATATTCTCTGAAAATAACCAAATTCATTTTCCACCATGCTATATACCCTGAATAACCTGGCCATACATCTGTGCGGAATTCCTGCATCGCACAGGCAGGCAATATCCTGGCCATACACACGCGTGGAATGAATCCAACACGTGCAGGCAATATCCTGGCCATACACACGTGTGAATAAAATCAGCACGTGCAGGCAATCCTGGTCATACGTGCACGCAGAGCGGCCCCCAAAGGGCGAAGCATCCCGACACACGGCCCAAAGCCTATATGTGCATCGTGATGGGTCCCAAAGACCTATTATGTCTGAAACCTGGAGGGTACTGCAAAGGTGGTTTGAAAACCATTTTTAATATCTCAATGCCACGCAAAATAATTTCTTAAAAATGAAAAGTCTCAATGAGATTCTCACACCTTTTGCCATCAACTCAAGGCTTTCTCAAAACTTTGAAAATCAATTTCCAATAAATTCTTGTTTAAAACAAGTTTGAAATCGCATCTTTCTCTCGACTCTTAAAACCAACTTAATTCATCAACCTCATATGAAAATCATGTAATAAGACTTAAAATAAGAATATTAATCAAACTAACGGAAATGTAAACTTGAAAATCATAATCATTTATAACAAATTCAACCCCAAAATATTTTACTCAAACTATACTCAAATAAAACTCGGGATAAGCTAATAAATTCAACCATAAAATAAACAAAATATTTTAAAACAAAAGTCCACTCACAGTGAGAATCCTAGCTTCAATCCTCTGCTGGATCGTCACGAACCACGGTCGTCTCGCCTAAAAATGCACAATAAAACCGTAAAATTAGTCTCCAATTACGGTCCGAAACACTTTTCGGTTTCCCTAATCACTTCCAACCTTCCCAAGATCAACAACCAACTCAACAATGGCTCTAAATGATCCTACACTTCAAGAGATGACGGTGGGTGTTCGAAACCACTGCGATTGCCGTCCAAAGTGGCGGCTCCAAGACCAAATTTAGCTAAAATACCCTATTTCCTAAAATCTACTCATACTTCTCAATTCTAAACATCAATTGGGGTTCCTAGGAATGAATATTTCTAAACAAAACAACAAGAATAATCCCCCAATCTGAAAACCCAAGCAATCCCGAAATGGCATCTAACCCCCAAATTTTCAACTTCTCAAATTCTCAAAAATCATACAATTAAACCACAAATAATGAAAGCCCACTAAGAAGGGAAGAAAACCCACCTAAATTCGAGTTGATTAGTGCAGGGGATTGATCGAAATTGATGGAGGAAGGTGCGGCAAATTTCTGGGTGTTTCTCCAAACCGGACTTGCGTGCAGAGGCTAGGCTGGGCTGGCTGGAGGAATGGCCGGGAGCGGTGGTCGGCGTCGGGAAGGCTCGCCGGTGGCCTGGGCTGGTCGGGAAACTCGCCGGAGAGGACGGTCCGGCCTGGTGGTGTCGCGCGCCGAGAAGGGGGAGAGAGAGAGACGCGAAGGAGAAAGAGAACTCAGGGAGAGAGGAGGCCGGAGGGGTGGTCGGCGCCTGGGGGAAGCTCGCCGGAACCAGAGGCTGGCCAGAGGTGGCCGGTGATGGTGAGTAGGGTGGCTGGGGCTGGTGAGCGCAGGGGAGAGGGTGCGGGAGAGAGGAAAACCGAGAGTGTGAGAGAGAGAGAGTGCGGGGGGGGTGATAAATAGAAAGGGATAGAAGGTTCTAGAGAGAGAGAGAGAGAAAGTTAAAAAAAAATCAGATTTTTTTTAAACCCAATTTGTCATTTTACGAAATTGCCCCTCGCTTCACACGCCCATATCTTCCAATCTAAAACTCCGATTGACGCGTGCCGCGTGTCTACGAACTCGTGGACTCGAGACCTATCCAACGGACCCGAAGTCAAAATCGAAAACCCATTCATTTTAAAAGTCAACTTTTAGTCAAACTTAAATTAAAACAAAAATAAATAAATCAAAACTTTAAATCAAAACTCTTTTTATTTTCCAAATAAATCTCAAAATCTTTAAAATACAATTTCACATCTTTAAAAAAAATCTCTTAAAAACATAGTTAAATAAAAATTTAAATTTCTAGTGAAAATTTGGGTCGGGTCGTTACATTGATCTTTTTGTTTAGCTCAGTTTTTGAAACTGCAGTTTCAGTGGTGTAGAACACTTGATATGAGTATTTTCTTAAAATTTAGTTTTATGTTAAGTGGCTTAGAAAAATGTTAGAAAAGAAACTAAAGAAAAAAAAATTGAAATAAATGTTTTTTGGTTTAGGATTTGGACCTTTTAGCTGAAATTGTAGAGGTTGACAAAAAAAAAAAGTTGAAATTATAGATATATGAACCACATACCTTACCACCAACAACCAAAGACCCAGAGTGGCCCACACAAGCTGAATAAGATGGGGTTGAGTACAAAGCTGATCATGAGCTTGAAGATGAGAGCTCAACAACCAAGTACAATTAATTGGAGGGACCATTGGTATCCAGTTTCTTTGATGAAGATTTGGACACCCAATTGATTAGATTTTCCTCTCTAGATTGGTGGTCGTTGCCAGCCTCTGCAATATACTAGAGAGAGGGACAGAGGAGAGAAGATAGATAAAGGGAGAGAGATGGAAGAAGAGAGGAGGAAGAAGAAAGGGGGAGAGAGAAAGGGTCTGATACAAACCGAGAACAAGAACACCCAAATCTGAGAAGGTGGCCCGCAAAGGAATTATGAGGCTTTGTGTGTTTGAGTAATAAAAAAAGTTGTCAGTACCTAATAATTAACAGACTCATTTAAATATGGTAAAATTTTAGCTAAAGGACTCCAACTATACTCTATATTTTTATTCAGGACATGAATTTCACTTTGTATTAACTGAAACTTTCATTTTGTGTCAATTAAGGACCATGTTTTTTTGTTTTTTGTTTTTTGTTTTTTTCAGTTTTTATCTCAACTTTGGTATGACGTTGGACCCATCAAACCTTCACCAAATTAAACAAACTTATATTAGGTTTAAAGATATTTATCTCCTCTTTACAACCATATAAAGATCACCCAAATCGGACCTCTACAACTTCAAATAATCGGCCCCAAACAAAGGTACCCAAAACTGTCCACTTTTCCAGATATTTTCCCAAAGGTCCGATTGGAAAATTGAACCGTTTCGGGTACCCTAGTTTGGGGCCGATTATTTAGAGTTGTAGAGATCCGATTTGGGTGATCTTTATATGGTTGTAAAGAGGAGATGCATATATTTAAATTCAATATAATTTTTCTGAATTTGGTGAAAATTTAATGAATCTAACATCGGGCTATGGGATATAGTTGAAATGTTTTAGCTAAAATTTTCCCTTTAAATATCATAGATGTTGTTGATAAAAAAAAAATTAAAGTGTCACGTTAATTCATAAAATATTAATTAGAATTTCTAACTTTTTGCCCAAGTAGCTGTCATCGAATCAATTGGCCGACAATTAATAAAGGAATTCAGGAAAACATTCAGGACTTTTGCTTCAAATGATATTAATTGTTCTTGTTATTAAAATAGCTTAATTTGCTCCTCCCACATAGGACTGCAAAGTACAAACAAACCCCCCCCCCCCCCCACATAGGACTGCAAAGTAAAAACAGTACCATTGCAACATTCATATACCCACCAAAAAGGGTTTGGTCAAACAAACAACAAGGACTTGCTTCCACATTCTCATTCTTCTCTCTCTACAATTATGATCATGCAATTGTTTAAAATCAATTAGCTACCAGCAGCAGCACCCAAAATAAGCTTCAATTTAAGATTGAATTTTAATGGGATCTTCTTGTTTTGGTGTAGGGACTGGAAGGTGACCCTTCTCCTGCAAGCTCTTGACAGTGTCATATAGGCTCTGTTTCACTGGGGTGAACTCCAACCCCAAGTCTCTTAGCTTCTGGTTTGAGAACTTGTATGGTTTGGCTCTGGGTTTCACTTCATCTGAACACCTACAAAGTACATAAATTTTTAATCCCACATTATTAAGATACGGTACTTTACAAAGTGCAGATATAATTATATCATAACAGACTTTGAAAACAATGGTCCAAAAAATGCATATAATATTATTACCACTATTTTAGTTAAAAGAATATTTAAGAAAAATAAGGGCAGTACCCCAATTAGTCTTCATGCAGAAGACTGACTATACTGTATTTGATTCATTTCCTGAAATTTTGTTGACCCACTTAAGATGGGTTCTGGTGATAGAACACAGAGCAGTGGGACCCAAAGAATCATCTAGAACACATGCAGAATATGTACATACATACCAAATGGTGTATACTTGAATTTGCTGGCCTCGCTAGTAAGGGAATAATGGGTAGGTAAAAGCTAGAGAGAGACCCACATATCCAATTAATTAAAGACTCAGAATGACATAAAAAAGAAGTCTTGAGGATGACATGGAGACATAGAGTAGGTAAGGACTCCTCAGCTCCACAAGTATTTGTTTTTATTAAATTTTCAATTTTGGGCTCAATTTTCCCATGTCCAGTCCTTTAAGTTATTGGTGGTAGCAATCTTTAACATAGATTATATCATTATATAAAAGGTCAAAGTGGGCACACCTACTATCCCACCACCACAAGAAAATAAAAGCATACACATGTCTAACATTCTTGTCACGTTTCAACTAAAAAATTAGATAAAACACACCACACATGTCGCTAGAATGAGAGCCTAACTTGTTAAACTAAGCATGACAGAGATGGACTCTTGTACAGGCAATACATATAGTCCATCTCTTCCTTGTATATGCAATTAATGAAGTAATTCTCGGAGTTTATATATAGAGATTATAGCATAGGGTTTACCTTGTATATATTAAGAAAGTCATATGGTACTCTCTCACATTCATGACCAATTGATTATAGAGAATACTGAATACTCCCATAATTGTGGCATTAAATTGGCTCTTTATGTCCCTCAAAAAAAAAAAAAAAAATTGGCTCTTTTTGCTTATGGCCAACAAAACAAAACAAAAAAGGTTAAAAGCTCTATATCCATGCTTTCACATGGTTGTGTTTGTGCCTCACTTTTTTCAAATGAGTCTATTTTTGTTCACCACAAAAAGGTGGTGATAAGCATTATTATCATGATAGATGGGTGACACATGTCACAAAAAGGTGGTGAGATAACACGTGTCACTCATCTATTATGGTGGTAATACTCACCATGGTGAGCAAAAATGAATCATTTTCAAATAGAACAAATTTACTTTTGGGTTTCCCAAATTAACACTACACATTATAGCATTTCACTATAAAAGGAAAAGCTTAACATGAAAAAAATGAAAAACTAGAAATCGAATCATATGATATCGGAAATAAAATTACATTTCTAATTAATTTTCGGGTAATGTTATAATGATCATATTTTCTATTGACATTAAATAAACGTCTGATGTAACAATTAATATGTCAATTAACATTCGGTCATAATAATTGACACAATAAATACACTAACATTCATTTTATATGGGAGAAAAATATGATCCATTTAACATTATTCTAAAGTTCATAGACTTAATTGTAAGAAGAAGGAGAATAATGATAATGATGTACTTACTTGGTGGGAATTGGATATTCTGGGAAGTATTTGGCCAGGATCTCCACCACCTCTCCACGGTGGAGCACACTCTCGGCACAGAGATATCGGCCGGAGGCAGAGGGAGTCTCATACACCAGTATGTGGGCTAGTGCCACATCCCTAACATGAACATAGGCCTGAACTGAATTGGCATAAGTCTTGGCAGAGCCTGTCAGGTACTTGAGTATGTGAATAATGCTGGCATTGAGAGTTGGTTGCAGCAGTGGTCCAAGCACCAAAACAGGGTTCACCACCACTAAGTCCACCCCTTTCTCCTTGGCCTCATCCCATGCTGCCTGCTCTGCCACAGCTTTTCCATAGCAGTACCAATTCTGCAATTTTATATATGGTTCATTGTTCGCCAAATAACCAAACCAAATTTTTATATAGACTTCAAAGACTAATTGATGTTCTAGGAAATGGGTTTATTTATTTTTTGATATTTTTGTTTTGCAAAACTAACATGGAATAATTGTTCTTTTATATGAATAGTAGTGTTACTGACTAATGAAAGTCTATCATAATAGATGATTTTTGACTGTTAGGTATGGGGTGCCATCATTAGTCATTACATGCATGTTCAACCTAGTTTAATTGCTTGTTTTCAATCTTTGTCGGATGACTATTAACTTTTTATGTTAGTTTGTAACCTTCTCTTATTATCTATTTAGTGTGTGTCAATCTAAACCACACATTTAAATAAAAATTTAAATGGTTAATAATTTAGAATAACAATATAAAATTACAATATGTTAAACAAGATAATATTTTTATATTCTTAATTACTACTAATAAGAAAATTCCTTGTCAGGTTATTTCTTTTCAACTTGTATCATACGTAAAATGAAAACAAAATTTTATGTTTGACGCAGTACGATATTAAATTAGGTTCATAGATCCAATATTACTTATAATATTAAATGCCCCCGACATGAAGAATTTTTGTGTTAAATGTCACCATAGCTCTGTATTAATTCATTAATTAGGTTCATATTCCAAATTCCCAATTACTAAAGAAAATAATTAAGCTTTATTATGACTCATATATGTGACATACCTTTGTGTTTTTGCAAAATTCAAGATCACTCCAACAAGACTCGTCGACCACCACATCGGGAGCCCTGGTGGGGTCCATGTACACAGCACCAATTGACGATGTAAAAACCACACGCTGAACCTTGGCTTCCTCTGCTGCAAGAATTACGTTCTTGGTTCCGTTCACGGCCGGCTCCACCATTTGTTCCTATCACCATCATAAACCAGTAGCCTTATTAAGTCACAAAAATTTAAAACCCAATCCCTTCGAAATATTTAAATAACAAAAAGATAAAGATATTATAATAGAAAACTGTTGAAAACCTTTTTCCTAAGGGAAATTGTAATTATTTGCACTCGATCAAGAGTACCATCTTAATTACACCCCTCATGTGCATGACATACAATATTAGATGATAATCTACACACCAATTATTTTCTTAACTTTTTACACAACACTCTCAAATGAAGTGGGACTATAATATAGTGGCACTATTCATTTTCTTTTTAAAATTTAGATTTTCGTCTTTAGATTAAATCTAAATTCATTAAATTCGGATATTAAAATAAATTTTTTAACCATCGAGTTTATTTAAATATCTGCGCAAGTATATTAGCACTGGTTATGTTTAATGTACTTACATATGTTTTAATAATTTAGTAATATATAGTACCTAATTTAATTACATGTATTATATACATATAGACAAACACCCAGCTTTGATAAAATTAAATCTAATTCAAAGATGACAATCAAGCAAAGATTTTGTAAACCAAAAAGGAAATTAAATCGAACTACCATTTTCCTTACTTTTTGTAAGAATTGAACTTTGGAAATTCCTTTAAAAAGAAAAGAAAATGAAGATCTTCACCAAACTATCCTATATCCATCCTCCAAAAATTCCTTTCTTATCCCTTTTTTTTTATATAATTTCCTTTTAAATACTAATGGGTATTTTATTGGGTATCCGCATATATATATATATATGTGTATAAATATGATTTGGTCCTTTGTGATCAAGGCTGCACTGCAGATCAGAGTCATTGATGGATTCGCAATATTGTAAGAGAATATTTTGGTCTGTACGAGTGGTGGTCCACCACATCACCAAGTGCTCTGACCCACAAACCACATATTTTTTTTTTTTTTTATAACATAATATAGACTTTTCTTTGAAGGATCCCAAAAAAAAAAAAAAGCAACCGATAAAGCCAGCGGGCCTTTTGGTTTTTTTGTTTTTTTTTTGTTTTTTGTTTTTTCCAGCATTTTCTCAGCAACCAAACTGAAAAGCAAGAAAGAATCGAAGGAAACAAATTGAACACTCACTGGGTCATCTGTAACAGGCGATGCTGTGTGGAAAACGCCTTGACAGCCGTTGATGGCTGCTTTAAGGCTCTCGTAATCAAGAAGATCAGCTTTAACCAAACTTAGCCTCTCTTTAGCTCCTTCCAATTCTCTTAAATGAGCATTCTTTGGGTCATCTAGAAAAACACCAAAGAAAAGACATGAGCATAACGAAGAATTATCGAATATGTTATATTTTAAGAATTATAATATAACCCTTGATTAGTTCTTGGATCACCCTTAAGAATTATTCAAGGAACTTAATTCAAACACTATTCTAGAGAATTCTTGCACCACTCTAAGAGATTCGAAACACAAAATGATTAAGTTTGAAAATGGATTAATTGCGTGTCTTTAAAGGGCCCAAATTTGGGCTAACTTTCAAAATTTTCCAAACTAACCAACAATTTTGTATACGACAATATAACATGACAGATTGTCGAGTAAGAGAATGGCTAGCTCTAATTGGAGAAAAAGCATTCATTGCATTGAAACAAAAAGAGAAAGAAATTAGAAGCTAGTGAAGAGGGTAAGAAGGTACGTAAATAAAGATGAATTTTGGAGTGACCTGGGTTTCTCAAGGTTCCTCTGACAGTGTAGCCTCTTTCCAGCAGTAGTTTCACGATCCAAGAGGCAATGAAGCCTCCGGCGCCAGTGACACAGACAGTTTGGCTACCGTGGCCTGAAACTGAGGAGCTATCAGCATCAGCAGGCATCTTTGAGAGAGAGAGAGAGAGAGAGAGAGAGAGATGAAGCCTGAGGTTTGTGTACTTGATTGAATGATGGCTGGTGTGGTTTTATAAGAGGATAAAACACACCAGACTCACCTACCACGGCTAAGGTAAAATGTTTGAGACAAAAGACACAGATAAGGTGGCTTTATTTAACCAATGTACTGTCTATTAGTAAGTGGAGGAATATTATATTATAATGCAAGTGAAATTTGTGACATCAGTCCTCATCATATGACCTTTTTTTTAGTTATTGTTTATTGGTGGTGTTTTAAACGGGGGTTTATTGAATTCTTACGTTTAGTTTTGTGTTGTGATTTTTTAGACTTTTGTCTTATTTATAAGAATACACAATTAATCAATCATGATCAATCATAATCTTAGGGGATGGCAGTTGTAGAAACTACCGTCCTTAATTTAAATACTAAACTATTCAAAACCCTCAAATTAGATCTTAGTTATTTTAAAACCTCCAGCTTTACTAAAGTTTATTCAGAACCCCTTATTAGTTATTTAAACTCTCTCAAAATCTCCTGGTCAACTAACAACCAGCTGGGTTTGACCCCAAGTTTTTATAATATTCCAATTATAACCCCAGCTGCTCACTTAATCAGTTAATCACATTTCTCTCTCTCTCTCTCTCTCTCTCTCTCTCTCTCTCTCTCTCTCTCTCTCTCTGCGTGGCTGTCATCGACGAGTGCTCCGTCGTTCAGCAACGGTTGCCGGCGAGACCGGTCCCGATCTTCTCGTCTCTCCTCTCTCTTCCTCCATATGCCCTCCACGTGCTGTGAAACCAAACGTCAATGCCGGATCGGGTCTAGGAAGATCCGAGCTCTCTCGCCGGTGATCCGTCAATTCCGGCGATGACAAGGTGTCAGACCAGTTGGGTTCTTCTAGCCTCTTCCTCATCTATCTATCCATGGCCTTTTCTTTCCCATAAAATCCACATAAACCCAAATGCAGCCCCGAAGTCCAATCGTCATCTCCGGCGGTGACTTCGAGATTCCAGCGACGTCGCAGCCGCTCTCCACTTCCAGAAGCTTCCTCTCGACGTGGTGAGTGTGATGGTGGTCTCTGATTCTCCAACTAACCACCGTGGACGGCGAATTGACGCTGAGAAAGTCTGAGACTTATCGCCGCCGTTGCCGGCGATTCCGGCGGCGGATTGAAGTGGTTCCGATCTCATTCTTCTCCCCTTGACAGTCTCTCTCTACTGGTATACAAATTTTGGTTCAATTGCATTGAATTTCAAAAGCCCTAATTTGAAATTGATTTGTGAATCTGTTTGTGAAATGTATAATTTATGAATATGTTTTAATTGAATTTGTTATAAATCAGATAGAAATGTGGTTTTTAATTGATTTATAAGTATATACAAATTTACTTCATTTATTGATTAAACAGTTTCAGTTCGTGAAACATGAGTTTTAAATGAATTTTGAATGAAATTATAATTCTGAAATATGATGAATCAAATTTTCAGGTAGAAACAAATCAAGGCAGTGGCGACTGTCGTGTACTCGTCGCACGTGAGGTGATCGAACGACGTTGTTTAGGGTTTCAGTTTCACTAAATTCAATTTCACTGAATTCAGTTTCAGTGCATTCAGTGAACTGAATTTGAATTTAATGAATGCAATGAAACTGAATTTAGTCTATAGTTGTTTGATAGACTCACATTGATGGCTTGCTGTGTTGGCTTACTCCTCTCATCTCAATGGCTTGTTGTATTATTGTTTTTTTTTTAATAAGGTTGCTGTGTACTTTTTAGTGAAACAGAATTCAGTAAAGGTGTAACTGTTTTAGTGAAGTGTAATTGTTTTAGTAAAGGTGTAATTGTTTTTTAATTAAGGTATAATTGCATTTTAGTCAAGGTGTAATTGTTTCTTCATTTAATTCAGTTTCAGTAACTGAATTCTTCAATTTAGTGTAACTGAATTTCTAAAATTCAGTTTCCGTGTAACTGAATTCTTGAAATTCAGTTTCAGTGTAACTGAATTCTTGAAATTCAGTTTTAGTGTAATGAAATTCAATTTCAGTATTTGATTTTAGTTTTAGCGAAATATTGAGTTTTAGCAAAAACTTCAATTCCAGAAAAAAAAAAAAATAGTTTCATCAAAATTCAGTTACAGTGATGTCAGCGCACGTCAGAAGGGTAATTTAAGATTATAAGTTATAGGGAGTTTTGAAAGAGTTTATAGATGGGTGGGGGTTTAGACAAATTTTTTAGGTGATTAGGGGGTTTAAAATTAGGCACTATAATTTAAAACCCATTAACTACCTAAAAATTTTGTCTAAATCTCTACCCATCTAGAAACTTTTTCAAAATTCCTTATAAATTATACTTCCTAAATTACCCTCCTAACACACACTTTGACGCGCGTTGACGCTCTGACATACCTATTGATGCGTGTTGACAACTTGCGGGTCCACAAAAAAAATAGTTACAGCTTAGCTAAAAAAAATTACATTATTACTTCACCAAGAAAAAAATAATTACACCATTACAGACAAGAAAGCTTTGGGCATTTTTTCAATTACAATTGAAACTGAACCAAAATCTTTAGAACTTCAAATATTTAAATATTCAAATCCTAACTGAAACTTAACAATAAAACAATTTCAATCGAAAAGAAATGAAACAAAACACTATAATTATATACAAAACACAGTTAGTAAATTTTCAAGAAATGAAATTGAATTTTAACGAATTAAAATTGAATTTTCATGAATTGAAACTGAATCTTTAGCCAAACACGTTTTTTATACTTTCTACTACACCCGTAAATCCGAAATTTCAAATGATAAAAGTGGAATATAAATCGTCAATTTCAAATTATATTAAAAATCGCATGCACCATTGAACTATTGGAAACAAATTCACCATGTCATAAGCTGGCTAATCCATGCCCTAGCCAATAAGATTTAGACAGAAACTAGATCACAATTTCATTCACCAAATTTGGGGTTTTTTTATTCATCAACAATTGGACCAATCCAAAAATATAGAACTGAAGAGGACAATGAGGAGAAGAAGATGGGTACCTGACTCGACGGAAATGGCTACTAGAACACAGAGATTGCTGATGAGGATGACGCCAGCTTCTCTCCTTCGAAATGGCAGGCCTAGGGGTCGTTCAAATCTTCTTATGGCACTAATGGACTCGGGACGATGAGAGGAAGCCATCCATGGAGATCTGGCACCTCGTCGTCTCCGAAATCGGCAAATCACCGACAAGGGAGCTTGGGTATGCCTGGAATTGATATGTCGTAGTCATTGGCTTTGACAGTGAGTGGAATACATGGGAGCAAGAGAGTGGAGAGATGAGAACATCAGGACTAGTCTCGCCGGCAATTGTCCCCGGATGCCGAAGCACGGGTTGACGATAGCCACGCAAAGAGAGAGAGAGAGAGAGAGAGAGAGAGANGCCACGGAGAGAGAGAGAGAGAGAGAGAGAGAGAGAGAGAGAGAGAGAGAGAGAGTTATAATTAGATATTAAAAAAAGGATAAAACTGGAATATTAAACAAAATAAGGGTCAAAGTTTGCTGGGTATTAGTTGACTAAAAAATTTTGGGAAAGATTAAATCCTTAATAGGGAATTTTGAATTAGTTTCGTTAAGGGTGGAAGTTTTGAATTAATCAAGCTCAAAATAAGGGGGTTATAAATAGTTTACACTAAAAACTAAGTAGATTAAATTCTTATGTTGAATTTTGAGCTGCAAATTTTTAAGATATATATATTTTTTTCTAATTTATAAGAATGAGAGAAAATTTACTTACCACCTTGATTAGGTGGTGAGCATCATTACCGAAGTGTGAGCTTGCCATCTGTCATACACAATGCTAATACTAATCATAGTTAATTATTTTGAATTAATATAATACACGTGACCTTTTTTTGTTTTTTTTAGTTGTTGTTTTAAATGAGGGGTTACTGAATTCTTACGTTTAATTTTGTGTTGTGATTTTTTTAGATTTTTGTCTTGCTTATGAGAATACACAATTAATCAATCTTGATAAATCATAATCTTAGGGGTTGGTAGTTGTAGAAATAAGTGGATTAAATTCTTACGTTGAATTTTGAGTGGCGAATTTTTAAGATATTTTTTTTTTCTAATTTATAAGAATACATCTTTTTTTTTGGTCATGTATAAATGTATAATAATACACCATTAATCAATCATGATTGTATGGCAGTAGTGCTAGGGATCCTAATTTATTTTTTCTAACTTACATGACAATCATACATTGGACACTAAAAATAAAAAATAAAACCTAAAAAAGAAAATGAAATATCATATTTAGTAAAATAATAATACATAAGATGAAAAAAAAAAAAAAAAGTTGAAACTCTTAGTAGAGGTGGAGCTACATGTGGGCCTAAGGTGACTCCAGCCCCCAATCCACATGTAGCTCTATACATATTTTAGAAAATAAAAAAAAAATTTATAATTTTTCTAAAAATTTTAAGAAAAAAATTATATAATGGCCCCCCAACTTAATATTTTTTGATTCTTGGCTCCTCCAGTAAAACATTTATGGCTCCGCCCCTAACTCTTAGCATTTATTCCTTTTGGGGGTTGGCAGTTGTAGAAACAAGAGGATAACACGTGGACTATGAATTAGCACAAAATGTGTTCCGTTGTTGTTGGTGTTGACATTTTTCTAGTATGAAGTAATCTCATATCATGTTTTTTTTTTTTTTTGGTTAAATACATTTTTGGTCCATGAACTTTGGGATGTGTCTCAATTTGATCCACTTACTTTAAAATGTAACAAAAATACCCATAAATTATCCAATTTGTCTCAATTGAGGAAAACCGTTAGCTTTTATTTACAAAAACTAACGGGTTCCGTTATCTCTCTCCTCCCTCCCACATGTCTCTCTCCTCTCTTATCCCTCTCACTCACGCCGACTGGTTGACCGGCGATTTTGCCGCCGTCCGACCATCAACGGTGACGAAACCGGTCTCGTTCTCTCCTTATTCTTCTTATCTTTCTCCTCTAGTGCTTCGATCAGCCCGAAACCCAGCTAAGAGAAAAACCCACTCCCGAGTCTGATTGTCAACTTCGGTGGTGACTTCGTGATTCCGGCAGTGTCGCGACCTCCCACCACCCTCAAAGGCTTCCTCTCGTCACTCTGAGCACGAGGGTAGCCTCAGTTTCTTCATCAGACCACTAGAGCCGGCGTATCGATGCCAAGAAATCGCGGCGGCTTTGTCGCCGTTTCTGGTTTTTCCGACTACCTTTTTCGTTGACCCAAGTATGAAATTGATTTCCCTCTTTGTGTTCTTCAATTCTGTTAAAGTGGTTTTGGCCAATTGTTGAGAATTCTTGAAAAATCAGTTTGGGTCTCACGGCCACCGCCGTGAATGGTGGCACAAGAGACGTTGATTTTGTATTGTTTTGTGATTTCCAGTTTTTTTGAGGTGTTTGTACTGATCTGGGCCGGAGTTGACAATCGAACTTGGGGCTGGGTTTCGGGCAGATCGGAGCACTAGGAGAGAAAGAGGAGAGGAAGAGGGAGAGAACAAGGCTGGGTTTTTCTATTGATTGGGTTTCTCTCTTGGCTGAGTTTTGGGTTGATCGGAGCACTGGGGGAGAAAGAGAAGAGGAAGAGGGAGAGAACAGAATCAGTTTCATCAATGTTGATGGCCGGATGCAGAGAAATCGCCAGTCCATCCAAGGGCGTGAGTGAGAGAGCAGAGAGACGTGTAAGAGAGAAGAGAGAAAAAATATTCCGTTAGCATCGTGGATGGAAGCTAACGGTTTTCCTCAATTGAGATAAATTGGATAATTTATGGATATTTTTGTTACGTTTTAAAGTTAGTGGACCAAATTGAGACACACCCCAAAGTTCATGGACTAAAAATGTATTTAACCCTTTTTTTTTATCAAACAATACGGGTGAGGTAAAGAAACTTCAACTCGACCTGAGGCATAGGAGTAAATGTTTTGAGTTTAAAGTTACAAGCTTATATCATATTTATTTCTTAAGTATTATTGTTAGAGATGTCATATTTGGTATCATAGACCCATTTATTTGGGATATATATATATTTGGAATCATGTTTTGGGACCCTTAACATTATTGTATAAATTGAGCCTCACCTTTATTTAAAAAGTGATACAAAATTGTAGTACAATTTTTTTTTATCCTTTTCTTTTTTTGTCAAAGTGAATGTTTGTGGGTAAACCCACGACGATCTCACATCCAGTCATGGTTGGACATGTGTTTGATTAGGTCCAAACTTTGGAGTTGACTTTCAACGATCGTGCTTGGACTTCTACGTCACCGCATGGCTTGGCATCTTCTCCGCCAGATCGGATCGGCCCCTCATGACGAACCCGCCGGATCCGATCCGACCCGATCTGGAGATCTCTGAAAGTTCGGATGATCGTCTCCCCTAAAAATCATCTCGGTTCGGCTCGACTTGGGATTATCTCGGCTCTCCCCCAAACGAACATCTTCTCCAAATTCTAGTCATAGCCGGCAACGATTTAAGGAGACAACTGCATTTTGGATCGACTGGGCCTGGATATCCACATTTGATCCGATCAAACACAAACTTTATGTTTACACATGGAGATCTATGTCCGGTTCGGCTCGGCACCATGCTGCCACTCCAAGGAAGATCACATTGAGACGAAACCGCCACGCTTAAATGCATCTGACATGATCCTCTGACAGATGGGATATCCCAGCCTACATCCATGACTATTGAGGCAGTTTGTCTGAACCTTCCATCCTTGCATTAAATGGAGCATTCATTGCAGCATTGAATGCTGAGGAGGTGAATAGCTGTGCATGCTACTAGTCATGACCAAACGCGTGGGTCTCTGTCAACCATTCATTCACATGCAGGTAACTTACTCATCACACCTTACTTTGCCTATATAAACCAACATATGTGTACAAACTGAGGGATCGATGAATCTAGCTATCCACCCAGCCATCAAAAAGCAAACACTTGCACAAAAATTTGGCTCACCAAAAACATACCCAACTTGCTGAGAATAACCCAAAACATTTGCCTTGTTCTTCCCATTCTCCCAAGTTCATCACCTGTTCTTCCTCACTTCCATTCAAACACCATCAAACACATATCATTGACTTCATCATCGGAGCGTGTTTGGCTGGTACCACACCGGTCCATTTCCTTTGATCTTGTGTTTGTCTACAGGAAGATCTCAATCAACATCTCACATCATCATTCAGCAAGACTTCGGATCAGCCAGGTCACTGTGTCTAAGTTGTTGTATCTACCTTACGGGAATTTGCATCAACAGATTGGCGCCGTCTGTGGGAAGAACGTCTTCAGCCGTTGTGTTCATCACTGCAAGTGCTAGGCTCTTCCTTCAAATAAGTCATCATGACTACCATCTTTCATGACATCGGTTCTTCTTCCGGAGCGTCCCGGAATGATGAACAGCATCAGCCCGAGACACCTGAGAAGACAAGGGGAGCACAACTCCCCAGAGCAGCCAAATCCAAAGGTCCTTCGAAGACCAAGGCTGCTCACAAACTCCTCAAGGAGAGCCAACGACATCTGGCCGCTGAGAATGCGTTTCTCAAGCAGAATAATGAGCTACTCGCCAAACAGGCCGAACTGGTTGAGGAGCTCGCTTGTCACCGCGCTCAACTCGAGAACAATGGAAGATCAGGTTTTCGATCGCGTCAGACCCGAACCAAGCAGGAGGTTTTTTCGCCATCTCCTTCTTGGCAGAGCACTCCAACCGACGTGGACGACCGATCGGCTCGGCCAGACGCGGATTATCCCTTCTCGGGCTTTGAGGACATGCCCCCGGCCGAACGGACCGAGTTCTTGAAAGCCCACCGCCTCCTCCAGCAGAAGCAGCCAGACGCGGATTACCCTTCCCGGGCTTTGAAGACATGCCCCCGGCCGAACAGACCGAGTTCTTGAAAGCCCACCGCCTCCTCCAGCAGAAGCAAGCGGCCTTCAAGAAACATTCTCCTGAAGGCCTGGGGGAAACCGCGCCGAACCAACCACGGATCAACGACCTCCAATCCAATCCAGGTTAGGGGATGTCAACCCAACTGGTTCGACTGAACCTAGGGTCCCAGTCAGAAGCAGACTCGGCTCTGCCACAAGTCAAGGCCCTTCCCATCGGACACTCATTCGGGGAGACGGTCTGCGGCGGAACGACTGGGGGAAACCATGATCATGTCCGACCGACGTCCGGTGAGTGAGAGGATCACTCGTCAGCCGGTAAGCGAGAGACTCGGTGACCGAACCAAGCGCTCGGGGGAGAATGTAGCCGAGCCGACCACCCCGACGTGGAAAATTTGGTCCGGACTCTGGTACAAAACCAAATTCGGAGTGTCCACGATCGGCTCGGTTAAGTCGAGGTCTCCAGGGGGTATCTCGGCAGAACCGACCACGGGGAAGAACTCCCACTCCCATACACTAACAGGATCATGGAGGCTGAGGTCTCTCGGGACACCAAGCCCCCTAAGATGGATCAGTACGATGGGACCAAGGACCCATACGATCATCTTGATAGCTTCAGGTACGCCATGTAAGCCCGTCAGGCGTCTGAAGCTACTAAGTGCCGAATCTTCCCTTCAACCCTGAAGGGATCGGCTCGGGGTTGGTTCCGGACCCTCCAGCCAACTCCATCGACTCCTTCTCCGACCTCCGGAAGGCCTTCCCGGCGAGGTATCGGGTTGTATCCAAACGACTCTACAACTTGAACGATATGTCGCTTAACAAACAACAGGAAGGGGAAAGCCTCAAGGCTTATCTGATCCGCTTCAACATCGAATACACCAAGTGTGATGATTGCGACGACAGATCGGCTAAGAATGCTATTATACAGGGTCTGCTCGCCGGGGGACTTCGCTCCCATCTGATGAGGAACCCTCCCTCCACTTACGACGAGCTTTCTGATGAAGCCACAAAATGGGCACGAGCCGAGGAGTGGGACGCTCAGGTGGAGGCCCTGAATCCCAAGCCGACCTTGGCCAAAAGGAAGGAGGGAGAGGTCGCAAGTCCCAAACCCCAAGTCCAATCCAAGAAGACCAGGACCGAGGAGCCACGCCAACTCCTGGGAAAGGGACCAAAATTTATCTAGTACACGGAGTATACCCCTCTCAATGCCAGTCTGGAGACCATCTTCTCCAAGGTCAAAGATCAGCTCCCAGCCGCGAAGGAGATCAAGGGACCACCCCCAGATCGAATCAAGGAAGGCGTCTTGTCTTCTGCAAGTACCACTCCAACCACGGCCACGTCATGAGTGATTGCTACGCCCTCCGCGATGGAATTGAGACTCTTGCCCGGGCGGGTAAGATTAATCAGTTCTTGACCGGCGAGCCGAAGGTACCCAAAGCCGATCTGAAGAAGCCCACCCATACCATCGACGTTCGGGACGCTGCCATCGGCTCAATCGGCGGGGGTCCGACCTTCGTGGGGAGTTCAAACCGATTCCAGAAGGAGTACGTCAGGCAGGCGGCGCAGGCCCACGAGTCCCTGTCAATCCAAGCGGATCAGCCCAGCACTTCCAAAAGGCAGTGGAAGGACTGGGCACCAGTCACTTTTGGGCCGAACGAGTCTAATGAGATTATCTTCCCACACTATGATTCGGTGGTCATAGTCGTGGAAGTGGCCGGGATCACCATTGCTCGATCCTTGATTGATGGAGGAAGTTCCGTCAACATCCTCTACCATTCGGCGTTCAAGCAGATGGGCATCGGCGAGGACAAGCTGGAGGCCGACACACCCACCTTGATCGGCTTCGGGGGGGGAAGTGGTCCAGCCCCTCGGGCACATCTACCTTCCCTTTTTGCTCGGGAAGAGACCAATCAAAAAGACTTGCATGACGTACTTCATCGTCGTCAAGCGACCGTCGACTTACAACATCATCTTGGGCAGACCAGGTCTGGTCGACCTCGACTGCATAGTCCACTACGCCAACCTACTCATCAAATGTCTGGTGGGCGATGATTGCATAGTCATCCAGGGAGACCAGTGTTCGGCTCGGTCTTGCTACGCCACTTCAATAAAGCAGAAGGGTCAGCTGCCGAACTCCAGGAGCTTGACTCCATCGCCGATTCGGGCAGATGGCCGAGGGCGGAGACTTTCGACTTCACCTCCAAGCGGAACCCAGACTCTCGGCCCCTTCCGGCCGAGGCCTGGGAGGAGGTGCCAATCTCGGACGATACCCCAGATCGGCTCATCCGAGTGGGGACTCAGATTAGCCCGGAACAGCGGTCGGCCATACTCGACTTCCTCCGTGCCAATGCGGAAGTGTTCGCCTGGTCTTACGATGACATGTCAAGCATATCGTCTGACGTGATCACCCACAGGCTGAACATCGACCCGGGATGCAAACCGGTCCGTCAAAAGAGGAGGTCATACGACCCGGTCCGATACACCGCCATGGCTGTAGAGGTGACCAAGTTACAAAACAACAGGTTCATCCGGGAGGTCAACTACCCCGACTGGCTTGCCAACGTGGTCATGGTGAAGAAGAACAATGGGAAATGGAGGATGTGTGTGGACTTCACCGATCTGAACAAAGCTTGTCCCAAGGACAGTTTTCCCTTGCCCAGATTAGATCAGCTCGTCGATGCAAAAGCAGAACACCAGCTCCTCAGCTTCATGGACGCTTATTCTGGGTACAATCAGATCCTCATGCACAAACTCGACCAGGAGGGCACATCCTTCATAACCGATCGCGGAATATACTGCTACAAGGTCATGCCCTTCGGTCTCAAAAATGCCGGAGCCACCTACTAAAGGCTGGTCAACCACATGTTCAGATCTTCCATAGGCAAATCGGTGGAGGTTTATGTGGACGACATGCTGGTTAAAAGCATCAAGGCGGATAACTATGTCAGAGACCTCTCAGACATGTTCAGAGTCCTGAAGGAATATCATATGCGACTGAACCCAGCCAAATGTGTCTTTGGGTTCAGTCAGGCAAGTTCCTTGGCTATCTGGTCAGCCAACGGGGAATCGAGGCCAATCCGGAGAAAATCCAGGCTTTGATCAACATGAAATCCCCAAAGTTTGACATCGTCTACCGCCCTAGAACGGCCATCAAAGGCCAGGCTATGTCAGACTTCATCTGTGAATCCACCACCACAGAGGAAGATCCGCTCGGCACCAACGCCGCTCCAACCACGTCGGACCGGAACATCAACGGTGACCACTCCCAAGCTGATCTTCTTACTTGGACCTTGTACGTGGACGGATCTTCCAACGCCATGGGAAGCGGGGCTGGACTGGTTCTTATCTCTTCAGAATAAGTCGTGATGGAGTATGCTCTTCGCTTCAGATTTCAAGCATCCAACAACGAAGTGGAGTACGAAGCACTCATCGCCGGGCTCAGATTGGCAAAAGAGCTCGGCGCAGCCGAACTAAAAATCTTCAGCGACTCCCAACTCATCGTCAACCAGATTTTAGGAGAGTATGAAACCAGAGAGGCGAGCATGGCGGCTTATCTCGAGAAGGCCCGCTCACTGCTCGAAGGGTTCCAAGGGTACAAGGTGTCCCAAATCCCAAGGGCAGAAAACTGCAGAGCTGATGCCTTGGCACGCTTGGCCTCAGTCACAGACACCGGATCTGCTAGGCATGTACCAGTTGAAATCCTGGACAGACCTAGCACCGCCGAAAAAAGAAGCCACCGTCATGCAGACCGAGTCCGAGCCAAACTGGATGACGCCGATCGCCAACTATCTGGTCTCCGGGATACTTCCTCCAGAAAGGGACAAGGCACGTCTCATCAAAACCAGGTCAGCTCGGTTCAGTATCATCGACGGTCGGCTCTACAAGAGGGGTTTCTCCCTACCCTACTTGCGATGCGTCACCCCTCAAGAAGGTTAAGATGTGCTGAGGGAAATCCATGAAGGAATATGCGGAAATCATTCCGGAGGAAGAACCCTTGCCTACAAGACTGTCAGACAGGGTTATTTCTGGCCCACGCTGAACAAGGATGCGGATCATCTGTCTCGCGCCTGTGTCAAATGCCAACAGTTCACCGCGGTCCCCCGTCAGCCTCCTCAGTTGCTGACCTCCATTTCCAGTCCCTGGCCATTCGCACAATGGGGACTGGACCTGATCGGCCCAATGCCGAAGGCGAAAGGACAAGTCACCATGGCCGTAGTAGCAGTCGACTACTTCACCAAATGGGCCGAAGTTGAACCCTTAGCCACCACTACGGCCGAGCGGATGGAGACTTTCGTCTGGAAGAGCATCTCGTTATGTTTCGAAGCAAACACTGGGGACTCTACTCTTGTACACTTTCAGCAAAGAGCAAATATATGAGTGTTTCCTTCGAAAAAATAATAAACTCATGTGCCGAGCTGGCGAGCCATTTCCGGCCCAATGCTCGGCATATTACAGACTCACCAGGTTTATAAACTCATGTGCCGAGTTGGCGAGCCATTTTCGGCCCAATGCTCGGCATATTACAGACTCACCAGGTCTATAAACTCATGTGCCGAGCTGGCGAGCCATTTCCGGCCCAATGCTCGGCATATTACAGACTCATTAGATCTATAAACTCCTGTGCCGAGCTGGTGCGCCATTTCTGGCCCGATGCTCGGCATAGTACAGACTCATCAGGTCTATAAACTCCTGTGCCGAGCTAGCGCGCCATTGATGGCCCGATGCTCGGCATAGTACAGACTTATCAGGTCTATTAAAATCCATGGCCGAGCCGAAGTGACTTTCTATAGTCCTAACGTTCGACAGGATATTTCCAAAAAGAAAAATATACCCTCAAACTCAAAACTTTCATCGTGCATACCGAGCCGATCTGAAAGTAAGTTTGAATATTTTTTGTCAAAAACAAAATTCCTAATATCTCAATGGATATTTGTTTTTAGCATGATCGTTATTAATTCATTTTTTTCTCTTATCTATCTATTTGTCACTTGTTCCGTATCCGAGCTGGACTGAAAGTAACTTGGAGTAAAGAAAAATACTAAAATAAATTAACAACGATTCAAAAACACAAGTGAAATTGTTCAAAAATACATTAAACCCGAGCCACACATCGGCTCGGGAACAAACAGAAAACAAAAATACATAAACTTAGTTCAGCCAGATCGCTCGGCACGCCCCTCCGGGATCGGCTCGACGGACTCCTCTGGTGTCTCCTCCCCGAGCTGCACTACCTCAACCCCGCCGATATGCATCTCAGCGTTGGGACCGGATTCGGAGACTAGGGGATCATGGTCGGCTCACACTCCGGCAACGGAGGATCCTCCTGGGTCGGTTCGGCCACAGACGCCACCACCTCGACGGGAACCTGATGGTTGGGAGGGGGAAGGTCTTCCTGCTGACTTCCCTGGGTATCCCCCTCGCCGTCGGAATCACCGAGAAACGAGACATCCCAGTCCGGCCTCTTCGACCGGATCTCCTCTAGAAGCTTCTGATACCCTTCAAAATGGGCATTGGCAAGTGCCTGAACGCTCGGGAGCCCAGCCTGACGCCGAGACTCAGCGGCCCTCCGCTTGGCAGCCCCGACGTCCCGCTGGAGATCGTCGACGAACTGGGCTAGGCCGGCCACCTTCTGCTCAGACTCCAGGAGCTCCTTCCCGAGCCGAGCCACCTCTACTTCTCGCTCGGCTAGCTTGCTCTGCAGACCGGCAGACCGCTCTCAGTCCGCCTTAACTTCCCGCTCGGCTTCGGCCAACTTCTCCCTCAGCTCATCGTTCCTCTCCCGAAGCCTCACCATCTTTGACTCGGCCTCGACAGCTGCGTGGGCAGCTTCAAATTGCT
This sequence comes from Dryas drummondii, assembly GCA_003254865.1. Taxonomy (NCBI): domain Eukaryota; kingdom Viridiplantae; phylum Streptophyta; class Magnoliopsida; order Rosales; family Rosaceae; genus Dryas; species Dryas drummondii. The sequence goes on along the minus strand of QANW01011756.1, from coordinate 346,945 downwards.
TCAGGGCGAGCTGCAAACAACAAAAATTATTACTCCGAGCCGATCGTGTAAACATGATAATCCGAAGTGAAAAGCACTTACCAACATAGTTTGCCGGGACGTGCTCAGGGCCTTTTGGCTGAAGCTCGGTGCATCCTGACCGGCCCAGAGCCCCTCCACTATCTTCGGCGTTATCACGCACTTAAAGCCCGTGACGAACGACTCGATGGAGGGGTCTACTTCCACCGTCTTCAGGGAAGCCGAGCCAGACGCATCGGCACTGGGACCGCTGGGCTCGGCCCGAGCCTTTTCTCCACCCGGACCTCAGTTTGGGGGCCCTTCCTCTTCTCGCCTTGCCGAGTCGACCTCGGCGCAGAAGGCCCGGGCTGGGCTGTCGGTGCGACGGGAGCTCGGACCGACTCGGCAGGAGCACGCCCCGCGGCCTTCTTCTGTGCGTTCCGCGCCGCCCTCTTCCTCAGGCGAGCTTCCAGATTGGCAGGATTCATTCCCTTCTCAGCTCTCGGATTCCACCTGTGCATCAGGAGATTCCGCTCGACCTGATTTGGGTTTTCCCGAGCAGGAACTTGGTCGACAGGTACTCCGGAGGCGAGCTTCTCACTGCGGCGATCTGATCCCTAAGTTCGCCCCGAAGCTTGCACTTATCCCAGCTAACTGCAAAGATAAAACAGAGAAGATCAGTTTTCAGGACACATGAATACATATGTCATTACAAAAAATACACAAGCTGTCTTCGGATCAGCTTCCAGACTTCCAATGCCCACCTGGAATCCTAAAAGCCCTGGGAACCCGAGACAGAAAGGGTATGTTCGGATCGGCGAACTCCTAATCCCCCGAAACAAAGAAGTATCTTCTCTTCCAAGTCTTCTGGGAAGAGGGGTTCCCTGAGAACAGCGGCCCCGAGTAGGCCTGCAAGTTGTAGAAGCCGAGCTCGGTTTGCTTCGACCTCAGTGCATAGGAGCAGAACAGGATATCCTTGTCTGGCACACACTTGTGCATCTTGTGCCACAAGATGTGCATGACATGATTATCCCATACACGTTAGGGTTGAGTTGGTGCGGCGCCGCGCCAATCATGGCCAGCCAGTCCTGCAGGAATGGATACAGGGGGAGCCGAACCCCGTTTTCGAACATCTCAGGGTACATAGTCACCCATCCCTCTGGGGGTCGGCTCGGTTTTTCCCCCTCGGTCGGCAATCTCATCAGTACGGCCATGGGGATAGTATACCGAACCCTCAGATCCTTGAGATGAAACTCGGTCATCTCATTTGGAATCTGGTCAGCCTTCCACGCCAACTCCTCATAGAAATTCGGATTGATCGAACTCCCCATCACCGAACCGAGCCGATCTGAGGTCGACGCCTCGTGACCCCTGTTCCTTTCCTCCGAACCTGAGGTGAGCCTCCTCGGAATACTTGAGCTCGGCTCGGCGTGCTCATCGTCCCCATCGCCCCGGGGTTGGCGTACTTCGCCTGGGTTACGATTCAAGGTCGAGATGACCTCGTCCAACTCCTCGGACAGACTATACCAGTCTGCCTCACCCCCTGGTGGGCTTCGGCTTAGCTCAGCCTCACTATCTCCTTCGAAGGCATCCCCCGAGCCGAGCCGACCGCTCGAATCGGTTTCAGACATCACGAACAGATTTCTTTTTTCTCTCTCTCACCTTTTTGGATTGAAAAGTTACCTTTTTCAAGAACACCAAGAACAAAACCCGAAAACACAAAAAACTCAAAAATGGACAGAATCACTTACCGGTTTTTGTCCAGCCAATCTCTCCACCCCTCACACACTCGGAATAGCTTCGCCTATGGCTACGCTCAGCCGGAACTGTGACCGAACTACTGCACTGACGACAGAGAAGGGAGGAAATTCGCGGTAGAGGAGAGAGTTTGCAGAGAGAGAGAGTTGGGAGTTTCTGAAAAAATTGGAAAGTGAGAAGGAAGAGAGAGAAAAGCACAATTTATACCCCATGCAAATCAGATCCCAACCCTTCATTTTTTGGCGCTTCGCATGCCAGATCTTGCCACGTGTCCACGTTTAAAAATACCCATAAATGATGTGACCCTTACGTTCCCCCATGCAGACACCAAACGTCTCTTCACCTGTTCTCGAAGATATTTTGGCCAAATACAAGTCATCATTTGCTCGGATCTTCGGGAAGACTGACTTGCTTGGATCGGAACCCGATATCATCTCAGTTCGGACCGAATGACATATCATTCCCCGGGGAAAGCCATACTTCAACTTCCAATCCACCATTGCCCGTTCGGATCGGAAGCTGGGGGACTCCTGTTTGTGGGTAAACCCACGACGATCTCACATCCAGTCATGGTTGGACACGTGTTTGATCAGGTCCAAACTTTGGAGTTGAATTTTAACGATCGTGCTTGGACTTCCACGTCACCGCATGGCTTGGCATCTTCTCCGCCGGATCGGATCGGCCCCTCATGACGAATCCGCCCGATCCGATCCGACCCGATCTGGGGATCTCTGAAAGTTCGGATGATCGTCTCCCCTAAAAATCATCCCGGTTCGGCTCGGCTTGGGATTATCTCGACTCTCCCCCAAACGAACATCTTCTCCAAATTCTAGTCATAGCCGGCAACGATTTAAGGAGACAACTGCATTTTGGATCGGCTGGGCCTGGATATCCACATCCGATCCGATCAAACACAAACTTTATATTTACACATGGAGATCTATGTCCGGTTCGGCTCGGCACCATGCTGCCACTCTAAGGAAGATCACATTGAGACGAAACCGCCACCCTTAAATGCATCTGACATGATCCTCTGACAGATGGGATATCCCAGCCTACATCCATGACTATTGAGGCAGTTTGTCTGAACCTTCCATCCTTGCATTAAATGGAGCATTCATTGCAGCATTGAATGTTGAGGAGGTGAGTAGCTGTGCATGCTACTAGTAATGACCAAACGCGTGGGTCTCTGTCAACCATTCATTCACATACAGGTAACTTACTCATCACACCTTACTTTGCCTATATAAACCAACATATGTGCACAAACTGAGGGATCGATGAATCTAGCTATCCACCCAGCCATCAAAAAGCAAACACTTGCACAAAACTTTGGCTCACCAAAAACATACCCAACTTGCTGAGAATAACCCAGAACATTTGTCTTGTTATTCCCATTCTCCCAAGTTCATCACCTGTTCTTCTTCACTTCCATTTAAACACCGTCAAACACATATCACTGACTTCATCATTGGAGCGTGTTTGGCTGGTACCACACCGGTCCATTTCCTTTGATCTTGTGTTTGTCTTCAGGAAGATCTCAATCAACATCTCACATCATCATCCAGCAAGACTTCGGATCAGCCAGGTCACTGTCTCTAAGTTGTTGTATCTAGACCTGGCAAAATTTATCACGACCCGTTAACACGACCCGGAACGACCCGCAAATTTGCGGGTTTGGGTTTGAGCTAATTGGGTCGTGTTCAAATCGTGTAGACCCGATAACAACCCGTTTAGATAACGGGTCGTTTTCGTGTCAACCCGCGAAACCCATTAAGACCCGTTAAGAATAAGGGCACTTAAGTCATTTTCTACACTTAACAAAAAGTCAAAATATCCTAAGTTCCTAACCGGCTAAATGGCTTACCCTAATCTAATTCACTTTCACACTTTCACTTTTTCACTCGACACTCACACTCAGCCGCCTCACCCCTCAGTCCCTCACCTTATCTCTGCGAAATGCGATCGCCGATCTCTCCCTCAGCCTTAGCCTCCGTGATCCATCAGCCTCTTTGCCTCTTAGATTCTCTCCCTCAGCCTTAGCCTCATCAACCCAGCTGCCAACAATCAACATCTCTCTCTTTCTCTTCTCCCTCCCTCTGCGATCTTACTCTGCATTCTGCAATCGACCCCACAGTCCCACACTCCCACACAGAGCTGCATACAGTGACAGACTCACATAGTCTCTGCGAGGTGCACACAGAGCTGCACACAGAACACAAAGTCTCTCCCTCTCTGCCTCCACCGACCCCAGCATCGTCGTCTCAGCCTCCATAAACATCGATCCAGCTGGCGCTGCCATCTCTCTCTTTCTCTTGTCCCTCCCTCTGCGATCTCACTCTGCAAGTCTGCAATCGACCCTTAGTCAGTTAGTCTTTGCGAGCTGCACACAGAGTCTCTCTTTTTCTCCCTCTCGAGTCTCGACCCTCAACCAAATGTCTTGCAGGTATCACTCCCTTTGTGTGGCAATGTGGCATTAATCATTAATTGAAGTTCTTGGTGTGGCAATGTGGAATTAATCATTAATTGAAGTGGTGTTCTGTTTATGGCTGGAAGATTGTGATAAATTTTGGGCTGTTTATTTTGGGGAGAATTAGGGATGGCAAAATTCCCCGCCCCCGAAAATCCCCGTGGGGACCCGCCCCGATTAAGCGGGTATGGTAATACCATCCCCATCCCCGCCCCGCCCCGTATACCCGTTTAATAAAAATATTATATTATATAATTATATTTTAATTTATTTTCTTAATTTTTGTTGCATATCTTTAAAATTTAATAGTGTTCTCTTTATGATTTAGTATTATTGTAATATAATATGATGAATTTTAATGTATTTTATATATTATATTATATATTTATATTCATTTGATATGTTATTAACAAAAAAAATTATTTTTTTGAAAATAATAGGGGCCCCGAATACCCCCGATGGGGACCCGATTACCTGGCGGGGCGGGTATGGTATTGGCAAACCCGCCCCGAACCCGCCCCGTTGCCATCCCTAGGGAGAATTAGAGAATTTTGGGCTTTTTTATTTTGGAACATTGTGATAAATTTTGGTTTTGGCTGTTTATTCATTTTGGAACATTGTATATATGTATTGAATTTTGTTTTGGGCTATAATTTTTGGCTGTTACTTATTTTGGAATATTGCATAAATGGAATTTTGGGCTGTAATTTTTGTAAGTATTGTAAGATATATATTAATTGTAATTTTGTTTAAAAAATATTAATTTTCTTAACGGGTAGAACGGGTCGTGTCGTGTTTATTCGTTTTAATTCGTGTCGTGTTCGTGTTGGGGGTTTTGTCACCCGTTACTTAATGGGTCGTGTCGTGTTAACCCGTTAAGCTTAACGGGTCGTGTCGTGTTTGATCCGAACCCGCAAAAAACGACCCGTTTGCCAGGTCTAGTTGTATCTACCTTACGGGAATTTGCATCAACAGTGAACTTAGAAAAATTTGAAAAAATAATCCAAATTCGACCATTTAAAAGACATTAATTCAGTTACAACTTGTCCGCGATTCCTAAACACTACCACCTCAAGCTGTTCTAGGCTAACTGGTGACATGCTCGCAATCCCGTCTCCGAATTAGTTACTAAACTTTGACGTGTTGCATATCTTCATACATTGTAGTTTTGACTGCCCCAATGTGAAAAACACTGCACAATAAAAAAAACACTGCATTGTGCAGTAGGTGAGTAGGTGATGGATATATATCCTAAACTAGATTATTTAGAACTTTGGTAGATAGTCAAGGTAGCTGGTGATGGAAAATTTAATATACAAATATTAAATTTTAAATTGAATGGAAATTATAAAGTGGTGTTCACAGAAAGGAAGGCCACACAGATTAATTAATGCCTTCTCTATGGACATAAGTCACAACTTTTGATAAGTGCATAGGCCTGTAGGCACCAGTCTGTGAGGTTTCTTGCCCTTTGGTTTGAATGTGTCATATCTTTTGAATGGGTTCTGTCTATTCTAATTCAACTAAAGGGCACGCCACTCATTTCTATAAGAGGCATTTGTCTTTTATAAAAGGGTTACAATTCAGTTTGTCATGGAACCAATTTTCACTTTCTATATAAAAGTCTGATGAAGAAAGTTCAACATCTTTCTTGTTTGTTGGAGTCTTGTGGTTTGAAGTGTTCTATTACAAGAACATAGTCGTTGTATTCTAAGCGATGAGCGGTAATTGACCGTAGTATCAGTGGGCTAGCATAATTCATCTCGAGGACATAGTGTCGAACACTAGCCTTGACAAATTTTAGAGATATTTCTAACCTTTTCTCTCTTTTATATCTAATGTGATTTATATTTTGCATTAAATTTTGTATTAATGCATGTGAACTATTTCCTCAAAAAAACAAATATATATATATATGCAGCAATTAAACCTAATTTACAAGACTTACTCCCCACATTTTATTTTGTTGCTCTAATTTGTATGCTTTTCATACACTATAAGAGATTTTTTTTTTTTTTCTTGCAATATAAGTTATATAACTCGATTATTATGGACATGCATTATAGCTGAAAGATTAATTGGCCACTCAAATTGGACAACAAAGGAGAGAAGAAGCCGAATGGTGAGTGGTTTGGCTACAGGGCTAAAGGTTTCAGAAAAATTCAACCCATTATGCTGATGGTAGCCCTTTGCTACCAAACGAGGCTTGTACCATTCAATACTAATCAATAGATCCAATATCAGAAAGATGCTTAATCCGGAAAACCCAAGCCTACAACATTAATTAACGAGGGTAGGAGTATATGGCCGGGACTAGGGTCCATGTTCCTGTTTATTGTAAAGCCTGAAATTTAGATTGCATAGCGTTGTACCAATTTGAATCTTTGGCAGCTTAATTGGTTGTTAATTGGTGTAGTTGATTGGAGGTAAGTAAGAAGGGTTTTAAGCTTGTACATACCCAATTTGGCCCTTGTCTGCATGGAGTGAGATGGAAGAAGAGGGATACGGTTGGGAGAGAAACAAATCTTCTCATGACAATTTTCAATTATCTTGTCTATTTTTGTAGACAAGATAATTAAGCTTAATTATAAATTTATAACTCATAATGAGTAGTATCCATGGCACTGTTTGATTGTTGGTTAGTGACATTGTGTATATTGAAGTAGTGAGAATTATTATATGTCACGTACGTTGGAATTCCTGCAAAATTCACGATCATTAAGACTCATCGACCACCACATCGGGACCCCTGTTCGGGTCCATGTACACTGCACCAATTGACGACCTCAACACCACGCGTCGAACCTTTGCTCAGGTGCAACTGCAGTTCAAAATAAATTTTCTTCTACTCTCTACTTATTTTTTATTTTTTGGGTTGTTAATATGGTATCAGAGCCCTGGGTTTGAATCCTTCGTCCCTCAGTTTTGTTTGTTTTTGTCTTTGTCAGTATATGTCTGTTCTCCACGTGTAGGCCGGTTGGTTGGGACTACATGTGAGATGTGAGGGAGGGTGTTAGCTTGATATACATATATTGTTGGCCTCTTCTCTCACACCTTAAGCTTTTGAGGCTCAATAGTTGTCTCACATTGTTAGCTTGATATACTCAGTTAGCCCATTTCTTGATAGATTAAGCTTTTGGGGTACAGTGATTGTCCAATATGATATCATAACCTTATTTGCAGGAGACTAATTCAAGTTTTTGGAATAGAGTGATTGTCTAACATGGTATCTCTCTATGTGTAAGTTGGAGCTACACGTACATGATGGAGAGTGTTAAATTGATATACATTGTTGGCTCATTCCTCAATAGTTTAAATTTTTAGGCCATAATGATTGTTTAATAGATTAAGACTTTTTTGTGTTAGTTTAGGTATATGATTTAGATAATTTTAGGGAATTTATGAGTTTTAAGATAAAACTAATCATTTCCTTAAAACTGATAATTTCCCTAAATCTGTTAGGAACTTAGGATTAACCTTTAAATCCGTATGTTAAGGACTTTTCAGTCTAAAGCCTTTTTCTTTCTCCATTTTTTAAGATAAAATTTCTTTGTCCATCTTCATTAAAACAAAGAAAAGGGGAAAAAAAAAATCCAAAATATGGTCAAGTCATTTTTAATGGTTATAATTGGTAACATGCCTCATTTAGATTTTCCTTTAAATTTATGGTCGTGATTGGTGAATTTAGTTTCATTAAAAAAAAAAAAAGTGATTCTACATAAAAATTACACTGTGCATGCGCCATGGGTAGTTGACCCTGACGTACTAGGCATACCGTGGCCATGTTATGTTTGTGTTGGGAAATGTCTAATGCGACATATAGGAATAGATGGTCACCCATGAGATCAGTGAGCCAACCCATTCACACCGGCACACCGCCTCTCCATCTCCTCCACCGCCACCCTCTCTCTCTCTCTTCATCATACTCTCTCACCGCCACTTCTTCGAGCAGAGGCTGCACTGTTGGTGACGAATTCTCAGCAGCCACCTTTAGTTATGTTTGAATTTTTTTTTAGTTAGAAGAAAAAATTGAGAAAATTAATGGAATAGAAAATAAAAATTACCAAATGGGCCTAGTCATTATTCTTAAGTTTGGATTCTTTATGCATAAAGCAATCCTTTTATATTAAAGAAAAATGGAAGGCTAATTGAGCAAATTTTGGTTGAAATAGACTTTACCGTAGAGGAAAAGTCAAGACTCAACAATTCTTCTTTCCATTTTCTAGTTGAAAAAATGGTGGTTGAGGTAAAGGGGGGTTTTCAAAGATGGTCTTTTTTTTTTGCCACTTTCAAAGATAGTCTTTTTTTTTTTTTTTTTTTTTTTTTTTTTTTTTGCCACTTTCACCTACCCTGAATGCCTCAACACTAAACTCCAAGTTCTTAAAACATTTTTTTTTTTCCTAGACAAAAACTCTTAAAGGTAATCCTAAGTCCTAACAGATTTAAAATTCTCTTATGAATTCATGAATGTAACCCATAGAACACCCAAAAAGTATAATGAATTTATTTTCTTACTTGTTCACATATTCTCTAGAGGCAATCGAATTCATCTCTTATTGGTTCATTTAGCAGGATAAAATCTTTTGTTGCAGCTGCTACAATGAGTCTACTTTTAGTACACTATCTGTGATATTCTTTTAATTTCTATCGTTTGCATACATATATTTTGTCTATCTCTCTTAATCTCTCATACATGCTAGATGACGTGATGATGTATAGACTCATTGAATACTCGCAATGTGGCACATGCCTATAGCTCTTCAAACATCAGTACTGTTTATGAGGCAAAAGCTCTCGGCATTTTCTGATTACAATGACCCTGTTTCGTGCAACAAACTAGACTGAACTGAATTATATTTCCAAACAGTGTTGGATTGGGTTTAATACTGTCTTATGTTTCATGCAATTCTTGAATAATCTATATAGTATTGTCTTGTGTTTGGTGCATAATCGAATAGGATATGATTAGCTTTCGAATTTAGATTATTGTAAACCCAATTCCATGTATCCATATTCAAACTGTAAATTACATGACGCTACAAAATGCAAATAAAGATAAGAAAAATGATAGAAATTTACACACCAAACACAAATTGAATCTGATTGAGATCTTATATATAAAAGGGTGGGGATTTTAGCTCCAGTTACAGAACACTTACTTCCCACATTAACGACAAGAATTCGATTCTTACCCTCTCTTTCCCCTGAATAAAAAGGAATATTCTGAAGGACATCAAAAATTCAAATCCCAGATTCCAAACAATGCAGACCATAATGCGAATCAAAACAAGAACAAAGTGTGCACTGACTGACTTTCATTATCCAACAATCTGGTCCATTTTATTGAGCAATGAAGTAAAAGCTATGAGATGAGAGTATAGAAGTAAGAAATGAGAACCCAGAAAAGAAGAGCAAAAGCCTCTGACTGAGTGATCACAACTAAAATGAACGAAATATTTACAGAGAATTGAATGAAAGTATGAGTGAGAAAGCGGAGAGGAGAGGGTAGTACCTGGTAGTAAATGCCAGACCCTCACTTCAGGATGCCCATTCTTTGTTGTCCTACTTAAGCCCACCAAATGCTTGGTACCATTTAAACCCAGCCATATCAACCGGTTAAACTAGTCCCTGTGTTTTGCTTTAAGTTGGACTGACTATCCAGTCCAAGGGAGAGCCAAACACTGGACTAGTGTAAAATAGCATAGTGGAAAGCTCCTCAACATTTTCTACTATTAATATGACTTCATTATAATGTTCCATTCTTCCCTGAGATTGCATATCAGTGACATATATATTTTAATATTTATACTCGTATAGCGTTCATATATGATATCATACAGTACTCATGTTTGAAGGCAGAGGACATCATATGTAATGGGAAAAAGCACAAACTAAGGAAGAGCCAACAGGCATTTTGTAACAAAGAGTTTATAAATTAACTTTTATAAAACCAACATCAGGGGAGAAAAAACCACTGTATGCATGTTTCTGTGTCTACAAAATGAACAAAACAGAGGCTAACCAACAATTTCGGTACTAGTGCAAACATCATGCATCGGAAGGCGAAAAGCCACTGGATGCATGTTTCTGTGTCTACAAAAGGAACAAAACAAAGACTAACCAACCCTTTTGTACTAGAGAAAAAATCATGCAGTTTTGAGCCTCCCCATCACTACCTGTCATCTCTTCCTCTCTTTACACGGCCTTGTCTAACTCAGGTGTAGGGAAAGATCTTACATTCTTTGCACCCTTGCTCAATTCTATCAGTTCTTTGGCACATTCCTCACCAGAAGGTTCAATATCAACTTTGGGACTCCCTTCCGTAGACAAAGTCACAGTCTCAGGTGTGATCTGTGTAGAGTCAATACCAGTCTTTATATCTGCCTTCACTTCGCCAGCAGATATTTGTCCATCATCCTTCAATCTGTCATTTTCCTTGGGTTGGTCATCCTTAGGTTCAGCATCAACTGTAGGCTCATCAAGTGTAGAATGATCTGCAAATTTACTGCCGGACTTCATAACAATGGATATGCAAGCTGAGACTCCACTTCTAGATATCCTTCAAAAAAGTTTTAGTTAAGGACCAATAACAAATTACACTGCATGACAGTATGCAAACAACCAACTCCTCAGGCTTGTTGGTTAAATGCTCATGTGGTATCATCAAGGGCAAAGGTTTAAGAGTAGGTGAAAGAGGAAGAAAGTATAGAAACCAACCTTTTTGAGGACAAACCAGCGTTTGATTGTTTGGATGACTCTGATTTTGTTTTCCGTCTTCTCTTCTGAGGTCTGATCAAAATGCACAACCAAATGATAAATAAGATCAGACATACATATACAGGGAAGCAGCCACAGAATGCTAGGTGAGGCAAACCATTTAGGATCAAGAACAGTGATTTCTGAGCAATCTTACAATGCATGAAAATTTTGACTGTACTGAATTTAAAGGTGTGCTTTTTTGCATTGCCAGTGTTAATTACTTTGAAAAGTTAGAACATTCTACTCTGTAATAACTATTCACATCTGCATTATTATAACAGTCACTAAAAGGAAGCAAAACAAAACTGACAAAAGTTATAGTGACACACTACATTCAAAATTGTCACAATTATGGGAGCCAGCAAGTGCCATATAATTGTCAACACATTGCGATGAATATTCCAAAAAAACCTTGTCCATGTAATTGTCTAAACTCCTAAAGAATCAAAACCAAGGATTTGTCCAGAACATAATAAGGGAACTTCTGGAGTAAATATGACTAGAAAGATTGGTTTTGGTTTAAAAAAGAAGACAAACACCTGTCAGAGGCACAACTAATAAAACTGAAGTTTAAATAAACTGCATGATACAGCAGTCCTCTGAGAGAAAGACTGATATTATTGAAAGAATAAAACTTACCTATCAAACGAAGAATCAGGATTTGGCAGATCGTTATTTTGGCCCTGTTGTAGAGACAGCAAAATTACGCAGGACAATTTTTTAGAATTAAGTTAATAAAAATATAAACAAAAGAAAAGTACAATTTAAGCATAGCACATACAACAGGCAAGATATCATCTCCAATCAGTTGCCAACATTGCTTTCTGAGGTTTAGATTTTCTTCATCCCCATCAGCATACAACACCTGTGCAAGAAATTATTAAGCAAAGAAAAATTTAAAAACAAAAATATGCATAATGCTAGACACAGATTATGAAAGGAACCATAATTGAGGTTAAAACGAGAGATGTAAGGCATCAAATCGGATAATGTGCCACGCAGACTGACTCAGAGAAGTGCTGTGATTCAAGTTGATGTTGAGGACCAAGAAGATCATGGTCAAGGGCTCAAGGACACCTAGTACTTGGGAGATCTTCACTCCAACAGTTTGAACTCACTTTTTGATACACAAAAGAAAACAAATAAAAAAGCATGAAGACCAGAAAGCCAACTCACCAAGTGCTTCTTTTTAGAAGCGTTGTAAGAATAAACAACACCTTCATAAAACCTGCGCAGAGTAGGAAATTTCATATAAGAAAACAATGAATTGGAACTTTTACTCAAGTGCTACTGTGCTACAAATGACTAGCTTTAAACATTGAACAAATGACTAGCTTTAAATTAGTGGGGCCAAATAAAGAAAACATTGAACAAATGACTTGAACCCCAAGAGGTGGTAGTACACTCAGCAATTGCATTATTCTGGATCTCCTGGCAGCTTGGGCAGCCAGAAATTCACCGAAAAGGTGTCTAGTGAAGTCAAAACCAGTAATTAAATAACACAAGAAAACCTCCTGCAAGTCATGGTCAAACTAGTGGCTTCTTTTGATGGGTTAACTTCAGAGTTTGATATGGTAATATGTTTCCTCCGCAAAAAAGCTCAAGATAATAAACCATTAAATCACCCTTCTCCATTATACTACCAAAGAGCTTGACCCAGGATAAAAGAAACAAAACCAAATTTACAGTAATATCACTGTTTACAATCCTCAAATTACTAAATCATATTATTAGCATATATGCATTTAAATGAAAGTACAATCCAGAATCCCTTTTTTCATTTTGGAATAATTCATTTGCATTAAATCAACCCAAGTGTTGTCCCTTAAACTATCATGATGCATACACTGCACTTCCAAGCTTCCATGCCCACAATTCACCAAAATGGAAGCCCCACCAATTGCTTTTCTTCTTTGTAAGCACTGGGTTTCTCATCTTTTAAACAGTTGATGTCAATTTTATCATATGCTAACTGTAATACCATCTTGTAATGTAGGTTATTTGGCTGGAAAGGAGAAAAAAAAAAAAAAGAATTTGAAAACAAGATTGAGGATGGCCAGGACTTACTATGGGCATCAGTTACTTTAGAATTTAGGGACCTCTTATTCTTGGCTATTATGTTTGATTGGAAAGCTGCAGCAAAGTTAACAATTTAAATGATAAGGAATTAAGTTTTCCTGTAATGGTTTGGCTTGTTTGTAACTCTTTGTTCTGTTTGTTGTCTGGTTGTCTTAAGCTTTCTTGATGTATCTTTATAAGTGGAGTTCTTGTCCACTGCTATATAATCTTTCTTTTGCATAGCAATAAAATATTTATTTCTTATGAATAAAAAAAAAAAATTGTAATTTCATCTTGTAAAGGAATGTACCGTTGAGACCATCACAATGCTCAAAGGCTAGTACTGAAGTTGAGACCATCACAATGTACAGTAACTGAAGTATTCACAAAGCTATAAACAAAAAAGGCTAGTTTTCTCTTCAGCTAAATGTACCCACAAGCATAATTTGCACAAGAGTACTTCACTAGTCTCCACTCAAATCAACTAAACTTCAAGGAGCCTTTTAATATAAAAAACCAAAAAAAAGCAAAATAATTTTTGATATGTAATGTTTACCAATTCCTAAAGGCACTGGTGATTATAAAAACTAGCAAACACAGCCAACATGATAAAGACTGAAAGAATAAGATAGAATGTAAATATTAACTAAATAACAAGAATATCATAGAATGTCATATTTATTATCAAGTCTGAAGTACTCACGCTTTGTCCATTGGCCACCAAACCTTTATTCTACGGCCAACCAATCGCTCATCAGGATNTAAAATTAAAAAAAAAAAAAAAAAAAAAAAAAAGAACACAAAGGTTATAAAATATAACAAGAAATCCATAGATAAACGAGGATGTGTGAGGTTAGAACAAACTGAAACATTATTACCTGAAAGCAAATTCTTAAAAAAACACAAAAAAGTAGCAAGAAGAATGTAAGAGCTCACTAACAGCAAAAATACCTATCTAGCATGCCACATAAATTCCTAGATATATCAGGGGCAAAAGGTGGACCTTTGATGTACTGTAAAGCCTCTAACACACCAGCTTAGTTCAAGATTAAGCAAAAGAAGCAACATATCAATCGAAGCATTTTCTTGATGATATGAAGGTGATTATTTCTACATATAGTAGAACACAATATTTTAACCACTTAATAACAGAAAACAATTGTAAGGATGAAAGACTTGATGTTCTATTTCCAATTATAGTGATGATAGATTTGCAAGGTTTAATAACTATTTAGAATAGAATGTGTAAACAATATCATGCCAAAAGAGGTTTCTATTGGCACAGCCATAATTACAGGGAGCTCCTTAGACATTACTTTTCCAGTTACAGGACTTCCCAAAAGAGGATATGTAAGCTCCTTAAGATATTCTATGCCAAAAGAGGATGTATAAGCTTACAGGACTTCCCAAGTTTAGAAAAATAGACCATGGTCCCAAATCGAATGCGAGCTCCTTAAGATATTACTTTTCCAGTTACATCAAACAGAATTATAAATAACATGTGATAAGCTTGGAGGATTCCCGAGTTCAGAAAGTACACCTTGGTCCCATATCCAATAGGAGCTCCTTAAGATATAACATTTTCAGTTACAATCCATAGAGACTACCCTTACAGCCTTACCTCACTGTTTCTGTTTGTTTACAATGGAGGCACATGAAAGCAGTACAAAAGGAGGAAATCATTTATATAAGATGGCAATAAATTATCAATATGTTGCCTCAATTTTACCCAGGTTTCAGAACTTTATTTGAAATTCTGCCTTCATACAATTAAAGTTCTAACTTCCATGCATATTCATACTATTATTGGTCCAATATTGTTGGATTGATCATTATGACATATAAAGATTAAAAGGATTACAAAAACAGCATTTTATTTTTCAGATGTTTCAACAAAAAGAAGAGAGAGAGAGAGAGAGAGAGAGAGACCTTTTACATATGAGTCACTGAGATTTATTCTCAGGATATCAAGTGTGTTCATTCAATAATGAAATTAAGAATCTAGTTCATTTTCACTGATTTATCTACAGGCCCATGCTAATAAGGGACTTAAAGTCTATTTCATTACACTTGATCTCAGCCAAAAGGCCAAGAAAGGTATGGGTCACCCAATGCTGTTTCATTCAAATGATACAATGGGCAAACATAGAATATAGGCCACCTAATTCTGTTCATGGTTAGTGCTTTGCATGTAATGTAAGCCATATTTTCAACATTTATTAATTAATGTTATTCAAAACAAATAGTCCAAAGTGATTGGCCAGGGATAAAACTTGAGTTGAATGACCACAGAAAGAGAAACCAGTACCCAAGTAATATTTTTACTCAAAAAAAAATAATAAAAAACAGTTCAAGGGATCCAGGGATGATTGAGACACCAAAGTGCACTGACCAAATTAGTGCAATGCAAATGAAATAAAAAATTCTTACCTCTTCCTTTCCAATGGTACGCTTCCTCTTGAGTACCTTTTTAGGGGTTCCTTCAATCCAATTTTTATCTCCTTCCAGTTTTGTCTCAGACCTCGAAATCTTCTGTGAAGTGGACAATTGGCAGATGGGAGGACCCAGCCCAACAAAAGAAGAAAAGGAAGAAATCACTACAGGAGACAACTAAGAATTTCAATGTATTTATTTTTGCATCACCATTAAAGTAGTATTGAAGTACCTTTCTACCAGATGCTGCAGTACCATCTTTACCAGAAGTAGCATCCCCCCTATGTTTCTTAATATCCCTTTGAACAGAAGACTGATCATTGGTATTCCCAGTTCCTAACTCCAAAGCTGACTGTTGCTCTGGTTTTTCCTCAGGATCACATGGGACTGCAGATTCCTTCTCTGCAACTACATGTACAGAAGCAAGTATGGTCTCCTCATTTGTTTTTGCACCAAGTCCAATATCTCTTGGGCGCCCCCTTGCTTTTGCTGTTAAGGTAATTGTCCCCTCAGATTCCTTTTTCAAATTGATATCTGCTAATTGTGGAGATTTCTCTTCAACCTGAGCACTCGCGAAATCTACCCTTTCAACTGAAAGGGAACTAGGATTAGCTTCTTGTGGCTCTTTGACAACTTTTTTCTTCGGCCGGCCCCTTTTGGGTCGGGTTCCATCAAGGTTATTTTGTAGAAATGGAGATGAAGCTCCTATATCCTTTTCATTTTTACATTCCAAAGTTGGTGGTTCAGGCCCTTTTAGAAGTGTTACTGGCAAAGTGGCCTTCCCAGGAAGAGGGTGTGCACTAGCTAAAGTGTTAACCGCCTTTTCCTGAGACTTTCTGCTGCCAGATGCTTTTAGAGCTACGTCCCCTTCATTCTTAGGTTGCGAAGTTAGTGTCTCATTCACTTTTTGATGTATCATTGGAAAAGCGTCCTCCCCACGAAGACTCTCTTCAGTAGGTAATGTCTTGTCATGAAACTTTCTTTTGCCAGATGATTTTGAAGTTTTTCTGCCAGAATGCATCCAAGAATGTTCATAGCCTTCCTCTGGATTCATTAATGAATTTGGCTTCCAGCCTCTCTTTCTGGGAGCTGAATTTGGCTCAATGTCTGATTTATCCTCTGGATTCATTGAAGAATTTGGCTTCCGGCCTCTCTTTTTGGGAGCCGAATCTGGCTCAATTTCTGATTTGACAGTCTTCAGAGAGAATGAATTGTCGGGTTGAGCATTATCTCTTGAATCAATATCCTTGGAATGTTTAGTAAGATGGCAAGGCTGTAATTTTTTAGAAGGATTTTCAGGTATGACATTGAATTCATCCCTAGTAGGAGCAGCCACAGTTTTGTTAACTTCTCCAGGACAAACAGCACCGGGGGTAAGTCCTTCTGTCACCTGGTTAACAGGAAAGTGTTATATGGATGACAATAAGTTTAACCAAGTTGTTTTCATTTTCCTGAATCATGACAATGCAGTCATTCAGAACTTCCAATCCATAATTCTAACTGAATACATAGACAATAGACACACTTCAACCTACAGACGCACATACAGAGGTACACACGCAGACATGTGTCATAAACTATATCATACAGCCTTCCCCCTAAGATTTGTTCCTGACAGAGTTACATATCCAATTTCTCAACCAATCACTAGAAAGAAAATAGAATAGCTAGGTAGACAGGAGAGGATGGTTTTATTTCATTCAAGAATAATTTCAAAGATTGTTTTGTGCATTGTAGATGCAGCTAGAATCAGTACAAAAACTCACTATCCATGTGGGGCTTTTAATGGTTTTTCCTTGACTGCCATGTTCTTTTTATTTAAATCTTTGGTTTTACTCGCTGCCATCATCACTTCAGTGTCATCCACTGTTTCTGGTAACCATGTTAATCTCTTTTCTTTTCTTTTTTTACCATGGTTATGAAGAATATCTTTAACACTATTCAAACAGCTGAAAATCCAAAATGCATGTGAAAGACCATTAGATACACATGAGAGAGAGAGAGGGTACAACAGACTTTCCAGTTCAAAAGGATTTGATGCAAAAGAATAAATAGGAGTTGTCATTTTAATTTTTTTTCTTTTAACTTTTGCAAGATAAGTAGGGCTTCCAGTTCATCTTAAAGAGAACATACAAAATAACAAGATATGGGAATAGATTCAGCAAAAACACACAAAAAAGAAAATCTATAATTAGACAATATAACTAGTTTAGCATACCAGATTCTTCTCACAATCATTGACATGATCACATTTGAGGGCATCAGATGCACTTAGGCACACAGAAGAAACTATTTGATCATAATCGCCCAAAGATATGTCCATGGACTTCACTGCTTTTATGAGATAAGGTTTAAGAGTAGCAGAACAATTGTCTATAACTTTCTCCCCCAATTTCCAACAGATAGGTGAAACACTCTGAAACAACAAATAAAACAGGCACAAATTCTTAAATAAAGAAACAGAATGATTTATCAAAAGAAAAAAAAAAACACAGAACAAGACGTGAGGGAAGGATTATTACCTGATTTTCTTTTCTAACGCTAGATAAAAGAGTTTTGAGAAGATCCAGAGGAATTTCTTCACTTTCATTTAGAACCACTGTCATAATAGCTTCCATTGCTGAAAATACAGTATCTGGGTGGTTGGACCTTAACATTAAGCAAGAAGAAACCATCAGTGGTTTATCATTTGCAAGAAATAAATAAAGTTATGTAAAATGACATAGAAAACCAAGCTCCAAGTTTATCTATTTTATAAGTAGATATTGTAGAAGAATTTGAGGATTAAAGGGGAGTAGGTGAGAAAGAGCTTTGGGAGAGGGTTAGATTTTGGGCCTCACTTTGGGCATCAGTATATTAAGAACTTGGGGATATTTCGTTCTCGGCGATATTTTCTATTTGGAAAGCTGCAGTGGTTTAAATCTAATGCAGGGCAACTTTTTTGTCTGATTGCAGTTGATAGGCTAGTATGTAAAACTTTAGTTTCCTGTACTGTGATGTATGTATTCTGGAGGACATCTTGTCCACTTCATATGTACTGTGTCGAGAATCAATAAAATTGTTTCTTATGAAAAAATAGATATTGTAAATTAATAAGTTACAAATAAATTGTTAGACAGTCACTAAACCTCAAAAGCTCTTATAAACAGCATCAATAAAGCTCTTACTGGATTGCTTTTAGGAAATGTTGAAACATTTCAAGAATTAGCGCATCACACTGAAGATCCAGCATCACCAAGCTTGACCTGACCTTCTCAACATTTTCAAGCATGGAAACTGCCTTCTTATAACAGCGACTGGGCACATGTGACAATTTTTCAAAAGCTGCTACAGTCAGCTGAAAGATTTCCTGTGCAAGCAATAAATGAGAAATGAAGTACAAGACCCCATAAAACTAAAATGAGCATTATATATTGACGCAAGTAGTATAAGTTCGAAATAAATAAGAATTAACCATTAGTTTAGAATCTTAGAGAGTTTATTGGAGATGTAATACCTTCATCCGTTCATCATCGTACGGGGGCTCTGGTGCTGTTATTCTTGTAATCTCAGTAATGCAAGATGCAACAGAAACCTTCACATCCATATCTGAGTGCCGTAAAAGTTCATTACAGATTAATGCCTTCATTAAGGGTAGAAGTGCATCTTGCATGGATCTAGGTGGTGCTTGCTCCACGTTTGTCAACAAATCCTCCACTTCCTAAAAGACAAGATGAAAACATTTTCATTGCAACAGATTAGAATCTCAAATTAGTATCAAAAGAAGAAAGTCATAAGAAACAAGTGTTATAATGAACTAAGCAATTAGAGAGAACCAAAAAATAAACAGATATATGCATATCATCAAGAGAAAACAATCAACAATTGCATTTGTGACTATCTAGTTTACATAAGTGAAAGAGCAAGATTGAAGGGAAACCAATTATTGCATGTAAAATGGTGTTGAAGCACCATAAAAATCACCAATATGCAGTAACTTAGTAACTCCCTTAGCTACAATCCGATATCCTTGTAAAGCAACCACTTCCATTTTCCAGTCTCTCATTGAATACTTTTCTTTTGCATCTCAATATTATACCTAATTCCTTGCTCTCTTTGGCTACTTTCTGCAGATACCGTTATCGTTCCAATATTTCTAAATTAAGTGAGAATGTATATAATATAAATATAATAGTATTCAAAGAATGAAAGAATAGCTACCCCATTAATCTTTTCAAAACACTGAATCCAATAAAAGAAAAACTAAGGAAAAACCATAGAACCTGTTATTCAACTGTTGTAGGCTTGGCTCCAATAGTTGCTACTCTGATAATGTTTTACAACTTTATATTCTTACACCAACACAAACGGGATATAGCTGATAATTGTAGGTAAATGGCCAGAAGCCATCAAAATTTAAAACATTCAGTTTTAAAATTAACATACCCACATAAGGGTTTAAGGAGGGCTGGCTATGATACTATGTCTTGCCCACTACATGTTTCCCTTTCTAGATAAAAGAGGATTTCAGAAAATTCTGTAAATAGTATAGTTCTCTCATCTTCTTAACAGCAAAGCTACTAAGCATGAGCTATATGCCAACAATATGATTTAATAATGCATTAAAAATATTAAAAAGAAATGAACAAACTGAATGGCATTGAAAATTAATAAATTATCTTTATCTAACTTAAACAAATGTCCCAAGCCTTAGTTGTTAGGAAGTAGACCAAAAGTACATATCAAGTTGAAAGCATGCTAAAACCCCCTCACATGCAGGCCATTCTACAAAAGGGCAGTCCAATGCAGCTGTTTCCATAGCTCAAACCCACAACCACTTGGTCGCTTAGGTCAAACCATCATTGCACCCCCTCCATTCAGGCCAGAATAATAACCCAAAATCATATGTAGGCCTTGCACATGTGAAATTAAAGAGACTAAAAAAGCAGTAAATAATCATATCGAAGACCACATGAACAAAGCAAGCTCTAACATCGAGGAATAATTGTCCAATAAGTTTAAGTATTTGGACATAAACCATCAATGTAGAAAAACACTTATGAAATTAACTAACACATATATCAAGAACGTGCCTTTACATTACTTTCATTTTCTTTAGTTTCTTTTATTTTCATGAACAATTGAACTCTAGAAGTATGCAATGAGTACACATTTTGCCACTATGGAAACTTCTATATGAATTCACCCCTATCCACCTTACAAATAATACAAATTGACAAAAAAAGGTAGAAAGATACATGGTTGTGCCTCATGTCAATATTTTGTAAGGCTGTAATTCATCTCTTCTATAAATATACAGATATGCACATGCATACTCATGTGTATGTATGTCATCAAAAATCTCACCAAATGGATCAAGCAAGCAAAATTTACTCAACCCTACAAGTATTGGAACTATGATCATCTATGACAATTTGTCATAATTATCATTACATTTACACATCACATACAATTGCAAATCTGACTAAGAATACACAGTAGCAACTCGTTAGAAGTGTATAGAACTCATTAATTTACAAATTATAACTATTTCAATTTTCACAAAACAAAAGGTGCAAACACCTATAACCCAACAAAAAAAAAAGCACCGCCTTTTAATAAGCTACAGAAATGTATCAACAAGCATTCAAAAAAGAAAAGTTGTAGCCAACAAACAGCCCACAATTTATTCAACAGATAATCATCAAGTCATTCGAATAATTAAGCATTACATATAAGCAATTGGAAAAGTAAAATCAGTTGTTCAATAAACCTGAACACTGAGTACAAGAAACAAACATCAACATGTACAAAGCCCTCATAATTACTGAAACCACATTGAGATACCAAACATTTCAATAAAAAATTGGTAAAAATAAAAGCTCATATAAGGCCTACATTCAAGGATCCACAAAACTATGATCAACCCATTTCAAGTCATCATTCATTTAGTATTCTATTGAATTCATTTAACCCAAAAGAAAACCAAATACATATTCAGACAAAATATAGACATAAAAACCCACATAACACCAACAGTCCATAATTCAACAAAATGATGATCAACCCATTTCAATACCTCATTCATTCAAGATTCCAGAGAATTCATCAAACCAAAAAAAAAAAACAATAATAATAATAATAACTCAGTAAACATAATTTTGTGTGTGTGTGGGAAAACACAATACAAGGAGAGGGCAAAGGGGCCATTACGTCAAGAAGTTTGAGAAGCTCATCAATGGCGGAAGGAGGCTTAAGGAGAGTATTTCCAGCCTCCTTAAGCTGCTCCTCAAACTCTTTCTGAGAGGAAGACATTGTGAGAACTCAAGGACCCTCAAGACAAAAACTTTATGCAGAATTACACTGAAAACTCTCAGACCATTTATATTTCACAAAACACCAAAAAGTGACAAAGCTACCAACTCAGAACAGCTAGGATTAGGGATTTAAGGCAAAGTGTTGGGCATGCAAGCAGAGAGTTACAAATGGGCAGTTTCGTATTCTGACCAAATTTATGAATTTTGGTTCATTCTTGGGCTCTCAAATCCGGTACTGTATCTATACTGTACTGGGTTTTTTGGGTTAATGCCTCTAATAAAATCAATGTCCATTTATATATACACAAGGCAAAAGCCTCACCCATTGGCGCTTTTATTGTCATTTTTGAGTGCTTGCCTGAGAGTGTGCTCACCACCCATGTTAAATTACAAAACTAGCCTTCGAAAGTTTGAATTTGGAGGAGTAATTGCATGGTAATTTGTTGGTATCCTAAGGACTAACAAATTTCTTGGAACACCAATTTTGGTGAAGTAAGTTACATGCCATATTGTTCTTGTATGTGGTCAGCACATTGTATCTGAGCTGGAGATACAGAAATTTTGGACAGGACTCTTAAATTCTCTACAATTCTTATCCTCAGCAGTCAGCACCCCCATGTGAGAATGCAAGACTGCCCTTTTATGTTTTGAATTTCAAAGATGAGTTTTGTGTAATTTTGTTGCTTTGTTAGTGTCAAAAACAAAACTAGGGAGGACCAATTTAGTGAAATGTGAATAATATGATATGGGTGACAAACTGTTACAGATGTGATTTGACCAGAGTGGTCTGTGCCTGTCCTTGTATAAAAGGTAAGTGCCTTCAAAATCTACAACAACCTAAGGACATCCTGTTGTTTGGCAAACAATGTTTTTCCTTCATAAGAATTAAGGTATTTGATTTCTGTGGTCCGAACAATTTTCTTGTCACAAATTTAATAAAATAAGTAACATGCCTAAGATTCCTAGGAGTAAGATGGAAAGTGAGAACCACAATGCCACAGATAAGAACAAAACATCATGTATTAGAGTACTGACACAAGACTAACAGATATGTCTGTACTTTGAAAACGTTTTTTTTCTATCGGTCAAAGACTTTAAAAACATATGCAACCTTTGAACTTTGAAGGCTCGGAACATTACTTAAATGCCCTTTCTTGTACCCTGTTTACCTAGCTATGTGACCCCAGTTCGAATTATTTGTTCACATTATATCGTTTTAACCTTTTAGTGTAAATTTCAAACACTAAGCCGTATATGTTTAAATGTTTAATTCTAAACCTTAAGATGACATCGATTATAAGCACAATATCTGTATAAAACAAGTATAAATAGAAGATCCTATTTCGTATGAGATAAGGTTTCAATTCAAATTGAGCTCATTTTCCTATTTAGTAATGGTTAGAAGAGAGAGTTATAAGAATATGCATTAACAATTTAACATTGTACAAAGATAATAAGATAACACTGAGGATTGACATATAGTCACACTTTAAGAGTTTAAACCACCTTAAAAGATGCATATTCTTTAGTAAGTATTGATTAACAATTAGGAGTCAACATGCGCATTTACTCAAAAATTAAGTTTTGATATTTTTTGTCATTAACTTAGTAAACTTTCGAAGTTTTGACTACTAATTGATTCCAATTCAATTAGTAATTCAAGATGGAAAAGAAAAACATTATATATATAATTTTATTCCAAAGAAAATGATTAAGCCATGATTATCAAGTTGTACACACAACATGTCTAATAATCAAGACAAATTAGGGAATGCCAACAGAATTAAACCTCAGATAACAACTTCCAAAAATGTTTGATTGTCCTAAAGCAAGTAGCATACATCCAAATCATTAACACAACATAATAGGGGTACAATTCACATACCTTATTATTATGAACCTCATGCATCATAGTGTGATTTGTAGATGAAGGTTGCTCTTGTTGCACAGAGGAAGCATCTCCTTGTGAGGTTCTTTTGTAAAGTGTGAGCCATTGACACTTCAAAAAGTGACTGAGACACTAAGTTCGCAACCTACAACTGAAGAGGGCATAGCTCCAAAACCAGCTGACAGCAGCAAAAGTCTCATGACAAGGGGCCTAATAACTTACTTACTGCCATTGACACTTCAAAAAGGGGCTGAGCCACCAACTTTGCAACCTAAAACTGAAAGGTGCATAGAAGCCTCATCTCCATTTCTACAATTAATCGAGATTCACTCTATGAATACAGTCTTATGGGAAAGGTGAGTGGGGTAATGGGTTAGGATTAATATAGATTTAAGATTGGATTCCCTTTAGTATAACAAAAAAAACAGATTCAGTCTCATTATGCCAGAACCTTGACAATTGATCCTCTACCAATCATTTACTTCCATCTCTGTAGGTTTTCTCCTTCATAACAATTTCCAACTCTTGTTGATATAAAACATTTGTTAGTTGTGAGCTCGCACTAGCTATCTCATACCCAAGTTATTGATACTATAAGCCATTGAGATTAGCCTAAGTGGTGAGTAAGGGTGGGAATGAGTTTGGATTAACTAGAATAAGCCAAATTGTTAATCTCTTCTAATTAATGTACCAAAAGAAATTTATTGGTACCATTAATTTTTCAACTTCAAATTTAGCATTCTATGAAGTAGAATTATTTTGTTCAGACATCAAATCCAATCCCGATCACCAAACAACAAAAAGTACCCCTTAAGATAGAAAATGAATGAACAATGTTTATATCAAGTTAACATTCTTCCTCTCATATAGCCTCATCCTGCGAATGAAAGGCAAACAAATGCATAAATAAAAACAGATAAGGCACAACCTCCAAAATTAACATTTTGGATATTTAACTATTATATTACCACTGGTGTGATATTTCTGTTGATGCTTTTGGTTGAATTGAATATTGAAGTTTGGGATGGAAGTAGTGTGTCTGGTTGTATTGTAACTTTGTAAGTGAATTGGACCATTGGAGTTATCTATAAAATTTATTTTCTATCCAAAATTCACTCGCCCCTCTAGGTTGTGTGACTTGTGTCGTCTTTTTTTATTTTTCACTTAAAATTATTTTTGTGTATGCCTTTTTACTTTTTTTTTATTTTTTATTTTCACTTAAAATTATTAATAATATTTTTTATATTGTCATTTAAAATAAGCATGGACATATATGGTATTTTGAAGTTTTCACCTAGGAATCATGTTTGCTATATATATAATGAATAGATAGAAATATAGAATAGATAAATTCATATAATATTTTATTACATAAGACGTTCCATGCCTTAGGTCCTACCCAAAATAAACCAGTTAATATATAAATATTGATGCCAAATATCTAAATATATAAGACATATATTGCAATGATTTTTAATGCATTATAGAGACGACTGGCTCTTAAACGATTGTAACCAAATTCAATTATGTAGCAGTTAATTATTATAAATTAACAAAAATAAAGATAATGAACTAACGACTGATTTAGTTGTATTTCTTTTCATTTTATTGAAAAAAGTTATAATTTTAAATTCTCGGTCCCTCATTAAAAAAATAATAAAACAAAATAAAGGCAAGTGAAAATAGTCTTCTAAAATTTCTCAACGGTGACTAAAAGTGTAGTAGATCGATGCTTACCTTTGGAAGGAGATCCAAACTCTATGCATACTTAGAGAGTTAGACACCACCTTGATTGATAATATCGATCTGCATATAGTGATGGATCATAGTCCTGCATATAATTCAAATTTCTTTTAAAAAAGGTAGTTAGCTAGTGTGTCAAAGTGCTAATAGTTAAGAGAATGGGATGTGGTTTGTCATAATTTGTAAGTGATTATATATTTAAAAAGAAAAAAATTCTCAAAATTTTTATTTTTTTTTTTCCCCAAAATGATTTCTTTCATCACTTCTAAAATTTTCAACTATGACAAATGACTGAGAGGATAAAAAAAAGGTGGGGAGAAAATAGTGGGAGGGAGAGAAAGAAAAACAAACATGCAATCAATTGGTCTTTTTTCAGACCAAAAAACATCAATTGGTCTTTTTTCTTTCTCTTTTTTGTTTTACAAATCAATCAAATTGAACCACACATATCATAAGCTTTTTACATACGGTAATTGAATGGATAAATATTTACCTTATAGTCATTGCTGCAAGAAACAACCTCCACTCCACCAGATATTTTCTTGACTTCAAGTGCCTTTAGTGGAAAATCCTAGATCCATTAAATCTATCTGGTTATTTTAGATTCTGTCAATGGTTGTTGATATTATAGCTGAAATCAAATTTGTAGAAGAAAATTTGACAATTTTATGCAGATTAGGGTTTCAGGTGGCGGCGCTAATGAGGCTTAAGGAAGTAAGATATAAAAAGATACGAACGAAAATTCTAGAACGAGAGAGCTCACGAGAAAGATTTTTGAGTTATTAAATTCAATAATAATAATACATTATTTTATGCGGATTAGGGTTTTGGGTGGCGCGGTGCTAGTGAGAGTTGAGGAAAAAGAAATAAAAAGATATGAGAGAAAATTATAGAAAAAGAGAGCAAGAGAAAGATTTTTGAGTTTTTAAATTTAATAATAATCATAAATTATTTTTTATTATTGAATTCATTGTAAGGTGAAAAGAGTAAATATTTAGATAGATAAAGAGAAAAATTAAAAATGGAACAATGTTTGGTAAGGGCAAAAAGAAAAATAACAGGAGAAAAAAATAGACGATTAATGACTATTATTAACTTTTTTTTTTATTCGGGGGAGGGGAATGGAATATGAGTGCGAGGGGCAAATTTTATAATCATTTTAATTGAGCTACCCTAACAACTACATGACTACTATTAACTAGATTCTTTATTTTTGTAATTAAGTTTTAAAAATGTGGAAGAAAAAAGAAGAAGATATTCTATTTTTTTCAAAATAATTGCTTCAATCACTTGTAAATGGTTTCTATTGTGACAGTAATTGACAGAGTAAAAGAAACGAAATGAAGTTGAGAGACAAAAAATGCAATCAATGTAGTGGAAAATCCTAGATACATCCTATTACGTTATTTTAGATTTATTTATGGATCTTGTTACCAAAGGTGAAACTAAGCAATCATATTAAATTTGAGATCTAGCTAATAACGATTTTATGTGTATGGTTTCTGGCAGCAACGCTAACAACGAGAGTTGGGAAAAGTAAGAAAAAGGTTTCTAAGTTTTTATTATTAATTAATTAAACAATTTTTAGTATAATGAGGATTTTCTGTAGAATAGGGTTTTGGCCTTTTGGGTGGCAGAGCCAATGAGGATTAAAAAAGATAAAGTAAAGAAGAAAAATATATGTAAGAAATTTTTTGAAAAGAAACACTAAGAAATAGGTTTTCAGGAGGCAATTTTGACACTCCAATTTTATGACCTACACTCCTTTTTTTTGTGTTTGAGAGAGAGAGAGAGAGAGAGAGAGAGAGAGAGAGAGAGAGAGAGGTGTAAATAGTTAAAAATTCTCAACAGAGACAGCAAGAGGGGGAGGCATTGAGGGTTTTTTTTTTTTTTTTTTTGTTAAGGAGGCATTGAGAATTTTCAATCTCAGTTTGACGAATTTATTCAAAGAGCTTCCACAGGTCTATAATTTGCGTTTCTTCCTTTTCATTTTCATTTATGGGTTTCCGCCCAAGTCTAGAAATGTAGATTTGGAAATTTATTTAATTAAAAGATTAGAAATTCATTTATAGAAAATTAGGATTAAATATCAAATTCCAATAATTTTTTGATATAGCATGAAAACCATATAATATTTCAATTGAACTATCAAATTTAAATATAGTTTTTTAGATTAGGTCACAAATTTGTTGGCTCCTTTGATTTGAGCCTTTTCTATTTGACATTTTTATCCTTTGATCCACATATGATGAGTGTTAGTTAAAATTTATAAAGTTTTAACAAAATTGTTCTTGAGGCTTTTATATTATCTTGAAAATTTGCTAATGTAGTCTCAACTTCACATTTAGTTGTGACTATACGATACTCACAACTTCAAATTTAGTTGTGACTGAATAACAGTCACATCTAAGTTGTGAGACAGTTACAATTAAGTTGTGACTTCATTGAATTTTTTTAGAGAAATTATACTACAATATAGTATAAATAGAGATCAAAACAATACTTTTACTCAAAATAATATATAGTATAGTGGTGTGAGTTGTCTCTTTCAATTTACCAAGACAGTCACAGTTAAGTTGTGACTAGATTAATTTTTTTTTAATACAATATAGTATAAATTAATGTAATATTTGTGATGTAATATTATTTTATTTTTTTATTGTAGTGGCATGTGATGTAATATTTGTAAATTCTAATACCTTTTACTTTATTAATTTGTTTGACTTTTGAACTAGTACCTAATGTAAAATGCTATTTAATTTTGATACCTAAACTAAAAAGTTATTGAAATTTAGTAGTTAAAATCAATGGACCTATTCATTTAAGGATAAGTTTGGAAATTAAAAAATTTTGGTTAAATACCTAATCCCAATAATTTTTTAGAAAACCAGTAAGGCTCTATAATTTTTCATTTGAGCTACTAATTTATATGATTATATTTTAGATTAGTTCACAAATCATTTAGGCTTTTTTATTTTTTCGATCACCCTTGGCTTGTACATTGGGTTTAGTTTCATATCAGTTTTATCTAGTTCACGCTTGCTGCCATAGAAGAGATCCAACCCCAAAGAGAGAAAGCTTCATAGCTCCATACCTCGATACCAAGCTATTCACTTCACGGAACTGAGAGATAGAGCGAGAGAGCAAGTAGTTTTTTACCTTCAAATTTTGTATTTGGATCACGATGAGTTCGAACTTGGATTTGGTGCGCATGCTGGAGTCGATGTTGGGGTTTCATTCTTCAGCTCGGTGATGGACACAATGGTGGTGATCGCGACAACTTCAATTGTGCTCATCATTGGGGTTTTGGTGCTGGTGTGGAGGAGATCGTCAGATTAGAGCCTAGAGGTGAAGCAGCTGGAGATGCCTAAGCCGCCGACTATGAAGGATGAAGAGGACGAGTTTGATCTCACCTAGGGCAAGAGTCAGGTCACTATCTTTTTTAGGACACAGACTGGTACAGTTGAGGGTTTTGCTAAGGTAAACAATCTGCTTGTGTTGAATTCCAATTTTTTCTTTTGAATTGTTTGTGTTTGTGATCAAATGGGTGAGCTTTGTTGGGTTTTGGGTTAGTTTGCTTTGTTTAGGAGGTTGATGGGAAACATTAGATTTTTAGTAGTGATTTGTGTCAAATTAAAGATTTGGGTAAGGATTTTATCCAACACCTGCATAGAATTCTATATGTCCATGTGTGTTGTTGTGGCCCTGCATTAAGATATATACTACTTTAGGCTTGAAGTTCATAACTACATTCATTTCCATGCACCAAAACTATGATTTTGGGTGAAATAAAATGCTACACTTTTTAGAAACAGCTAATTTTTTAGCATATGATATTATAATATCTTGATGACCTTATAGCCTATTAGTACTTGTTATATCTTGAAGGAGTCTCTTAATTCTGTTGTGAAACCGTCAGTCACAACTAACATCTAAAATTGTGACTATCAGATAGTTACAATTAAATTCCGACAGTCACAACTAAATTGTGACAGTCAAAACTTAGATTTATTATGCACTTTAGTTATAGTTTCTATTGCTTATTTTTATTTTAAGTTTTTTTTTTTTTTTAATCTTTGTTGATCTGAATTTTTAAGTTGTTTAGGGATTTAATTTTGATTTCAATTTTCAATCTTAATATATGCATCTTAGATTTCTTTGATTGTTTGTGACTAATATTTGACAAAGCTAAACCCTTTACTATTACTTAGGCTGATAGGATAAGCTAACCTGGGCTAGACATTTTCCCTTATTTTCCCATATGGTGTAGGATTCTTCTCCTCATCCATTTTTTATTATCCTGATGACATTGGACATAAGTTCACCACTAAGCCTAGATTTTACCAAATTTTTAATGTCTATATAAGACATGATATGTATTGAGGCCTATTGTTTTTCCAGATTTGTCAAGATGTATACTTCAAGGAAGAAGATTTCCAAGGATAAAGATGCTGAACCCACTGAATTTGAAGAGTCTGTTGTACAAGTAAGCTATGCAGCTATATATAGTGCTTTATAGTCTCGTGTAAGTTTTGTAACTTTTAGTTATGATAGAATTTCAGTGGGAAGGTGATTAATGATATATGTTCCTTCTCTGTATTTTATAGAACCCAGAAGAATTTCAGTTGTCTTTAAGAATAAGTTGCCTTTATACCTTAAAGCAATCTCTTAATTTTATAGTGAAATAGTCAATCACAACTAAATATAAAGTTGTAACTATAGGATGCAGTTGCACTCACACTTTAGATTTAGTTATAACTGTAGGATAGTCAACTAAATCTAAAGACAATGTTTAGTTGTGACTAATTGGATTAATTGTAAGTGCGATTTTGTTGAAGCGAGTATGAGTTTAGGCTATTTTGATTAAGTATAGCCACTTCTTATGATCTTAAGTGAATGGATTTTGACTATATTTCTCATATGCAAGACGTTCTATCAGATGGCACCATAGTTTCTATTAAACAGCTTTCTTCCAAATAAAAGTAAGGAATTCTATAATGAATTGTAAAATTTGGGGTTTTGTAGTAATTTTGGTGCTATTGAGTTTTATTTGTTGTAACTTATGTTGATTAGCTGAGAAAACTATGGCATATGCCAAAAGGAAAGTAAATTTTGCATGATTATGTGTTTTATGAGCAAAAGGGTTCTTTGTTTGTTCTTATTGTTGATTGTAGTGATCGAGGTTGCAATCTTTTTCTGCATAGTTTTTGCTTATATAATTCAGAGTTACATGACAATTTGATTATTTACATACACACCTGTGTTATGTCATGAAAATTTGGTTGATTACATATGCACATTGTTATGCCATTAGACCTCATCAAACAGAGAAAACTTTCTAAGATTGTGGAAAGGTTGAAGTTATTAAACCTAGTACATATGCAGTACTAGGTGAAGTTCAAATGTGTACAATCCAAATTTGCATTATCTAATTACAAAATTGTAAATGATAGGACTTGTATGCTTATGTACATGCATTGTCAGTTGTACAGTGATATTGTCTTTATATTGGGGTTAGCATATGATATTATGATATCTTGATGACATTGTAGCCTACTAGTACTTGTTATACCTTAAATGAGTCTCCTAATTATGATGTGAAAAAGTCAGTCACAACTTAGATTTAGTTGTGTGACTGAATTAATTATTTTAAAAAAATATATATACACAATATAATATAAATTAGGTTCAAATCAATCATAACTAAATCTAAAGACAGTCACAATTTAATTGTGATAGTCACAACTTTAGATTTAGTTGTGACTAATTGGATCAATTATTTTTTTAAAAAAATATACAACAATATAGTATAAGTTAGGCTAAAAGCCTAAAAGCAATAATTTTATACAGTAGTTGACTTAGTGTAGTGGTGGCAGATGTTACATTCCTCTTGAATGAGAAGGGTTCGAATCCCCTCCATGTCAAAAGTTAATTTGTCTTTTTTGTGTAATGAGTAGAGCTTGGCCAGACGGCCGGAGGTCAACCAGAAGAAGGTTTCCGGAGGAAAGATGGTGGCTGGTGATCAGAGGTCGGTCGGAGAAAAGACGGTGGCCGGAAGAAGGTGGTCGGAGGTCGGCTGGAAGATGGTGGCTGGAGGTCATTTATGTTGCTGATGAGGGAAGGGTAGATTTGTACTTTTTCACAATGGCATAGCAAGTAAATATAGAATTGTTGAAGGCTTTTTAATTTCATTGAGGTTTGACTATTCAACTAGCATCTAATCTAAAATGGTATTTAATTTTGGTACATAAATTAAAAATTTATTGAAGTTTAGTAGTTAAAATCAATGGACCTTTTGGAAATTCATTGAATTAAAAGATTAATTAAATATAAAAAATAAGGAAGAAGTGTAGATGGATAAAATTGGAGTGCAAAAATTACCTACCTTATTAATAATTTAAAAATAATTAGTTGTTTTCCAATTTTTAGTTTCAATTGGTAAGGAGTCAAAATATTTACATTATTGTTCTTAAAAAATTAAATTCATTTGTTTAAAAGTCCTTTAATTCACAAAAGAAAAAAGAATGGCAACGAGTCATACCTAATGAGGACCTATTTTGTGCTCGTGTTGTGCTTAATAGTTTTGCATTCATGTTGTGCCGTATTTGATGGACTAAAAACTTCGGTCAAACCAGGCCTATTTACTTGTGTTGTACTTGTTTCGTGCTCGTGCAATTCATTTTAATCGTGTTGTGCTCAGGTAATGCCCGTTTTAATCATGTTATACTCATGCTCATGCCGTCCGTGTCTGTTTGACACCTCGAAGTTAAACCATGCAACTATACACATCTTCTTAGTCCCCTTCTCCTCTCTGTCTCTCCCCTTATAACGGGTAATGCTTCCATTCCAAAAAGTTGTTGCTTAAAAGTTAAAAACAAGTACTACAAATTACACAGAAATTTTCAAGGTGCTTTGGGTTAATCTAACTCAACCTGTTTGTTAGAGATTAAACAGTGATCCCAATTCAGGAGCCGTCTCCAAAAGTTGGTTTCTTGAATCATGATAGGTTATGACACTCCAGTCGGGTAGAGATGGGTAAACTCATACCAAACATGTTATTAGACAGGTCCAACCAGGTCAAACATTTCAAGCCCAGAATTCTACTAGACTACTACAAATAGACCTTTCTATGAGATTTTGAATGGACAGATGAATAAAGTACAGATCTTATTCAAATTGAGGCATTGAGATGTCAAATTAAAAATTTTGCTAAAACCAATCGTCAAAACAGAATATTTTGAACCTTTGATGATGTATCCTACACAAATCAACAACAATATTTGCAAAAGTTGAATAGGTGACATGCATCATGTTTTCTCCAAAGATTTTTGAGTAACTTATGATGCCTCTGTTAAATAAGATTGAAGCTCTTTTTATAGAAACAAAATTTGAAAAAGTAGCATACACTAACCAACATTTAGAAGCAAAATTGAAAACCATGGTAAACAGTAACTGGTAAACAATCAAATAAAGTGAGAATCCATCAGACAAACAAAGTTCCCTAAAGATATTCCATCATTTCCCACTAAATTCCGACCCAGTAGACTAACTCATTGGGCCTTCACATGCTGCTGAACAACATGAAGAGCTTCATGATCCTCCCCGAAATCCTACAATTCAGCCAGAGAAAAGCATGTTGTCATTTAAAATACAAAAAGAGTCCCATAAAATAACATGCATTAGCATTACTTTAATTTTAACTTTCTTTTCTTGTTGGGTAAAACTTTTAGTTGGAGTCATACCTTCACAACAATGCATGAGCAACCAACTACCTTCCTAGCCTTTCCCTCAGAATCAATCTTGCACAGCTGAATGAGGAAAGTAAACAATGAATGCATAATACTGACAATCACTTGGCAGTCAAAATTCACTAATTAACCCAAGAATCTAATTTCAACAGCATAATACTAAACACCACTTACACCAGCCCACTCTCCTAGGGTCTTGGCACTGGGAACGGTCATCATGTTTACATTGTGGTCGGCACAAAGAGCTTTGACCAGTTTTACATAGTCTTGCTGGTCACAGTCCTCTGCCAGCACACAGAGCTGGGCAGCATGCTTCTCAATCACTTTTGCAGCTTCATGGAGACCTCGAACAAGCCCTCCATGAGCCAGCGACTTTCTCAGCACAAGCTGCAGAGCTGTTGTAACATCCATTGGCTCACCAAGGGCTGGGGCGGGAGCGGGTGCCTCAGTTGCAACTACAGCTTCTTCACTGCAAATGAGACAAGTTGAAACCCATGAATCAGAAATGGTAGGACCTCTTTTTGTTGTATAAGAATACATTCCACAAAAACAAAGTTGCATGCTACCAGCACAATACATACAAGGCATCAACATCAATTCTCAACATATAAGGTATTGGCAAACCACAGATTTCCACAGTCTTAAATATATGAAAATTCATATGGGTGAAATTCAGTTCACGTTAAGTCACTAAGTTTCTCAGACACCATACAAATTAGCCCAAACCATAACAATATGATTAAACAAACATACAGCATTCAAGTCCAATGAAAGATGATCGCATAAATCACCCAAAGGAACAAAACCCTGAAATTTCTTTAGACAAAATTCAGCTTCTTACACTTCAAAACTTCTTTCTAGATATGACATCAAATTCTTACTCGATATCAAATACTAAAATGTCTTCCCCAACCCAAATCACATCTTATCCACTCAACTCCAGCTAGATCAACAATGAGGCCCTCATATATAACCCATTTACAACTACACTATAAAGCAGGAAAGCTCATTATTTATACAATTTCACATTCTCTAAGTTGGAAACCAGTTTTAAATATTTCAGGGTAATACAAATTAGTATAAAAACTACAACTTTAAGAAGCAACCAAATGCTCATGATGGGTCCAAAACAAGATGTTACAAAAAACAATATCAGTATATATTAATCTTGAACAAGATGGGTTCACTTACCCCGCCATTTTTTCTCTTCACGTTCAAACTGCAAAATCAAAATACCAACATGTTTCAAAAATCAGATTCCAGACAAGAGAGAGAGAGAGAGAGAGAGAGAGAGAGAGAGAGAGAGACCTTGAAGATTTACTGAGATGAGGTAGCCGATGTACAGAGAGGTCTGCGTAGGCGAAGCAAAATGAGCACTCAAAGCAAAGCGAGGAATTTATTAGAGCAAACCCTAAAACTATAAACCCCTGTCTTGGGCCTGGGATAGTTTCTGGCCTGGCATTTATTATGGGCTCATACACATTGAAATGGGCCGAGGCCCAGAAATTAGCTACAGTTTTATATGGCCTCTTTGAAATTATTTTTAGGGTTAATTACAAACACCACGCCCAAATTATGTCTTGTTTGACATTGCCCCCTAAACCATAAAAATTTTTAACATTTTATCTCCTACACTTAATTCCGAAAAATACTTTTCCCAAAATCGTTAAAAAATCAATTTCTTCATTAATTTTGCACATGTGGTGCCGTGTTGGCACTACATGACTTTCAACATGAGGGCATTTTTGTGTTAATCATCAATTGAAGTTGAAAATGAAAAGACAAAAATTCTTTCAAGCAGCTAGAGGCCCCGTGTGCAAAACTAACGGTTTTGAGGTAAAGTATTAATGGAATTAAGTTTGGGGTAAAGTGTTAAATGTGTTAGTCTAGTGGACAAAGTATCAAACAAGATATAACTCGAGTGGTATTTGTAATTATTCATAATTTTAAAACTAAATATCTTCTCCCAAAGAAAAAACAAAGTCAAATAAATTATAATATTCATTTCGCTTTATGAAAACAAAAACTAGTTTAAAGTAATGTTTGGCACTGATTCTTGGAAGCGCTTTTACTTAGCAGCGTTTTTACTGAAAGCGCTTCTACTACGAAGCACAAACATATTTTTATAAAAATTCTAGAATAAACATATTTTTTTACTGGGCTCATTTGATACTGCTTTTAGAATTGCTAAAAGCCCTTTCAGATTAGTAAAAACTCTTTTAATTGCGTCTGACATAAATAAATAAAAGCGTTTTTAAGGAATTTTTAGATAAACATCTGACAGGTACTTTCTTAGGAAGCACTTCCAAGTGCTTTTGTATAAACCATTTAAAATTTTTATAAAAATTTGTTTGTGCTTCTTAGCAGAAGCGATTCCAGTAAAAACGCTACTACATAAAAACACTTCTAAGAAGTAGTGCCAAACGGACAATGATTCATGCAAAAGCACTTGGAAGTGTTTTATGAAGAAAGCACCTCACATGTGCTTCTTAAAAAACCTCATAAAAAACACTTTTATATTTCAAAAGTACTTTCATTTATTTTTGCCAAACGCTACCTAAGCCTTGGTCGGGGTTAGTCAAGTGATGAGGAAATGTGTTAGGATTAGGCAAAGGTGGGTGCTCACCTAAGGGACTAATTGTAGAAAAAATTGTATGTGATGGTCATATGTTACCTCACTTTCATAACATGTATGTGTAACCCATCTTTATATGATTATGACCCACATGTATGTTGTGAGAGGGAGGTCACATAGATATATTTTTCATTAATTTGAGGGATAAGTGAGAGGCAATACATTTAGCTCTTGGATTCAGGGTGAATGTGATTCCAGCTGATTGTAAATGATTATATTTTTGTATTCTGTGTTATTTATTCATTTTTCACATATATATGTAAGCCGAAAGCATAAAACATTTCGTATAAATATTATGTTTATACAATTTTAAGGTTGAAACTATTCAACAGTTTCATTAGGTTGTAATGGAACTGTTCAACAATTTTATTAGGACATCGAGTGCTCGGGGCCTTTGTCGAGCTCAGCTCATAAAAAAAGGATCGGCTTGTATTAGACATTTTCGTGTGAGTTATTTTGCCCATAAAGCCCTCTACTTGGGCTAAAAACACACCCCCTTAGAATTAGCATAGGTCACAAATATGATTCCTTCAAATATAGCCCACCCAAAAAAAAAGGCTGATTGCCCAACCAAGACACAGTACATTGATATCTTATTGCTAATATAGGTTACTGAAGGGCCTTCGTGATTTTTATATTGCATATTATAAGTGGTTAATAAAGGTTATTAAACAATATTTTCGAAAAAAGAAAAAGAAAAAAGAGATGATTAAACAACACAGAATAGTAACATGCTTTTTAGAAATTTAAGCCCACGTTAGATTTCTGTAACAGAAGTTTTTTGTAACTTGAGTCTCTAGGGAAGCACACTTCCCTTGCAGATCTACACAGTGGTAATGCAATCTAACACTTAATTGCAGAACAATACATAAGCACTCTAACCAGTACAGATGGCTCCAGCAACTCAAAGACGGAGATGTGAAGTTGTGAACATCTCACTACTATTCATAACTCATCAAGTCCTGAACCATCACCTACGTACTCAACCTGTCTTCAGTTGTAAAATAGCGCACATGACAAATCTGCATTTCTCAGACCATCATACCGGTATCACTTCATATGAACGCGGCTGCCTCCATTTCAAGGGCAAGGCACATAATCTATCCCCCTTTGTTATAAAAAAATCCATTACAGAAACTTACAACATGATCAGGAACATCTTCAGGATCATCGAGGTTTCGAAGGCACTGAGTTTACCAAGCACAATGAGCAGAAACTTAGATTGATGTCTTGACTATAGGGTATACAGATTTAAGAGGAAGGAGCATAGAAAGATACAAAGATATATACTAAAAGTATTTGCCCTAATTATAAAAAATGCAAGGCCCCTAAACAAAACATATTGTCTACAGATAATCTTGTTTTGGTTCCCCTTATTAAAAAATCATTTTGTTCATTGTCAACACTAATAAATTACAACACAAACACTCGAACGTTTCTTCACCAAGCCAAATAAAGGTGATCTTTCAACTTTCAGAAATACAATTTTCTTGGCATTGTTAAAATTAAGTAGCACGGTCATTGGATTTTTCTTTTTTTTTTTTTTCGAAATTTAAGTTCTCTCTTAAAAACATATAATGTACATATATTTATATGCTAACCAACCAACGCCTTGACATACAAGATATGAAAATGATGCATACCTCCTTTCTCCACTTCTAACCAGCTCTGCAAGTTGTTCAACCCAAGGGGAAAGCTTTGCAGAATTTCAGCATGCCATAAAGATTATGAAATCATAAGTTCCAGATAAAAAATATAAACTGCTTCAATCTGTTGTGTAATAATCGACAAATTTAAGCCAGTATGCATGAGATCGCACAACCTAAAGAAAGTAGGGCAATGAACACCATTGCAAGATGCAACCCTGACGACATCAACAATAAAGCAGTAGTAGTGGTAAATGAATAAACTTGGAATAGTGTTCCCCCTTCAACTAGCGAATATGATTATATACAACAGACTGAAGCCATAAAAACTTGGCACGATTCCTAAAATTCACGTTGGCAACTCCAACACAAGGAGGGAGGGGGAGAGAGAGATCATATGCTTTTCAATGAAAAAACAATAAATGAAGTGACAGATAAGAACCAAGAATAGAAATGTAGACAGAAATGGGGGGAAAACAGTGACAAAACAATATATTGTATGTACAAATGAACAGGTTTCTCTATCATGGCAATTGAATTACCTTGTACAAATGGAAAATAACGGAAATGTTGTTCAGGGTCAATGAAAACCATTAAAAGTACGTGCCACTATATTATCAGTAAGTTGAAATGAAAACCTGTTAGAGAAAACATTTCTGAAGCTGCATGCCACAAACTAGAAAGTTGAAAACTTGAAATGAAAGCCCATTAGACAATGTAAAAAAGATTGTCTAAAGATATTGGAAATAGAGTCTATAATTATATTATATGCAAGATGGCATTGATGCCTTGGGAAATACCCAACTATTGATTTGGAATTTTGGACAGGTGATGAGAAAATCAATCAAAGGATGTGCGCCACACCTACATGCATATCCAAACTTCTCAAACGGATGGACAACTGTTCAAGTTGTTCAGGAGTACAATTGGAGAAATCATTAAGCAACCAATAACCAAGTGACATGAATAATACATGTCCAATAAATACATAAACATGACCTAAATTATAATGGAAGAAGCATGAACCCTTAAGTACCAAACTTACAAATTTAATTGGGGACTGTATATTGGCCAAAAAAAAATTGGGGACTGTATAATAGGTCTTTTTCTTAAGTATCTCCTACATGATAACACTGGACAATATATAAATTTTCGGTTGGCCAACCTCAGCCATTCTTATCCCTTAAATGCACAACAAGCTCATATCGTTGTAATTAAATTTTTTTATCAATCTCATATTTCAGAAATGTGAAAACAGAAACATAATAGAGCAAAAATGAAAAGGCACATAAATTCCATGAAGTAAGACAACCTGATTTAATGAACGAAATTAAAGCAATAGGGTTGAAAAAAGGAACAAAAATAGCAACAAAAGAAAGTTCCTCCGAACAACCACCAGTGTGAAAATTGTTATGGATTATGCAAGAAGATATACCCAGAAAATATTGGACAATTGAAGAAAATTGAAATATGGAATACCTTCATATATACTGCCAGAAAAAGCAGTCGTTTTAACATGTCAAGATGTTAATTTTTCTGTTTTGGATGCTTCTAAGTCTAAAAAGAAACTTATGAACCATGATTTGTGCTATATTTGAGTGTAACCCAATTCATTAATTGAAGAAAGTGTAAGCAATGAGAAGCTCCAAAGCTGCACACAAGAGGATTATCATAAAAAATATATATAATTCATAACTTGCTGCCAAAAATGTTCATGAAGATGTGAGTATCAGGCACAGACATACAGTTAAGAAACAACATTCTAATCTCTTCTTTTTCCTAAGGTTTTTCTCCTTTATTGAGTAATTTGTCCATTCTCAACACCTAAGCCATACAAGACACCAGCATACTTCTCCAAAGAACCACTAAAGAAACCCTCTTTCAATTTTCTGAATGTACAAGATGTGAGCAAACTATCGGAACCTGCCTGGTGACAAATACCAACTCTCTCCACTTCCAATAATTCCGCGAGCTTGTTCAATCCACCATGAAGACTATTGCAGAACTTCATCAGATGCTTGATATCATATATTGTCGGGAAGTAAATATTGATCAAATTAAAGAACTCCACTTGCGTATCGGGCAAGTTCTGGCACGTCAAAACCTTTAGCAAGTACCCGAAATCATACCCACTATGGAAAGTGACCCAATGCACACTATCATTCAACACAATCCCAGACGACATTAAGAGCTCGCCAAACCACTTTGCATCGATACCCTTTTCGTTGTTTTTCTTGAAATCAATGCCGCTTTGGCGCAAGAGCTCAATGGAATCATTAGCAAAAACATCCTCGTTGAGATTGAATTCGCGGAAATTGAACTGCCATATGCAGTATTTATCAGTTCCACAAGTGGGCAAGTTCCCATGCTCATCCGAAAATGTGAGACCCAGCTGAATCAGCTTGAGCATATCCACGTTGTTCTTCAAGGTATGGTAATGGTAGTCATAGCTGTTCTTGAAATTGCCCACGGGTCGAAGAACGATCCCTGGAAACTCGGTGTCCATAGCAACATAAGGGTAGTCGTCGACAATTTTGCGTATCAAAGCGAACTCCTCCTCCAGATTGTCGTTCCACACATCACGAATTTGGATCGAATCGCTTTTCGGTAAGAGCGGCATTCCTTGGCGAAAACCCACAAAGAAATTTCGATTAAAACCGCGAGACTTGAAAGACCCAAGTCACCAATTCAAACAAATACGCATTTAACACCCCAAAGAGACCCGCTTGAATCAAACCAGATCCGATATGAACCCAGATGATTTTGCTACAGAACAATTGAAAATGATTCGAACCCATCAAAATTCATTCAACAACAATAACAAATTTGGATAATTGATCGAAAATTACATTGAATTGAAGAAACCCCACAAAAATTGAAGAAAAAAATAAATAAATAGGAAAAAATGATAAGAGAAATGTGAAGGAATTGACACCAACCTCAAATCAATGGAACATTAGCATTGCATCACAAACCCCAAGATGGAGATACGAATATGTCTAGAAGACTTGCTTCAAAATTCAAAAATATATGTGCCGTAAGGTCGGCGAAGGAGGAATGAGAGATATTTTGTGAATGATCTGAGTTCCAAAGAATGTCGGTACTCTGATTTAATATTTTTCTGGTTTTTTTTCTCTCTTTTTTTTTTTTTTTTTGGTTTGTTCTTGCCAGCGAACGAGAGGCGGGGAAGAAAGAACAAACAGGGAGAATGAAACCCAAAACGATAATATAAACACCAAAGGAAAAATAAAATGTGTGGAGAAAATTCAAAAAAAAAAAGATTTTCAATTTTATTGCTTTTTCAGGTGAAAGTGAAATTGCGGGAATTACTGGCAGGTGGCGTGGGACCCAGTAGGTCGGTTTTTGCCGGTTGTGCGGTAGAACATTGTGAGCTGAGGTGGCAGGTTTTATTTGTGTTTAGAGGAATATGTGAGTATAGGCACATGCATGATGCATTTAGCCATTATCCTATTCAATTCAATTATAAACATTAAAGGAGGGCTTAGAGTAATTTGACTCTAATCTTTTCTAGTATGCCACATACACCATATGTTTTTAACAATTTGTCAAATTTATAGGTATTTTCGTCCATTTACTATTAGACCCCATTAGATTCATTCTCTAACATTTCCCTTCTTTTTTTCTTGATATACTTATTAGTTATTGCTAATATGCAATTTAGAAGCCCAATAATCAAACTCACTCCTCCTTCAACCTATCCATATTGGAGGTAAATATGAGGGAAAAAGTTGAGGGCAGACGAGTCTAATCGGGGTCAATAGGGGTTATGATAGTGCATGGATGCAAATGCACATAAAATTTAATGGATTGTTAGAAAATTAGACAGTGGGAGGTCATAGAAATAATGAAAAGTTAAGGAAGACTGAGAGCCTTATTATTTTTATGGGAGGAAACTGTGAACTTTTTTTTGGTCAAAATGATACTTTCATAGCAGGAAAATTCCAAAGAAAAATACAGGATCCAGTCAAATTTAACTCAGAGAGAGAGGATATGAAAATAGGACAAAAAAAAAAAATACAAAAACTGAAAACTTCTAAAATAGATAAAACTAAACAACCGTGGCAAGAAAAGACCATCGTGGAATGGGAGGAGCAGAGAAGCCTACACAAGCTCCAATATCTCATTACATCGGCATCGAACATAACCTACAACCACCAAGAGGAGCCAGTGAGACACCAAAGAACAAAAGAAAACCGAGGAAGACGGAGGTGCGAACACCCGTGCCGAAGCGCACATCTTCCATTGAAATAACGACTGAATCGCGTTAGCAACCACGATCCAATCACCATCGCCAAAAGTCCGAGAAGTCTGACGAAGGTGATGGGTCGAGAGGTAGGAATCGACAGAAGTAGCGATCGCCCTATACTTGGTGACGAGAGATGGGGATTGAGAGAAAAGGGAGGAAAAACCTCCAAATCTGGGCATCGAGCTCCAAACCAACAACAACAAGGAGGTGGAATAATTACCACAAAAAGGGTGAGAAAACTCCATAGATAAGTAAAAATCTCTCAGAAAGAGAGAAGTAGGAAAACTGGAGAAACAGAGGGAGGTGGGTGTGGGGGCCGACTGGGTGAGAGGATGGGTCAGTGTGTGGGGGGCTGGGTAAGGGGTGATTCAAGCTCGGTGAGGATGTGGGTCGGCGTGTGAGAGCGTGGGTTGGGCTAGATAAGGAAGTGGGTTGGCGTGTGAGAGGCTGGGGGGATAGTGCAGTGACGGCAAAAGAGGGAGAGGGTGGAGGGAGGCAAGGGAAGGGGAGATGGCAAGGGGCAGTGGAGTGACGGCTAAGGGAGGGCAGGGGAGGTGGGGATGACAGGGGAAGGGGAAGGGGATGAGGTGTGGGGAAGAAAGTGGGAGGGGGCGTAGGGAGGAAAAGGGGGGTGGCGGCGGCTGACTTTCAAACCTGCTAACCTAGAGAGAAAAATTATCAAGGCTGGCTGACAATAATTGAAATCTTGGGTAATAGTTCGAGTTAATTACACTTACACCCCTGGAGGTTTATAGTTTTTTCACATACACCCCTTAAGGTTTCAATAATTACATATACACCCCATGAGGTTTCAAAACTATTGCATATAATCTCCTATAGTGAGACGAAAATGATGAAAATTTTTGCAAAAATGCATGCTAAAGGGTGAAGTAGCCTAATAAGATTACTGAAAGTGTAAGGTCCAACCTCAATACAAATATTTTATTTTTTGTTTATTTATTTTTTTCTCTTGTAGGGAGTTATATGTAATAGTTTTGAAATCTCAGGGGGTGTATATGTAATTTTTGAAACCCCAGGGAGTATATGTGAAAAGACGATAAATCTCAAGGGGTATAAGTGTAATTAACTCGTAATAGTTCGGAACCATTGTTAAAATTTTCCCTTGTTATACTTATTCTCTCACTTTCTATACTCTCATTTGCTTTTCTTCCGCTAAATTAAAGTACAAATTTCAACTACTGACAACAAAAAAGGGGTGCAAATCTCAATTGGTTAAATTCATTTAAACAAAGTTTAAAGTGACCAACTGGCTTGTGGTCTAGTTTTATATCTGTGCACAATATTGATAATGTCTTAAATTCAATTCTCTTTTCCTATAAAAAAAATATAATTCAAGTGTTTATTTTTTATTAAGAAAATTTATTTTTGTTTGAAAACTCCTTATCTTTCCAATGAAAACAAAATAAAGGCTTTCAATCATAATCCCACTCTTAATTTAAGAAAGCTGTAGGTACAATGATATATATATATATTTTTTTTTTTTGTTAATATGAGCTATTTGAGTGAATGAAAATATGTTTTAACATGATTTAAGAGATTTATGAGTTTATAGTTCAATAATTATAATTTTTATCTAGGATATATAGGTGTATTTATATTGTAACGGCTTAAAATTTTTTTAGTTTTTCAATTTGGATA
The DNA here is from genome assembly GCA_003254865.1 of Dryas drummondii. Lineage (NCBI taxonomy): Eukaryota > Viridiplantae > Streptophyta > Magnoliopsida > Rosales > Rosaceae > Dryas > Dryas drummondii. The sequence continues at coordinate 303,588 of QANW01011756.1, read as the reverse complement.
ATGCTCTTTAGCTCAACACTTTTACCACTTTGATCAACAACTTTTCCATTTTTCAATTTTAATATCATTACCAACATGATTGTTTACTGTAGGATGTAAAATCACCATTAAAGTATAGTCTAGATATTAAATTTTATCTCTTGAAGTTTGGACTTAGCAATTAATGTGTCATATTGCTTGTAGTGGCAAAATTTTCAAATGGCCGATTAAACAGCTTCACATTCATCTTATATCTTTCCACTATTCTCTCATATTTTTTTCTTCTATATTTTTAATTAAAAACAAAAACTATATACAAAACATAAAAAACAGTTGGGTTTTTTTTCCAATTTACAAATGGGGCCACTTGCTCAAACCAAACAACACTGAACTAAGGCCCACAACCTCTACAACATCTTCCACCAAAGAAGGCCCAGCAGAGGGTAGGGAGGAGAAATCTCTGGGCCCAAATACATTTAGTTGGGAAGTGGCATGGCGGGCTCAAAACTGAACGAGACTCAATAATGAATTTCTCTATAAATATCACAAATTTCATCTTCACATCTATATTTACTAGGCCTGGTATCAGATCAGTTACTAAACTAAGAGCTCTCAACTGACAACCGATCGAGGCTAATCAAAATAACCAAACTGCCAACCGCAATCGATCCGACGGAGGTCAATTTTCTACTGTGTCGAAGGTGGTCGGTATTGTTCAGAGGCAGTCGGAGTAGGTGGGGGAAAAGACTGGAGGGGTGTCTCGATCGAGTGGTGGTGATGGGGGAAGTCTGGAGGGTCTTGGGTGGTGGGGGAGGTCTGGAAGGGTGGAGATCACAGTGGGGTGGGGAGGTCTTGGGTGGTGGTGCTCTCGGCGGTGTAGATCACAAATTCCCAGGTGGTGTCTAACTGCTTGGTGGTGCTCGGCGAGAGAGACCTGAGAGGCTGAGAGTGCGAGATCGAGATGTAGAGACAGGGAGATTTGAGAGAGAGAGAGAGAGAGAGAGAGAGAGATGCAGACAGAGACATAGAGAAGAAGAAGATGATGTCAGTCGGTTCGGTCAAAATGTTAGTGCTAGAAACCAGAACCATCTTCGACACCGACTGAGGTTGGTTGGTAGGAAATCTGACCGTCAATCGTTCTTTCACCGAAAACCACAAAAATCGATGAACTGAAGTCAATCGATGCGGGGGTATTGTCAGTATGCAGTTCAAAATGCTAGCCCTAATACTTACCATTGTTTACCAATATAAATCTCACAAATTAATAAAAATTTAAACAAGATGGTAATTAGTATTCCAAAGTTGAATAAAAAAATAAATATTCCGCAGTTGAATTTGACAAGATGCATATAGATTTTAAAGTTAAATGCACTATTGGTCTACTTACTTTTATATTTTTCTCAAATTGGTCCACGATCTTTTTTTCGTACCAAGTTTGTTCGCTTTCTTTTCGACGTTTACCCATTGGTCCATTTTGTCAATTCTATTAAAAAGAAGGATAAAATGGTCGTTTAATATTAAATAAAATTTTAATTCTATTTCTAATTTAAAAATTATTAAAACTAAAAAAGAAAAACTTCATTTAAAATTTAAAAATTACCCTCTCCCCCAACCCATCCCTCATCCCACCCCCTCCACCCACCAAACCCAGCTCCCGTCCCACTCCCCCCACTTAACCCAGCCTCTCTCTTTCTTTCTCCCCATAGGATTGGATCACCCAGAAAACCACCAGAATTGAAGAATCCGACCGAGATCCGCCATCTCCAGCTAAATCAAGGCACTGGACTTACGAGGTATTCTTCCCTTCATTAAGGTAAGTCTCGGCATGGTCTCTGATTACCCAACCGACATTCCACAACGTCGAATCGAAGCTCCAAAGCTGCGACTGCTCTGGCGGCTTTTCCAACGAATTCGATGGTGATCTCCGTCGAGTAAGGGTATATTCTTAATCATCTCTCTCTACTCTACACATTTCTATAATTAGTTTGGGCTAATTACGTGGAATGAAAATCCCCAAATCGGAATCCACGGCCACCACGGGCTCCGCCGCTTGTAGGGGCTGGTTTGGGATTCCTTCGCTAAATTTTTATCCCTTTTTCATCCCTTGGTTATATGTGAGTTGATTTCAGAGCTTGGAATTGTGATTGGTTGTTGTATTGTGTAAAATCAAGTTTGGGCAACTGCTGGAAGTGGCGGCAGTGTTGAATTCCAACCACTTCAAGACTACACATCCGCTATTTGGGATTTTGGTGAGGTTGGGCTGGGAATGGGTTGGGGATGAGAAGGTGGTGGGGGTGGGGTGGGCACGGGTTGGGGAGTGGAAGGTGGTTGGGGGTGTGTTGGAGAAGAAGAAAGAAAGAAGAAGAAAAAATAAGGAAGAAGAAGAAGAAGAAAAGAAGAAAAATGAATGAAAAGTCTATTATGCCCTCCAATTTGATGGAAATTTTTTTAAAATCGATGAAATTGACCAAATAAGTAAACGCCGAAAAGAAAGTGTACCAACTTAGTACAAAAAAAAGATTGTGAATCAACTTAGCAAAAATGTGAAAGTAAGTAGACTAACGATGCATTTTGCTCTAGATTTAAAATCAACTGAAGAAAATCACAACAAAGGCAAACGCCAACACCTATATGTTTGAAAATGAAATGGACTCCATCTTTTAGGCAGATATCGAAATATAGTGGGACATGAAACAAATTTGATTGAGATGTCATGAAATGATTCACGTTTATGACGTACATGGATATAAAAAGAAAACAAAATGAAAAGTAATGAAAAGAACCGAAAGAATGAAAAGAAAAGAAAGAAGAGCAAAAGAAGGAAACAAACCAATTTAATAATATTTTAGATTAGGTATTAGTTGAACAGTCAAACATAATAATATAGTAAATAGTACTATAATTCATAAATATTACATCACATGTCACTACAATAAATAAATATAATCAATTACAAATAAATCGATAAAAAAATATTAAGTTCGTGTTTACTGTTACACAGTAAAACAACTTAGTATTTAACTCTCGAGTAAACCCGAGACATAAATATATCCTAAGCTATAAGTTAGCTTCAAAACTCTAATTCTAAACCCTAAACCTAATTTATATACCCTGCACCCTATTTCTATACCTTAAACTAAATGAAGGACAACGTTGTAATTTTATGCTCAGAAGTACAATTAGATTACATTAGTCAACTTCTTAGACTACATCAAGCACAAAAATGTCAAATGGAAAGGCTCAAAATAAACGGGTCAACATGTTTGTGACTTAGTCTAAAAAACTACATTTAAATTTAGTAGTCCAATTGAAATATTATATGGTTTTCATGTTATTCTAAAAAATTATTAAAATTTGATATTTAATTCTAATTTTCTATATTAATTTCAAAGTAGAATATTAGACAAGACACGTTAATGATCATTGCAAAGGTAGAGAGGCAATCACACAACCATTTGTTGCATTCCTTATTTCATACATCTCTCGTTTGTATTTTCCACTGTCAATTGATTTCCAAAAACCCACATCTATCCTCCCTCTCTTTCGCAGGTGACAAAGAAGATGATTGTTTGAGGTTCCTTATTCTCTCAAGTTCATCATTTGTCTTTATTTGTTCATCCTTGTTCTTGTTTAAACACCTTCATCCACACAACACTGATTTGATCATCGGAGTATAGTTGGCCAGTTTGTGCTATTCCCTTTGATCCTTGTCCCTGCAGAAACATCTCATCAAGGTTCACCAGCAACTTAGCAAGCTTTGTCTTTCTCCAAGTCATCATCCAATCCACCCTCCATAGGGCTTACTCAGCTTCCAGCTTATCACTTTTAAGTTGTTACATATGTCTTACGAATTTTTGCATCGATCAACAGGGAGCAGATGAAGGAAGTGTTGTTGATACATTGGATTGCGAATGTCAATTATTATATCTCAATTCTACAGTGAGTGGATTTTTGAGGGGTGGAGAAGATAGAGGATGGTGGCCGCCATGAACAAAGATTGATACATTTCTCCATAACAATCAAGGTTGCAGTGAGAGGGACTCCACGTTGATCGATTTGATGTTGTCGCTGCAATAGACATATCCTCAATTTTATACAGATGAAACCATCAAAGGTGTTATTCTGGTAAGGAAACCCTCTTTCATACTGTTGTGAAATAATTGCAAGCGCACAATTCGCACAAGTAATATAATGATAAATCGAGTATCGTACCCACAGAGACCGCTTAATTTACCTATTAACTACCAATTATGATTAATCCTAAATTTATCTGAACAGTCGAATTATGAAGATGATTGATTAATTAATTAAAATAGCAAACAAAACGAACAACAAACAAATTAACAGATGAGAATCAAATTTATAAAATACTAGGGTCTCCGATTTCACCTTAACCAATCCCACCTAGTTCCTACACTTTTGTCAATCCTAATTACTCTCCATGTTGACAGTGGTTTTCCCTAACTCATTCAATATCCCCTCTCAGGCTCAACCAAAAGTGTTCTTAATTAACAACCCATTCTCCCTCGAGCAACGAATTCAGAAAATTAAGAACTCATTACGTACTATGGAAAACCTGCAAGAAAACTACATGAATTATGTTAGTCCCTCTCGGGTACTCATTCAAGACATGGTATTTATTACAAGAAGCAATCACCAAACATCTCCCTTCAGTTTCCGTTTGGATCATCAAATCTATTAAATATTGGCCAGATATTCAATATATTAAGAACAGCAACAAATACTCAACATGAAGTAGACATAGGAAATTGATAAAATCTATAAAAATTAGGTACTCATGGTTAGGCTACATCGTAGCCCTAGCAAAAGAATTTAGTTCATGACAAATCTAGCAAAAACCATCATGAGAAAAGCCATAGAAAGAAATATTCAAGATACAAGACTTGATGTTGCTCCACACCAACACTTTTAAATTCTTCGGCAACCTCCAGCAAAAACCACCCTTCTTCACGATGCCAGCACCAATTATATATCCGGGCCAAAGCCCTCTCTTTTCTTCCCTTGGAACACGGGTTCCCCAGCACAAGAAGGATTCTTTTCCTCATCAGATGACCCAAATCCTAATCTTCCTAATTTAGAAAGAGTCCCTCACCGACTAGGAGAGCTTTGGCCTCTTAACTGATATGCAATTGATTTGTTTGGTAATAAGAAACAGAGGAACAAGCAGAGAAACACGCATATGGCTTGAGAGTTTAGCTTATCTTCTGAAATTGGGTGGCCCAAAATTCCTTTGGTTGATATTAGGCCACGTGACAGCCCCATCTTCTTTCCCTTTTTCTATCATTGAGCTTGGGCCAAAGGCAGCAGAGGTTGCAACTTACCAATTCTTTGGTGTGACTCTCCTTTTCACTCCTTTTAGCTATAACTTGTCCCAAAATGTAAATTCCTTCAAAAATCTCACAAAATACATCAAACTAACCAATTTATCATAAAAACAAAGCAAATAAAGATAGATTAGTTATGTAAAATATGAATATATCACATACCCATGACGTTTTTAATTTTTTGTTTTTTTCATTTATGACTATAATTTTTATATTTTTAACAAATATGTAAAAATTGATGGGTCGGATCTATAGTTAGTCTGGATGGCCCAATCAAGGCTCAGGTTGAATTGCGTTGATCGACCATTGGGCTTTTTTGGTCAGGGGGAAGTTTCTTGTGGCTTCATAACTTGAGAGTTGAGACCATCTATACTTAAGAATGAAGATTTTTATTTGTGTGTTTCGTAATGTTGGGAAAGTAAACTAGCTAGCCATGAAGTACTTTTTCATTTTCATTTTCATGTTTTGTTTGTGTAACAATATAAGAATGGAATATAAAATTAGATAAAATAATCTTGAAAAAGTATCATTAATCATTAACGTTTTTACTGTAGAAAGGAAAATCATACTGAAGCTAAGGGGAAATGGTTCATTTTCCCTATATTTTTAAAGGCATCATATTCTTATAAGCTAGAAAATGATTTCTCATTCCCGCACAGTGCGCCGCACTTATCATACATAAGAATGAAATTATTTTCCTATTCTCAAAATTCCAAAATCTAAACCAAACGGGTCCTATAATGTCAACCAACTTTTTACTTTTTTCAAAATTTGAGTCATACATGGCAAAATTTGATGTAGTTTCCTTTTTGGGATGATTGCAACACTATATATACCCTATCATTTAAGTGTTTGCATTGACTTTTCGATGTCCTACAATAAACCAGTAATGAGATAAATCATTGATTTGTGAGTCAGACCCATATATATTGTATGATATGCATGCATGGGTCTCACGTGTAGCTAAGACGTTCTCCTGCATTGAAACTTTAACTTGTAGGATACTTTGCCAAATGCATGCAAGCAATATACATGCTGGGACTGAAACTTCATCAACGGCTATAGAATGGGCAATGTCACTTCTTCTCAATCATCCAGAAGCAATGAAAAAGGCTCAGGCAGAAATAGAAGCTAAAGTTGGACACCACCGATTGTTGAATGAAGCAGACATACCCAAAGTTAGAATACCTAAAAAATATATTTACCGAGGCACTACGATTATTTCCACCCGCGCCGCTTCTAGTGCCACACGAATCATCTGATGACTGCACGATTAGAGGAATTCATGTGCCACGTGGCACACTGTTATTGGTCATTCATAGAGATCCCGAGCTGTGGGAAATAAAATCCAACAAAATTTATGGCAGAGCGACACTACTACAAAATAGCAATCAGACAACGGATATTCACCGTTGTCTGAGTTTATAATTTACCGTCGTCTAATCGAGTGTTGTCTATTCATACCCCCAATAGACAACGGATAAAATCCGTTGTCCTGGTGCACATACACAACAGTTATAGATGTAGCACCGTTGTATATACAACCTTTAAAATCAATGATTTGGAAGATACCGTTGTTGAGTGCCAATTTAAACATCGGTTTATATTTAAAAACCGATGTGTATATATATGTCAAACAACGGTTATGTTAAGTAAAGAATTGGTTTTACAACTATTTTAGGTAGAAACACGAGGTGTAATAGCCATTAAAACAACGGGTTATTGTTAAAAACCGTTGTCTAATCTATTGAATAATATGTGTATTGCCATGTCTATAGGTGTTTCAAACTACGGTGTTTTATATGAAACCGTTGTATTCATGCATTAAGAAAATTAAATATTAACCATATAACCGTTGTATATACTTATTTGGTACATCGATTTTTGGATTAGAAACTGTTGTATGAAGGTACTTAGCACAATGGCTTCTTAAGATTTGTGTGGTATGCTTAAGAATTAGACAATGGTTTATTATATTGAACCATTGTAAGTCAAGGGCACAGACCACGCTTTTGATCGAAAAACTGTTGTATAATGTGCCTGTTTACATCTGTTTTTAGAAACTCCCAATTGTCTTTGACCACAATGCAATTATGAACAAACAATGCAGAATCTGATTGATGAGATAGGTTGTTTTGGTACAACCATTAATTGATTCCCTTCATAATTAACATTCCTAATAAATTATACATTTACAAAATACCAATTCACAATAATAAAGGATTGGAATTTCTAATATAACCAAATAATATAAGATATTTAAAGGTAGTAATTGTATATATGTACCTTGCTCCCTTAACCCAATTTCATTCACAAAACCAGCCATATATGCCATAAACAAAAACCCTCCATATATACCTTTCCAAAAAACTAGGCATCATTCTAATGAATCAACCTAATTGCTGCCATATATATATATCAAAATATTATCCAGCAGTTAGCCTATCAATCATCCCAAGCTAATCTAGCAAAGTAATCAATATATCATATATACCCAAAGCTAGTCTAGCTAAACATATGGCCTACGTAAAAAAGGTGTCATGCAAAAATCCAACCAGAAATGTCTACATAAACTGGCCCACGAAGTTTGCCCATTCAGCCCGGACTTCATCGATATCTTCTTGGGTATAAGTGTTGTCCTGCCTTCGTTCCCACTGAAACAAGGCAAACATGGAGTACTAATTAAAAATAAAATTCAACCAAAAATTTTATGTAACAAAGATAATGATGTAACACCACAAATAGAAAGAAGAGGATTAGTTCTAAATCTCAATGTCCCAACCTCCTTGGCCCTCTATATTTGTGATGGCATGTCACTATCCCTGCTTGCATTTCATTTGTTCATATTGTTTTTTTTTTGGGGGGGTAAGAGGCATTTGTTAATCTATGGTCTCAATTTAAAATTCATCTATTTCTAAGACCCATTTCCCATCTTTGTTCGGTTAATTGAAAGCAGTTGAGGTTCCTGGGACTATCAAGGTGGCGCCAACAAACACTTCCAAAACTTGAGCAAGCATATTCTATTATTACATTGTGAAGCTCAAAGCTCCACACAGCATCACATAGCAGAGATTTGAAATTACCCAGAAGGGCCACTGTGTAGAAACAGTAATCATGAAAAGTGAAATATAATTTGAGACAGAGACTGCAACAAACAGTAGAAACAACACCATGATTAAAATTTAAAAGTAACTATATATATATAGTTAGCATCCACAAGATAAAATAGGGGCCTATATCCAGAATCAAGCTCCAATATATTAACACAAGTGATCATCAAAATTGTTTTCCTTTTATTCCAAGCTTTCAGCCACAATTTGTTTTCCTTTTATTCCAAGCTTTCAACTACATTTCCAAGCTTTCAGCCACAAAACAAATTAAAGCATTATAAATTGCAACAATACATTAACTTCTTTCTCAAGATTCGAATACCCATTTATAAATGCCCAGCAAGGTCTAAACAATTTATAAGTCATTTTGACATGATATTATATAGCTCCTAAGAGTAGCAAGGGTTCAAAATGTCGAAGTAAAAGACAATTATCATATCACTGCTCATACCAAAAACATGACCAACATAATGTCAGGTTGGCTGACTAATTCATACCTTATTCACAAAAGCTAAGCCCTCATCTTCAATTATTTCCTTCATAAAGCGCATAACAAAATAACCACACTCCTTGTCACTTGGTTGTTGAGGAATGCCCTAAATACAAATAAACATTAATTAGAATGAGCACATATATAGTTCATTTAGCAATTTGTTATTTGATGTTTAAAGCAAACAAGCCAACCTACCGCCATATTTTTCCAAATTATTGTTTTACGCCCTTGCCTATTCACTTGAGCATTGAATATTTTAATCCCGCTGTGGCATGATCGAAAAACCAAATGATTTCAACACTTTATGAGATATGGAGTGAAATTATAAACTGATGACAAAAAAATTACAGCCTTACTTGTCCACAACAGTTCTCCATTCATCACCGATCAGACGCCTTCTCATTGGGTCCATAAAATAGACAATCTCCTTCTCCGGATTGATAACCGTCAACATCCAATGATTTCTACGCATTTAAATTTCTCTTTAAATACATTACATGGCTGGAAATGTGTATTTACATTGACAATCAAAGATATTTTAACATTGAATAACTTACCCGGAATTGTAAGGGACTAAAAAAATCTTATCGTTAGAAGACGTGGCGAACCTATCTGCCAAGTGCCGTGTTCTTTCCGTTACAGTTCCACACCCTATTGCACCAGTTCGAGCAGGGTCTACGAAACCAACCATGTTTACCATCTTTGATCTCTTCACCACATTGTACAAGTACCTAAAAAATATTTAGCAAGTCAAATAGCTAGCATGATTGAATAATCTCATCTTTTTTCCTGGATATTAATATGTAAAAATCCCCTATTCATTTTTTTTACCTCATGTAAACCACAATACAGTTGGCTGATATTTCAACCATGCCACCAAATTGGGTAATATCTTCGGACAGTATGTAGGTTCTACGAGCTGCCCCAAAAACGTCCGCCTCTATTTCAAAGTTGATTGTTAATCCCTCATTCATTACATTTTGTGCATACATGCACAACAACTTCAGTGGCGTAGGCATTGCTTGCAGGTTCAACACAATTCCCTTCATCCTATCTTGCTTCTCATCTTTTGCTTTCTTCAACACAATCTTGTCCTGCCCAGCACACATCCAAAGCACATATAACATTATAAAAATTAATTGTAGGGCTGGGTTTCAATTCATTCAAACCTCAATGGAGTACTTATAATCATCAAAAATCAATATGTTGTATTAGTTGACTACTTAATTTGTACATGCAGCAGCTGCCAGCTTGCCAAGGTGTGTCGTCTATGAGTCAAATTATAAAAGAGTGTCTATGAGTCATATTCATGGTTACTTAATGAGAAAAATTAAGTGCTAGCTAGCTTTGTAGTTAGGCAAGGGAGAAATTGATCTCATGAATACAATGCATATTGCAGAGAGGGGTAATGGCCAAGTATTATTATAAATTTATAATAATACTTTGAAACAAGGTTTATAGTCAAATTATTGTATGTGAATTCAAATAAGTTGGGATGAAATATATACCTTCAAAACAATTTTCTTGTCCTGCCCAGATTCCAGGTGGACACAATCAGCATCCACATCGATCTTCTGCGTGTCTTTCTTGTCCACCTGCTGTTCAGCATTCTTCTTCATTTCCTTCTCCACATTTTCTTCAATATTGTCCTCAACTTTGTTCAGAATAAGAGTCTTCTTGACTGCATTGGTGCTTGCTTTATCAGAGCCATATCCAACAGTATGAGGAGTTGATGGAGTACCGGGATTAGGGGCTAACATCTCAGGGGTTGGTCCCTCAGCCTTGGAATTCTTCCCTTCCTCTATTTCATGAATTTTCTCCATCCAATATTTTCGTTCCTCAGCAATTATCTTCTCCCGCTCCTCTTCCATGATCTGTTTGACACTATCTCTGATTGTGTCTTTTATACTCTTTCTTGGAGGGAGCCTAAAGTAAGAACTAGGCTTTACATAACCTCCCACACCTCTAACTCGCCCCGAGTGCTCAGGGGTCCCTAATGCCATTGTTAGCACATCAGTGGTACCAGAAATAGATAATGTGCCATCAGCTACCTGTTTCTTCAAATCCTCCTGAAACAATATATGTCTTATAAATAAACAAGGACAAATAAAGTTGATTTCAAATTTAAAAAGAAGTCAACATTGTCAGATCCAACATTGGTAGGATTATAGTCAATACAATATCAGTAGCTTACTTACAATTCTGGCAGCAGTCTCCGCTACCTTTGCATTTGGGATCTTCCCACTTTTATCTTCGTGTGCTTTAATCCAAAGGGATGCCCGATCAAACTCCGCATCAGGCATTGTTTTCAGCTTTAAAACAAACAAATGATTAACATCTTAATAAACTTGATTAACATCTTAATATATATATTCAACCAAGGCAGTTAAAATTCACACTAACCAGTTCATCCTCCAAACCAGCATACCCTTTACGCGATAGTCTATGACGATACTCATGCTTAGATATCCTATCCACCTGTTCGTTGTGAACTTGCTGCAAAATAGAAATATTTCCACACAGTGAGGACTCTATTTACAAGTTTAAAAACAACAATTTTATAGAAATAAAACAAAAGAAAAAGTTGACATGCAGACCAGGCCAAGGATCACTTGCATGGTCATCCCAATTCAAAGTCCTGGCAGCTCACTTGCCAGGACAGAAAGGGAGGATTTAATACACATGTACAAAAACAGCTGCATTAGTTGTGAGCCAGGACAGAAAGGGAGGATTTATTACTGGTACAGTAATATGCTATCTGCATTAGTTGCACATTAATGCATATGTAGCTAACAGCTGTGAGCCTGTGACTTGAATTGTGTGGTTGTTGTGGCTGTATGTTGTGTACTTGCAGGTGCATGCATGTTTTTATGATGCACAATTTGGTTTCAATTTCTTAAACCATTTTAGAAGCCACACATTGTATTTCAAAAACTGCTATAAATATAATCTGTAACCCTATCCTACTTCAGTTACATGCATTTTCAAACACTTTCTTCCTAAACAACATGAGCCACTACTTTGTATTCAACATAAATTAGTTTAGAAGCATTTTCTTGCACTTAGAATTAACTAGTTTTGCTTGGCTGCATCTAGCTTGCCAATGTCCAATCATTCCTAAGTATGAACTTAGATGTGCTCTGAATTTGAGTATAGAATGCAAACTCACAATAGTTTATTGAAATGATTAATAATTTAATATCTGGAAAATATTTCTTTAGTCAATTAACTGATGGCAAAGTATTTGTACCTTGTTAAAGTCCAATGACAATTAAGGTAACTGTAATTGTCCTTGACTCATCAACTACCAAATATCAGTCACCTTTACTGTCTCAATTATAGGCAATCACTTCATTTCACTTTCATTTTTCATTGAGGTTGTTATTGTAATGAGTCATGACTTGAATAGTGACTTAATATAACCAACAAAAAATAGGCATAATTAATATCTTACCTCCCACTGAACCGAAATCCTAGAGTTCACAAAGACCTTCCAATCTGCCTTCTCAATAAATTCATACTCTTTAGGAGGGTCAATTAATAAATCAGGTTGGTCTTTGTAAGGGAGTACATATTTAGTAGTCAGTCTAGACTTGAATTCCCTCCACTTAGATGATGCAGATGCTAACACCATCTTCCTACATTCAGCAGGTAGCACAAAAGCCATCTACTTGCATAGAGAAACACACGTTACACAATTTACATCTTAATAAAACTGTAATTTTATAAAGTTTTAGTATGATAATGTACTAGTCATATAAATGTGGGACAAATGTTGCTTACCTCTACATTTTCCCAAATTTTGGCCTTTACATGATCATCCACTTTCTTCCAAGTGTCTATGATAATTGGGACCTTTGTACGTGCTAAAGTCCCAATGTAAGACTGCATCTCGGTCGCTGCCTTCCCATGTGGCTGCCCTTTTGCATTGAACTCCA